>VDFB02000003.1:556389073-556409467 GCA_007258455.2 Sequoia sempervirens | reverse complement strand
TATATATGCACATACAATCCTCCATACATACAAGCATACATGTACATGCTAGATACAATCTTACATACATATAGGCATACATACAATATACATGCATTGATACATACAAGCATACATACATACATGACATACAAGCATATGTGTACATACACACATAAAAATATATAAACATTCATTCAATAGAGTAGCATTTAACATAAATCAAGACATAATGCGAGTGCGTTATACCATGGTCGCGTTATGTCTTGCTAGACATGCTCCCCACAAACGAGAAAAACCATGACAAAACTGAGATATAATGCAAGTACATTATAACACGCTCGTGTTATATCTTTCTTTAGGAATCCCCAAGCCTTGGGATTGGTATTTTCCTTGGAATACCAACCAAAAGGCTTGGAGGGAATTCCCAATGACCAGAGACATGTTTTTTCAAATTCTACAATATTTCACATAATCAGGTTCGTGCTCACCATCAAGATTGCACATGGTTCAATATCAAACAAATCGAACATCTAGGTAATGTTAGGTTCTCTCTTAGTTATCCAATGATGTAATTTTTTTTTCTTTTTGACAATGTTAAGCCTTTCATCCATAATTTCTTTTGTTTGTATGTCTCTTTTTTGGCAAAAAGTAGTGTTTGGTGTTTTTTTCATTATATAAATTAACAGTTCATCGAAATTTCAAATAAATTACTTTTTTAGAAACTAGACTCCATTCTACAATTTTTTTTAAAAAAGAAAAAAATTCAATTAGTTTCCAAAATTTGTAGGGGTAGCATGGCCAAAATTTTGTTTTTCAAGAAGTGTCCACTTTGAAAATTAGTAAAAAATTAAATATTCATTAAAACAATAATCAAAAAAATTGTGCATCAACTACATACTATTAGCTAACTTTTGACTGTAGCGATTATAAAAATACTAAAAAAAAGTTCACCATACAAGGGTCGTACAAGAGTTGCTATGTTATGTTTTTCTAAAAAATAACACCAATTTGTGTACGTCCCTCATTTCAACCCCTTAATCTCAACCATTTTCAAAATAAATTACTACTTTAGAAAGTAGACTTAGAGCACTTCGATTCTTTTTTTTTGTTCCATCTCAAAATTTTGAGTGTAACTATCCTCAATTTCACATCCAAGGTCAGCATTTCCTGATTTCAGAAAAAGAGTGGCCACTTAAGCCCCCTTTTTGGGAACCATCTTGGTGCACTTACCCATATATAATACATAATATATAACATATAATATATATAATATATAATATATTAATATATAGTATATATTAATATATTATGTATTATAAATAATATAGGTAACAGATATCCATTACAAATAGATATCCGTTGCTGATGGATATCCATTTTTTCTGACAAAATCAGTAGGCTCAGGATTAGGTTTGGGATTTCCATACTTGGAAAGTCACCTGAAAAAACTCGTTTACAAAATTTCCTTATTTTTCCAAAGTTTTCTCTTGTGGCTGACAAATTGTTTTTAATCTGAATTTGATGAAACGAAAAGAGAGGAAGTGCAAGAAGATGAGTCCATGAAACGTGGAAGTTTTTTCCTTAGCCAAAAATCCAAAATCAGCATGAAGAAAACGGTATCCCGCTTTTTAATAAACTAGATCCCATTTAGGTTTGGGGTCACGAGCCTAAAATCTAAATGGGATCCCATCTACTAATGGTGTCTGAAGCCAGTTGTTGGGAAATAGGATCCTGGTTTTTACAAAACGTGATCCCGTTTTATAGTGGTATTTATTTTTTAAAATAAACAGAACACAGTCATTTTCATTGCGCATGGGATCCCAATTAAGGAAAAGAAACAACGACCTCCAGGTATGTCTTGACCCCATTTTTTTGCATTTTTCTATTTTTTTGAAATTTTTAATACAAAGCTAGATTTATTATGTATTTTTTCATTTTTTATGGAGTTTTTGGCATTTATATTTACCTTTAATCAAATAAATGCTGATTTGTAGAAATCAAAAGAAAGCATGAAATGAAACCCTCATATATTGAAAAGAAATGGAAGAATCAACCTTAAAACATAACCAAAGAAAAAAATTTATGTATCGAGGCCCTAATTTGTTCAATCAAACAAAAAAAATGCATTTGGAAACCTAAATTGAAATGAAACAAAAAAATTTACATTTGAAAATGCTAAATTGAAATGAAACAAAAAAATTTCCATTTGAAAACCCTGATTACTTTTGAAACCCTAAATTGAAATCAAACAAAAAAATTGCATTTGTTAAAACCCTAAATTGAAATCAAACAAAAAATTCCATTGAAACCCTAATTGCTTCTTGAAACCCTAAATTGAATTAAAAGAAAAAATTGCATTTGAAAACCCTAAATTGAAATTGAAAACAAAAAAAATTGCAGATTTGAAAACCCTTATTTCATGCTTGAATATTTGAAAATGGAAAAAATTCATTTGCATTAGTTTATGTTTTAAATTTCATTTGCATTTTATGGAGACAAGTATGTAGGCATGCCTATGGATGAAAATATTCCATATATTTAGGTTGATACATAGTAAATTAGGGTCCTTGATATTGACAATCAAATAGGATTTGATAAATATTATACATTAAAATGTGTATTCAATAAGTTAGAGACATGTTGAGACACAATCAATTAAACATTATGAATATAGATATATTAGATTAGAAAACAATATGTTAAACCTTACTTGTGGGACTAGTGGATCGTTAGAATAGATATAAATTATGTGTTTCTATTATGGATTGTTCTCAATTAGTTTATGTATTTATTACCACATGATAAATTAATAGATCTAAATGTATGCATAATTTATGATGCTTAATTATGTTATATTGAGATGTTAAATTATTATTTTTACCTTACAATAAAAAATATATTTAACATGTACTTTGGTGTTTTATATTGTTTTCTAATGGCCAATTAAAGGGTAATTGTATGTGGTCCCTTAATTGAGTTAATAATATGGGCCTTATGCATCTATTATGATTCATACTATCTTACAACATGATACTATGCCATGTAATATGTTACAATTCAAACCATGATTTGTAAAAACTAAGTAGATAGTTAAATTTCCTCACTAGAAGAGTAGAGAGGTCTCAACATAATTTTATGATCACTTATATACTTATATTGTAGTGATATATATTCTATTTTTATGGATCTTCAATGAGTAAACATATGTGTGAAGCCTAGGATCAAACCCATGTTTGCAAGGTATCTAGCTAGAGCAATATAAAACTTGGTCCACAAGTTAAAGAACATTACTCAATAATTATATCCGAAAATACTCTTAAAATAACTCTACATTGACTCACCTCTTAAGGGTATTTTTGACCTTGTTCCCAAGAATAATGTAGCTATTTTAAGATCAATGAATCATTATTGTGTACAATTGAATGCTTAACAATCCTCAAATTTACTATGGATGATTTCCTTGATCTAGATAGAAAATCAATCCAAATTTGGTCATAGGTTATATTTCAACACATTTTATTCATAGACTTCAAAGATGATTAGGGACTTGGAATAGAAGTTACCAATACTAATCAAGGATTCAATAACCAAATTTTAAGTTCTATCTCCAACAACTCATCAAGACACATTTTGATTTTCTCTAAATATACGCATTTGTATAAATTCAAGGGTAGACCATAGACACTATCCTAAATTGTCAAAAATGGGCTAATTTATAGTTGTGTGCTTAATTCCTCGATCATTCTAAGTAATCTATGGAAATAGTCAGTCTATTCATAAAATAAAAAATATTCATAAACTAATGTTCTTTCATATGTGATGAATCAAAAATATTAACCCCCTTACTTGTCATCCTATTACCCTAAACCCTAAACCAATGTCTTAAGGGGTCCTAATATGACATTTCTTAAGGGGATCAAAGAAGTTCTCAAAATTTGGTGAAGTTTCCCAAGGCAACAAAATTTAACAATAATAAGATTGTGCAAGATTATATTATGAATGAGATTTCATGAGAGGTTGGTCAGTTGAAACAAGAGCTATCTCAATCAACTATTCCACAAGAAAATGTTGTTCACTAACTTGAAAGTCCATTATTCCAAGGGCCACCCAAAAATCAAAATTTTTAGGTTCTATCAAGTCCATTATTTTGAAGGAACACATAGAGTTGAGAAAGATAGTGCTTCATTATTTACGATTTATTTGTAGTTTGACATTGATGTAAACAAATTAGTTAAAGCTAGAAGCACTATCTTGAACATCACCAAATTTTATCCCCTTAAGCCATCAAATGTTTTGTCCTAGGACCTTACTTCATAGATCCCCTTAAGCCATCCTATTACCCTAAACCCTAAATCCATCATTTTTTCCTAGGACCTTACTTCATTGATCTCCTTAATCCATCCTATTACCCTAAACCCTAAACTCTAAACTCTAAACCCGAAACCCTAAAGCCATCATTTTGTCCTAGGACCTTAATGAAATTTGGCTACCTTGGGAAACTTGACCAAATTTTACTCCCTTAAGCTATGTCATTATGTCCTAGGACCTTACTACATATATCCCCTTAAGCCATCCTATTACCCTAAACCCTAGACTCTAAACTCTAAACCCTAAACCCTAAAGCATTCATTTTGTTCTAGGACCTTAAAATGAAATTTGGTTGCCTTTGGAAAATCCACAAAATTTTATTCCCTTAAGCCATGTCATTTTGTCCTAGGACCTTACTACATAGATCCCCTTAAGCCATCCTATTACCCTAGACCCTAAAATCTAAACTCTAAACCTTAAACCCTAAAGCATCCATTTTGTCCTAGGACCTTAAAATGAAATTTGGTTGCCTTGGGAGACTCCACCAAATTTTATTCCCTTAAGCCATGCCATTTTGTCTCAGGACCTTACTACATAAATCCCCTTAAGCCATCCTATTACCCTAAACCCTAAAGCCATCATTTTGTCCTAAGACCTTAATGAAATTTGGTTTCCTTGGGAAACTTCACCAAATTTTATTCCCTTAAGCTATGTCATTTTGTCCTAGGACCTTACTACATAGATCCCCTTAAGCCATCCTATTACCCTAAACCCTAAATCCATCATTTTTTCATAGAAACTTAATTCATAGATCCCCTTAAGCCATCCTATTACCCTAAACCCTAAAGCATTCATTTTTTCCTAGGACCTTAAAATGAAATTTGGTTACCTTGGGAAACTATACCAAATTTTATTCCCCCTTACCATGTCATTTTTTCCTAGGACCTTAATTCATAGTTCCCCTTAAGCCATCCTATGAGGACCCCTTTAAAAGCCAACACAATTTCTCCTACTTTAATGTAAATTTTAATGAGATTTCACATCAAATTAACATTTAATTATTTTTTCATCCAAGTAACATGCCTTAGACATAAATGAGGCTTACATTTTATCATTTGTATTCAATTAGGACATTTATATTGAATGGTTTAAGGGGATTTTTAAACATGTATCTTACATTTTGAAATTAAAAATATAATGCACGTTCACTTATTTTTTAGAGATCATGGATCAATTCAATAATGATGATATCATATCCACCACCTTCACCTCCACCTCATAACCCCCCACCCCCACCACACGAATCTAATGGTGCTCGCTTGCAAGCATAGATCAATGAAAATGTTAGATCCATTTAGGATCAAATCAACACTATTTAGAATGAAGATTGTATTGCACCACATTGGAGGTGTTTTGCATCTACGATACAAAATGTTGTTGATGTTGTTAGGTCCATGGATGTGGTCTTAGATGAGCATCAACAATGACTAGAGGAGAGGAGAAAGTCTGATTCTGAAAAGGAAAACACAAAGAAATGAAGAGATGCAATAAAGAGCCACAACACTTTATAAATTAAGACAACGATCTTATATTTATGAATTTGGTTGGATGGATTTTTTTGTGATGAATTTATGAATTTGTTTGGATGGATGTTTTTACTGATGAATTTAGGGATTTGGTTGGATGGATATTTTTTAGTTTGAATTTTTGAATATAATAGTATAATGATGAATTTATAATAGTATATTTTATGACTACTATCATAATTTCTCCTATTGGAAAAATGTAATTTACATGCGTTAGACATAAATGAGATTTTTGTGAATGTTTTAAGTTTATTTTTTAGTATGTACATGTATTAAAATTACATAGTTCTAGATCTTAAACTTTGAAATTTGTATGTACACATAGTTTAGTTGAATGATGTACGCACATGCATTATGCATCCTATTTTTTATTTTAAATGTAAGTACATCTTAGATTTTGAAATTTGTATGCAAATGCTCAAGTTGAATCAATGCATGTATGTGTATATATATGTATGAAGATCCTATTTTAAAAAAATTGCATGTACATTTAAAATTTAACTATTTCTTGTAATTTTGTAAGTTTGTATGTTAATTTTGTAGAGTTTAATGTAGGTGAACACTTATACAGATATCATAGATCAATTTGATATTGATGATATGATTAATCCACCTCCTCAGAAACCTCCACTTCCACCCCCTCCACCTCAACCTCCCCCTCCCCCTCCCCCTCTCCCTCCCCCTCCCCCTCCCCCTCCACCCCCTCAACCTCATATCCCACCTCCACTACTTGTTAGATCTGATGAGGCTTGTTTGCAAGCATGTATCAATGAAAATGTAACATCCATTCAAAATCAAATCAATACTATACAAAATTAAGCATTGATTCCACCACATGTGAGATTATTTACATCTATGATGTAAAACATTGTCGATGCCATTAGGTCTATTGATTCTGACTTAGATAGGCATCAACAAGATAGGGAGGAGATGAGACGATTTTATTTAGATGGTCTCTCCTATAAAAAAAAAATTGTACTTAAAAATAACAAAATTCCATCTAGCACCTTATTTTATCGACCCTAACACTCACCATCCCATTCCTGCAACTAAATCTAGAATATCCATGAGGTGGTGTATACACCCATAGATGACTACACTTTTTTGGGAGTGATGGTGGATGGTATTTGACCATCCACTACATGATAATTTGGAGGTCCCTTTACATTTTTTGAGGAAACTATATGTAGAGCTTGTTTTGGGGAAAAATCCTAATTACTTTGATTTTAAATCATTTTAGGGTGTTGGTGGTAGCATGCTACAATAGAGGTTAGGGGAAAGGGTTGATCCCAACAACTCATGCATGCACAACCCCTTGTTTCTCCTCTTGCTCTTGCCATTCATGCCCTTGTGCATCAACGCGCGATGATATCCACATTAGGATCCCTAAGTACACTAGCAGGAGACCTTGATCAACATGCTTCTACGATGGCAGTTGGGGAGCCTAGAGATCACAATGATGGAGGAGCGTTCTATGGAGTTGGTCCTAGTACCACTCCACAAGTGTCGACATCGTATGTATGTACTAGCTTCCTTCAACTATGCTATGGACTTGATCAAGCCACACCCAATTTGGGTGAACATGGAGATTCTGGTGGATCATTTGGTCACATCAGTTCACTCATAGAATTTTTTACTGTAGAGCATCACTTTGAGGATAGTGTGACACAGGTATAAATATGCATCTACATGTTGAATTTATAAGAATTCTAATAAATATATATATCAAAAAAAATTGTAATGTTTTAACAATCAAATTGTTTGGTGTAGATGACACTAACGATAGGGAAATCATATGTACCTCAAGTACATATGTCGACACTAGTCCAAGTCGACAACCCTTATGGAGTATTTTGATTTCAATTTTTAAAATTATATATGAAATAATTTTTTACTTGAAATTTTAATTTATATTTCAATCATGAACATATGTTTTAAATATTTATGTTGGTTCAGGGGACTCAATCAACTTCCACGATGATTCCACTTGAGGGACTGTTGAGTGGTCATCCATTGTTGAGCGTCTTAGATCAGGGGAAAGTACATTTATATCATAAATTATTTAACTTACGTTACTATAGTTACAATTATGAATTTTGAACTCACTATATATCAAATGTGCATGTACACTTGTAAATATTATAAGTGTTAAATGTCTATATGTATGTCTAGGTTGACATGAAAATGAGAATGGGGATCAAACAAATATTATATGTGGAAGCTACTCATGAGGCATTTGAATTTTAGGTTGTTTAAGAAAATTTCTACACAAAGTGTGCAAACTTGAATAATATATTTTAACCTAATTCAAGTATACATGCTTTAAATTTGACCTTGTAGGACTTTGTTAGTACCACTTTCTGCCCTGACTCAGTCATACTTACACCTCAAGGAGGACACGCAAAGTAGCTAGATCATGGTAATTTAAATTTTTGATTATATTTAAAGTCAATTACAAATTATACATTGTGAATAACTTAAATTAAATTTAAAATTGAATATATATATGAGCTCATACATGTTAAATTTGTTTTCTTTTATAGCATGAGACACATCTTGTAGTTGAGCATGTACAAACAAGTCTTGGAATAGAGGGTGCACAACCTATTATGGTATAATTTAAATATGATAAATTATAAATTAAATTGAATTAAATCATTTTTAATTGTAGACTTACATCTAATTTCAACTTTCTTTCTCTTGTATATGTAGATTGATTCAAAGCATTTAGAGGTTGGTTCAGGTGCACCAGAGCATCTAGAGCCAGATATCATGCTAATTTAATTTTATGATGAATTATAAATTAAATTTTCATTAAATTATTTTTAATTATCTTACATCTGATTTCATCTTTCTCGTGTACAGAGTGGTTCAGGTCATCCGTGTAGTCTGCATGGTGTGAAGAGGTCTCTTGATTATAGAGACAATATAAGTTAGACATGATTTCATGGGTTGTATTTGATTATTTCATGGACTACATAATTGGTTTCTCATGGACTTAATATATTATTTCATGGGCTTTATTTCATGGGCTATACTTTGATGGACTTAATATATATTGGTTTCATGGACTTAATATATTGTAAATAATGGACTTTATTATTGTTTAATTTTAATTTACACATGTGCATTTATGCATTTTATGTGAAATTTTAATATGTAGTTTATAAGACATATTTGTACTTTTCAAAAGATTCACAGTCAAGACATTAATAGGACGTTAATGTGAAATTAAATACAAATATGAAATTAAAGTTGAAATTAATAGGACATTTCAATATTTGTACTTTACAAATTTAGTGATCCATACATGATATGCATTCAATAATTAGTGATAACTAGTCAATGAGCTTATTTAATTCATGTTGTAATAGGATTTATCAAGGGGTCCTAATAGGATGTCTTAAGGGATCCTAATATGACGTCTTAAGGGGATCAAAGAAGTTGTCAAAATTTGGTGAAGTTGCCCAAGGTAACCAAATTTAACAATAATATACATGTTATTTAGTGATTATAGAATCAAATTTAAAGTTTCAAAGTAGTGTGAGTCATCATAAAAAATGATATAATTAAGTATAATATTTAGGATATGTCCTAATAGGATGTCTTAAGGGGATGAAATACTTCAAAGTACATGTCTCATATTTAATCACAATTGATATAATTAACTTGTAATTTAAGATTACTCATCATAACAATCACATTCTATACAATTTAAATAGTGTCAATGTTTATTTAATTCATGTTGTAATAAGATGTCTTAAGGGGACCTAATAGGATGTCTTAAGGCATCCTAATATGACGTATTAAGGGAATCAAAGAAGTTGTCAAAATTTGGTGAAGTTTCCCAAGGCAACCAAATTTAGCATTAATATACATGATATTTAATGATTAATCTACAATCAAATTTAAAGTTTCAAAGTAGGAAAACATGTACATTTAACAAACAAAATATATATAATATTGATTAAATCATACATAAAAGTGTAGAGTATAATTGTGTACATGTACATGTATACAAATTTGTACAAAATGTGTAATTGTGTAAGTATGTATGTACATATATGACGAGGGAGAAAACTCGAGACATAGAAAATGATGCAAACAACCAGAGAAATTTTATTATTGTTCAGAAAGGAAAATATTACATGCAGAGGATCTCAAATCCTCGAGTTCTGCAATACATGCAAATTACAGAAAACTACAAAAACTACAAAAACTACTGAAATTCCCCTTTCACAGCATGCAAACTCTTTTCCCCAAAAAGCTACCCAAAAATAAAAAACTAGCCCATAAATAGCCCCTTTTCAGTTTGGAGCCAAAGACAACATTTGAGATATGAGTTTTGGCGGTTTGGCAACAAAAATTACAATTTAAAATTCAAAAATTGAGTCCTAATTCGAAAATTGGCAATTTTCCAAAAATCGGCCAACTTCCGGAAGCCATAACTTTTGATCTGAGACTCTGTTTTTTGAACCGTTTGTACCGTCGAAAAGGTATCAGAGTGAAGAACGCGCTAAGAACCCACTTTGCTAGTTCCAACATTTTTTGGGCCCATACGGGACCGTTTAGTGCCTCAAACTAGACTCAAAGGGTTTTTCAGGGCAAAAAGTAGAAAGTGAAACTTGAATAACTTTCAAACCGTGAATGATCTTGACCCGATTCTTTCACTAAAGTGCTTATTTTTTTGTTCTGAACCTTCCCATAAATTTTTGTCTTCCCACACCTTCAAATTCACACCTGCTAAAAGTAGCAGTTGAGCAGAAAAAGTAGAAAAATAGTTCTGAAAGTTGGGAACTCTTATTCGACGAAAAGGGTATCCAGGAATGCAAAAAAATCTACAAAAAGCAAACAAAAGGAACATAAATGGAAAGCATATTTTTGGGTGATGCAAGATTACCCTCACACCACTAAATGCTCCTGCATCAGACACCCAAGGTAATTTGAGAAGTGACCCTATCACATCTCAGATGGTTGAGGAAAACCCAAATGGTCAACCTTTGCCTTAGACAGCTAGGATGAATCTTCCATAGGCCTTCATCTCCACTTCACCAGGTATTCTTCATACTACCTGTTTCTGGTACTCCTTCCCACATGGCTATCTAGGATTTCTTCAATCTCCTTCTATGAAGTAGGTGCTGGAACTCCACACTGTTCCATTATTGGTACTTCCTCTATGCCACCTTCAAGATACTTTGTCAAATTTGAAATATTGAACACAGGGGAAATGTTGACTCCATCTGGAAACTCTACCTCATATGCATTCCCTGAATCATGCCTCTTCAAAATTTTACAAGGACCGAACTTTTTCATCTTCAATTTGTTATAGGTTCCCACTAGAAACCTTTCTTTCCTCAAGTGTACCATCACTTCATCACCAATCTGAAACTCCTTATACCTCCTCTTTCGATCTGCCTTAGCCTTATACTGCATATTCATCTTGTTAATATGTTCTCTTACCTTCTCATGTATATTCTTGATGTGCTCTGCAAAGTCTTCGGCTTCAGCACTTGTCTTATTCTTTTGGTCCATCTTCCTCAATTCTGGAGCAGTCCTGGGACTGCCTCCATACACAATCTGGAATGGTGATCTACCAGTGCTTCTGTTTACAAAATTGTTGTAAGAAAATTCTTCCTTGGGTAAGATCAAGTCCCATCCCTTGGGTTTATCTCCTACCAAGCATCTTAGTAGATTACCCAGACTTCTATTCACAACCTCAGTCTTCTCATCAGTTTGTGGATGGTGTGCAGAACTAAACTTCAACTCTATTTTCAACTTCTTCCACAAGGCCCTCCAAAAGTACCCAACAAATTTTGTGTCACGATCTGAGACTATACTCTTTGGCAGACCATGTAGCCTCACCACCTCTCTGAAGAACAAGTCAGCAATGTGGATTGCATCATGGGTCTTCTGGAATGGGATGAAATGTGCCATCTTTGAAAACCTGTCAACTACCGCAAATACTGAATCATTCCCTCTCTGTGTCCTTGGCAAGCCAAGAACAAAGTCCATACTTATATCCTCCCACAGCCTCTCTGGTATAGGTAAGGGTTGATACAACCTAATATTCTAGCTCACTCCTTTAGCCATCTAACATACCCTACAACTCTGCACAAACTTCTTCACATCCTGTGATAACTAAGGCCAATAATAATGCTCATAGATAATGGCAATGGTCTTATCTCAACCAAAATGCCCTACTATTTCTCCAATGTGCTTCTCCTTTATCAGGTTCTCCCTCATGGAACTCCTCATAATACACAATTGGATTCCCTTAAACAACATGCCATCTTGGATTATGAAATCTAGCCACTTCATCCTGTCAACTGTAATAGGCTCCTTGCAAGCTTTCCAAGCCTCTGCAAAATTAGGATCTTCAGGGTATAATGTCTTGAGTTCATTGAACCCAACCACTTCAATCTGCATCTCTGTCAACAATGTTTGCCTCCTACTTAAGGTATCTGCAACCCTATTCGACTTCCCACTCCTATGCTTTAAAACAAAGGTATAACTTTGCAAAAATTCTACCCATTTCATATGCCTCTGATTTAATTTTCCTTGACTATTTAGATACTGTAATGCTTGATGATCAGTAAACAGAACAAATTCCTTTGGTAACAAATAATGTCTCCATTTCTTTAATGCTTGAACTATTGCATAAAATTCTTGATCATATATAGAGTACTTTCTCTTTGCATCATTTAACTTTTCACTG
Source organism: Sequoia sempervirens (assembly GCA_007258455.2). Taxonomy (NCBI): domain Eukaryota; kingdom Viridiplantae; phylum Streptophyta; class Pinopsida; order Cupressales; family Cupressaceae; genus Sequoia; species Sequoia sempervirens. The sequence continues at coordinate 556,396,876 of VDFB02000003.1, read as the reverse complement.
AAATAGGAAATGTACTTACCTTCTTGGCTCATCACTACTCCACTAGCACAACCACTCGCATCACAATCCACCTGAAACACCTTATTGAAATCTGGGAGGGCTAAAACTGGTTACTCTATCACCTTCTGCTTCAACAAATCAAAACTCTCCACTGCTCTAGTGCTCCACTTGAACTCTTTTATATCCCCTCTCATTGTTTCATTCAGGGGTGCACAAATACTACTGAAGTTTCTAATGAACTTTCTATAAAACTGGCCAAACCATGGAAAGATCTCACCTCATTAGCATTTCTTAGGGTACACCATTCTAGAATAGTCTTCACCTTCTCTAGGTCCATCTTGAGACCTTCTACTGAGACAACAAACCCAAAGTACACTAACTCCTTCACAAAACTACACTTCTTCAGATTAATCAACAATTGCTCTTCTCTCAACTTCTCAAAAGCTCTATGTATATGCATTAAATGCTCATCCAAAGTCTTACTAAAAATTAAAATATCATCTAGATATACAATAACAAAACTTCCCAGAAACTCTTTCAATACCTCGTTCATGAGCCACATGAATGTGCTTGGTGCATTGGTTAGCCCAAAGGGCATGACTAACCACTCGTACAGGCCCTCTTTGGTCTTGAAGGCGGTCTTCCATTCATCTCCCTCACGAATCCTAATCTGGTGATATCCACTCTTAAGATCAATCTTTGTGAAGTACTGTGCTCCACTTAAATAGTCCATTAGGTCATCCATCCTTGGCAGGGGAAATTTGTACTTGATAGTTATCTTGTTGATGGACCAGGAGTCTGTACACATCCTCCAGTCCCCATCCTTCTTTGGTGCTAGTATTGTAGGTACTACACATGGGCTCAGACTCTCTTGAATCAAACCCTTTCTCAACAACTCCTGAACTTGTCTGTTCAACTCCTCATTTTCTACAAGAGTCATTCTGTGAGCTGCCTCATTTGGAAAACTGGCTCCAGGGATCAAGTCAATTTGATGATTGATCTTCCTCATTGGTGGTAAACCCTAAGGTACATTATCAAAAATAATCTCTTGAAACTCATCCAATAGTCCAAAAACTTCTATTGGCACCTTCTCACTATCTTCCTTTTCCATTCTAGGAATCAATGCATAACACATACGCTCATGCTTCATGCCTTCTAAAAATTTCCTTCCATCGACAAAAAAAATTCTAGCACTATTGCATACCTTTTCTTCGTCCTTCTTTAGGGGTTTCAACTTATGGCAGACTCCATCCTTCATCAGGGAATAAGTGTTTGCATGGCCATCATGTACAACTCGCCTATGGAACTGCCATGACCTTCCCAACAACATGTGACATGCATCCATGGGAATGATATCACATAGTACCTCATCATGATAGCTTTTGATCTTGAACTTTACTAGGCACTGCTCATTGACCAAGACTTTGTGGTCTTTCTGCAACTAGGAAATCTCATATGGATGTGGATTCCTTTCCCTTTTCAGCTTCAACTTCGTAACCATCTCTTCTGACACTAGATTATCGATGCTCCCACTATTAATAATGACATCACAACATTTTTCTTCACACTTGCACCTTGTGCGGAACATATTCTTCCTATGTTCTGGCTCCTTCTCTTCAATCACCAGGGCTCTTCTAACCACTAGGGCTTCTCCCCTTTCAGCATCATCTGAATGCTTAGATTGAGCCTCCTCATCTACATGTGCAACCCTTCCATGACCTTCCAACCTTCTGTCTGTCCTTCCTTGGTGTTGTGGAAATTCATAGGCTCAATGCCCTTCTTCACCACAATGGAAACAAGTTCCTCTGAAACCACCTCTTCCGGGTCCTGGCCCAGATCTTCCTCATCCTCTACCTCTTTGATCACCATTGTTTTGATCACGAGGGTGGTAGAAGTTATCATTCTTTTGGCCTCGACTGGTACCCACATCTTCATTTTGCCTTTCATCCTCATTTCAGCTCCTAGAAGATCTTCCACTACCCCTTCCGCTTTGACCTCCTCATCCTTTTTGCTTGCTTTCAAATCTTTTATTTAGCTTCTCCTCAACTTTCAGAGAAAACTGGTATGCATCCTCAATTGTGGTCATTCTAACCAAGTTTAGATCCTCTTGAATGCTCAGTCGTAACCCATTAAGATAACAAGCTACCTTCTCTTTGTTGGCCTCTGCATGGCCCGTTCTAATGATCATCTTGTGAAAATCTTATGTGTATTCTTTCACAGATCTACTTCCTTGCTTCAACCCTTGCAATTTCTTCAATAGATCTAACTCGTAGTCCACTAGTATGAACTGCTTCTTTAGTTTCTCTACCATGTGATCCCAACTGTTCATCTTTCCTTTTCCTCTTTGATTTCTCTCCAACTGGACCTCTTTCCACCAAATATTTGTGTGGCCTTCAGCTTTGTTTTTGCAAACTTAACCCGATTTGGGTCCTCTACTTCTTCATACTAGAAATACTATTCTAGCTCGTTGATCCAGTCAATCATCTCTTCCAAGTTCAGACTTCCAGAATAACTAAGAACTTCTATTCTAGGTATTTTTCCGATCTTCGAAATGGCCTTTATTAGCCGCATCTGATCTTGATAAATCACTTATTCTTCCTCTTCTACATTTGAATCTTCCACCTCTTCTTCATCCTCTCTTTCTCCTCTCCTTCTCAGGTTTAACCCTCTTCTCATATGTTCCTGCAATGCATCAATTTGTCTTTGGAGGGCTCTAAAACCCTCAACCACTAATGGATCTCTTCCACCAGTGTTTTTGCCACCTCTAGCACCACCACACCTACTAGGAATCACTATTGGAGGCATCCTAAAGATCTTGAACCCACAACCACAATCCTAGTGCAAACTACCTCATGATTGGCGATTTGTCCACATGCTCAAGAAAACCTGCTCTGATACACCCTTGACGAGGGAGCAAACCCAAGACACATAAAATGATGCAAACAACCAGAGAAATTTTATTATTGTTCAGAAAGGAAAATTTTACATGTAGAGGATCTCAAATCTTCAAGCTCTGCAATACATGCAAATTACAGAAAACTACAGAAACTACAAAAACTACCGAAATTCCCCTTTCACAGCATGTGAACTCTTTTCCCCAAAAAGCTACCCAAAAATTAGAAGCTAGCTCACAAATAGCCCCTTTTCAATTTGGATCCAAAGACAACATTCAATATATGAGTTTTGGCGGTTTGGCACCAAAAATTACAATTTGAAATTAAAAAATTGAGTCCTAATTCAAAAATTGGCAATTTTCCAAAAATCGGCCAACTTCTGGAAGCCATAACTTTTGATCTGGGACTTTGTTTTTCGAACCGTTTGCACCGTCGGAAAGGTATTAGAGTGAAGAACATGCTAAGAACCCAATTTTCTAGTTTGATGATTTTTGGGCCCGTATGGGACCGTTTAGTGCCTCAAACTGGACTAAAAAGGTTTTTCAGGGCAAAAAACTGAAACTGAAACTTGAATAACTCTCAAACCGTGAATGATCTTGACCTGATTCTTTCACCAAAGTGCTTATTTTTCTGTCTTGAACCTTCCCATAAAAATATGTCTTCCCATACCTTCAAATTCACACCTGTTAAAAATAGTAGTTGAGCAAAAAAAGTAGAAAAGTAGTTCTGAAAGTTGGGAACTCTTATTCGACGAAAAGGGTATCCAGAAATGCAAAAACATCTACAAAAAGAAAACAAAAGAAATATAAATGGAAAGAATATTTTTGGGTGATGTAAGATTTCCCTCACACCACTGGATGCTCCTACATCAATATATGTCAACTCAAAACATTGTTTACAAAATTTGGCTATGCCATCTCAAGAAAATCTAAAACTTGTGCCTAAAATGAATAGGTCTTCATGCCACTTGATATCAAAATGGTACGAGCAATATCAATGAAATCATCAAAACATGTATTAAAATTTATATAAAACTATCTATATGTACACAACTAAAGTACTTGTATTTAAAAGTATTCCAAACATGTGTGTAGGTTGAATCTACATCCTCTCCTTTTTGTTTCAAAGTATGAGATCAATGTGATGATGGATTAAGGATACAAAAAAGGATAGTAAATTAATTTTAACTATTAATGTATGAGCAATATCAATATATAATCAAAACATGTATTTAAATATACTTTAACTAATAATTACTTGTTTTTACCAAGTATTCAATGTTGTCTAGGTTGAATTTGCATGGACTCTCCTTTTTGTCTTAAAGTATGTGATGACTTTGTGATGATGGCTTAAGGATATAAAATGACAAAATTAATCAATTTCAACTAATAACACAAGAAATATCAAAAAAATTATTTAATCTATTTAAAAGAACAATATAAAACTAAAACTATATCTACCTGTATTTACTTATTCCATTGTACCATCTACATCCTCTCTTTTTTGCAACACATCTATGATTGTCTCATCCTCTTCCATATAAATTGTCCATAGCTCTTTATTTTTTAGGTCTTCCATGATACCGATCTAGTTTTATATTTGTTGCCACCACCAAATGTGAGTAGTGTATAATTTTCTTATGTGTTTCATAATCTTCGAATATAGGTAGACCATTCTTCCTTATCAAGTATTTTAGTAGCCAAGTGCCAACAACCACCACCGATCCTATTGGATAACATGACATCCATCATCAAAGAAGTTCTCAAAATTTGGTTAAGGAAATCAAAGAAGTTCTCAAAATTTTCTTAAGGGGATCAAAAACTTGTTATCAAAATTTTCTTAAGGGGATGTCTTAATAGGATCACCGTACCTATTAGATAATGATAGCCATCTTCATCTTCTTGAGGTGCTAATAACTTATGTTTAGTCTCCACACAATGAGCCAACCAATATTTTGTTTCCTCTTCATTCCCCTCAGGTGCAACAACATACACATGTCCTGCAAACAAATTTTGATTTAATAACTTGCATGTGTCCATATAATTTGACCAATCTACATACATCCATTCATATGTACATATAAATAAATAATTTAGTATTACAAAAATGGTAATAAAGTGAAATAAATTCAATTAAATTACCTTGTACAAGGTTTGAAACACGGTCATAGTCTTTTGATGTGAACACTTGACCATTGTCTTCAATTGTTGTTTCATATTGATCATGTGCTTGTGCAGGCATCAACGATCTTTGCTTCCAATCTTCAACCCATTCTGTATTTTCACATGCCTCTCAATCTCCTGAGATACAAAATTGACAAAAAAATGTGCTTGCATTCGAACTCTTAAATGAATGCCATTTAGTAGATACACTGATTGTCTCACAATCAAGTTTAGGTAGAATGTTCCTTTCTTCAACCAACCAAAAGAATTGATGGACTGTAGAGTACTCGATCAAACCAGGTGTAGATAATCTTGTATTACACCAATCCACAATCCCATGTGCATCTTTAAATTTTACTACATCCTCATGTTTCAATTGTTCTCTAGCAAGAATCCTTTTAACACACACGCCAACTCCATCATGTTCTCCTTTACCATGCTAGCTTCAAAAAAACTCCACATATGTTGGAAATTATGTTTATTGTGAACCCTACTTAACCAATAGAACATTCAAGCATTCTTGAGCTGTCCCATACAATTATCTAGCCATATGACCTATGTTCTATCATATAGATTCCTCTTTCTCTTAAATTTGTATAAAATATATTGAAACAGTATTGAACAAGATCTAAAAAGTGTAACCAGTTGTCACTCAAATAGAAATGATACTCCCTCAAAAAAATTCTATCATCCTTTGTGCTATCATCTACATGTCTATAAACAATATGAACAAACATAGCCACTTGCACCAAATTATAAAATTGTGATTGTATTTCCTCTTGTGGAGCTAGAGTATAGTTTTTTGCAAAATCAACCACTGATAGTATAGTACCAATTGGAAATATGTTTCTACATGCGTGAAATTGGCCATCAAGCCATTGAGCATGTTGAGAGTGCATGACATATTTTGGTACAATTTCTTATTCTTAAATTCTGATATAAATGCATGTAAACTAGTTTTTTTTGTAACTAAATCACAACACTTTCCAATTTTTCCATCTTTTAAAGAATAGTGAACATTCTTAAATCTTTTAACATCCACTAATTGTTGTCCAAAATCATTATCAAAACTTTCATGCATACAAACTCTTAAGAATGAAAAATTGCCACAACTAGTGCATTGTTAAAAAATACAAGACCTTAAATAAAATAATTTTCCATTAGCTCTTTTAGAAATAAAAAATAAAAAAAAATGATATAAACTCCCTTATTGTTTCATATGACATATTATACAATATTCATTTATAATCATGTTAGTATGCAAAGAACAACGTATATATTGAAAAACATCATAAAAATAACAAAATTGAACATGCGTTTTACAACAAGATATTCATTGCTTATTAATTTTTACATACCAAGGTTTACATTTTTCAAAATACCTTTGACTTATTTTAATATTACTAGGTAACACTAAATCACCACAAAATTTTCTATAAAATTTAGTTTGTGTTGTATCTAATAGGTGTTTTGGATGAGGATCACAAACTTTGGACCCCACTCTTAATTTTAAAACATCTCTAGCATTAGATGATACCCTAGTATTATCATGCCAATATTTTTCAATCAAAGATTTGATTTCAACATTCAATTTCATGTCAAACCTCGAGATTCGACCACTAAAACTCCAACATTGGTTGATTGGATCATTTTCTATACTTTCTCTTCTTTTTGCCACTCTTAGTAATGTTTTAAAATGTATATTTAGAACTTCACTAATATTGCTTACCATTCTTTTATTCAAAGTTGCTTTATTAACTATAGTTGTTATAGCTCTTTTGTTGCATTCTTGATGCAGGGGCATCCAGTGGTGTGAGGGCAATCTTGCATCACCCAAAAGATGATTTTCATTTTGTTCCTATTGTTTTCTTTTTGTAGATGTTTTTGTATTTCTGGATACCTTTTTCGTCGAATAAGAGTTTCCAACTTTCAGAACTGCTTTTCTGCTTTTTCTGCTCAACTGCTATTTTTAGCAGGTTTGCATTTGAAGTCGTGGGAAGACAAAATTTATGGGAAGGTTCAGGATGGAAAAATACACAGTCTGGTGAAAGAATTAGGTCAAGATCATTCACGACTTGAAAGTTATTCAAGTTCAATTTTGCTTTTTGCCCTGAAAAACCGAGGCTCAGGTTTGAGGCACCAAAGCGATCTGGATGGGCACGAAAATTCTGCGAAAAGAAAGTAGTCCGCCAAAGGCCTACTTTGTGCAAAATTGTCTTTTCGAGAGCTTTCCGAAAAGGTATATCATTGAAGATCTGACAGTCGGATTAAAAGTTATGGCTGCCGGAAGTTGGTGCATATTTTAGAAATGTGCTAATTTTCAACTGTGAATTTAAACTTGAATTTCAAATTGTAATTTTGGCGCCAAACCGTCAAAAATCTTATCTCAAAGGTTGTTTTTGGTTCCAAACTGAAATGGGTCTATTTAAGGGCTTGTTTCTGATTTTTGGGTAACTTTTTTGGGGAAAGAAGTTCGCATGCTGTGAAAGGGGATCTGGGTAATTTTCTGTAAGTTGGTAATTTGCATGTAATACAGAGCTTGGGGATTTGAGATCCTCTGCATGTAAGAAGTTCAATATTTATGAATAAAATATTATTCTCTATTTTGTGAGTGTATTTATGTGTCTCGGGTTTGCTCCCTCGTCAGGTGGTATCAGAGCGGGTTTTCTTGAGTGTGTGAACATATCACCGATCGTGAGGCAGTTTGCACCAGGACCATGGTTGTGGGTTCAAGATCTTCAAGATGC
>VDFB02000003.1:556287724-556388973 GCA_007258455.2 Sequoia sempervirens | reverse complement strand
TCTTAAACTATCACTTCCACCCCCTCTCCCTCTCTCCAAAATCTCTCTCCCCCTCCTACCCTACCTAGGCAACTCTATATCTCTTTCTCTCTCTCTTAAAATTCTCCCTCCCTCTAAAGACATACATACAAGCATAATATATATGCACATACAATCCTCCATACATACAAGCATACATGTACATGCTAGATACAATCTTACATACATATAGGCATACATACAATATACATGCATTGATACATACAAGCATACATACATACATGACATACAAGCATATGTGTACATACACACATAAAAATATATAAACATTCATTCAATAGAGTAGCATTTAACATAAATCAAGACATAATGCGAGTGCGTTATACCATGGTCGCGTTATGTCTTGCTAGACATGCTCCCCACAAACGAGAAAAACCATGACAAAACTGAGATATAATGCAAGTACATTATAACACGCTCGTGTTATATCTTTCTTTAGGAATCCCCAAGCCTTGGGATTGGTATTTTCCTTGGAATACCAACCAAAAGGCTTGGAGGGAATTCCCAATGACCAGAGACATGTTTTTTCAAATTCTACAATATTTCACATAATCAGGTTCGTGCTCACCATCAAGATTGCACATGGTTCAATATCAAACAAATCGAACATCTAGGTAATGTTAGGTTCTCTCTTAGTTATCCAATGATGTAATTTTTTTTTCTTTTTGACAATGTTAAGCCTTTCATCCATAATTTCTTTTGTTTGTATGTCTCTTTTTTGGCAAAAAGTAGTGTTTGGTGTTTTTTTCATTATATAAATTAACAGTTCATCGAAATTTCAAATAAATTACTTTTTTAGAAACTAGACTCCATTCTACAATTTTTTTTAAAAAAGAAAAAAATTCAATTAGTTTCCAAAATTTGTAGGGGTAGCATGGCCAAAATTTTGTTTTTCAAGAAGTGTCCACTTTGAAAATTAGTAAAAAATTAAATATTCATTAAAACAATAATCAAAAAAATTGTGCATCAACTACATACTATTAGCTAACTTTTGACTGTAGCGATTATAAAAATACTAAAAAAAAGTTCACCATACAAGGGTCGTACAAGAGTTGCTATGTTATGTTTTTCTAAAAAATAACACCAATTTGTGTACGTCCCTCATTTCAACCCCTTAATCTCAACCATTTTCAAAATAAATTACTACTTTAGAAAGTAGACTTAGAGCACTTCGATTCTTTTTTTTTGTTCCATCTCAAAATTTTGAGTGTAACTATCCTCAATTTCACATCCAAGGTCAGCATTTCCTGATTTCAGAAAAAGAGTGGCCACTTAAGCCCCCTTTTTGGGAACCATCTTGGTGCACTTACCCATATATAATACATAATATATAACATATAATATATATAATATATAATATATTAATATATAGTATATATTAATATATTATGTATTATAAATAATATAGGTAACAGATATCCATTACAAATAGATATCCGTTGCTGATGGATATCCATTTTTTCTGACAAAATCAGTAGGCTCAGGATTAGGTTTGGGATTTCCATACTTGGAAAGTCACCTGAAAAAACTCGTTTACAAAATTTCCTTATTTTTCCAAAGTTTTCTCTTGTGGCTGACAAATTGTTTTTAATCTGAATTTGATGAAACGAAAAGAGAGGAAGTGCAAGAAGATGAGTCCATGAAACGTGGAAGTTTTTTCCTTAGCCAAAAATCCAAAATCAGCATGAAGAAAACGGTATCCCGCTTTTTAATAAACTAGATCCCATTTAGGTTTGGGGTCACGAGCCTAAAATCTAAATGGGATCCCATCTACTAATGGTGTCTGAAGCCAGTTGTTGGGAAATAGGATCCTGGTTTTTACAAAACGTGATCCCGTTTTATAGTGGTATTTATTTTTTAAAATAAACAGAACACAGTCATTTTCATTGCGCATGGGATCCCAATTAAGGAAAAGAAACAACGACCTCCAGGTATGTCTTGACCCCATTTTTTTGCATTTTTCTATTTTTTTGAAATTTTTAATACAAAGCTAGATTTATTATGTATTTTTTCATTTTTTATGGAGTTTTTGGCATTTATATTTACCTTTAATCAAATAAATGCTGATTTGTAGAAATCAAAAGAAAGCATGAAATGAAACCCTCATATATTGAAAAGAAATGGAAGAATCAACCTTAAAACATAACCAAAGAAAAAAATTTATGTATCGAGGCCCTAATTTGTTCAATCAAACAAAAAAAATGCATTTGGAAACCTAAATTGAAATGAAACAAAAAAATTTACATTTGAAAATGCTAAATTGAAATGAAACAAAAAAATTTCCATTTGAAAAAAAAACCCCTTCGACATTTTTGAAACCCTCTAAATTGAAATCAAACAAAAATTTCAGATTTGTTAAAACCCCAAATTGAAATCAAACAAAAAAAATTCCATTGAAACCCTAATTGCTTCCTTGAAACCCTAAATTGAATTAAAAGAAAAAATTGCATTTGAAAACCCTAAATTGAAATTGAAAACAAAAAAAATTGCAGATTTGAAAACCCTTATTTCATGCTTGAATATTTGAAAATGGAAAAAATTCATTTGCATTAGTTTATGTTTTAAATTTCATTTGCATTTTATGGAGACAAGTATGTAGGCATGCCTATGGATGAAAATATTCCATATATTTAGGTTGATACATAGTAAATTAGGGTCCTTGATATTGACAATCAAATAGGATTTGATAAATATTATACATTAAAATGTGTATTCAATAAGTTAGAGACATGTTGAGACACAATCAATTAAACATTATGAATATAGATATATTAGATTAGAAAACAATATGTTAAACCTTACTTGTGGGACTAGTGGATCGTTAGAATAGATATAAATTATGTGTTTCTATTATGGATTGTTCTCAATTAGTTTATGTATTTATTACCACATGATAAATTAATAGATCTAAATGTATGCATAATTTATGATGCTTAATTATGTTATATTGAGATGTTAAATTATTATTTTTACCTTACAATAAAAAATATATTTAACATGTACTTTGGTGTTTTATATTGTTTTCTAATGGCCAATTAAAGGGTAATTGTATGTGGTCCCTTAATTGAGTTAATAATATGGGCCTTATGCATCTATTATGATTCATACTATCTTACAACATGATACTATGCCATGTAATATGTTACAATTCAAACCATGATTTGTAAAAACTAAGTAGATAGTTAAATTTCCTCACTAGAAGAGTAGAGAGGTCTCAACATAATTTTATGATCACTTATATACTTATATTGTAGTGATATATATTCTATTTTTATGGATCTTCAATGAGTAAACATATGTGTGAAGCCTAGGATCAAACCCATGTTTGCAAGGTATCTAGCTAGAGCAATATAAAACTTGGTCCACAAGTTAAAGAACATTACTCAATAATTATATCCGAAAATACTCTTAAAATAACTCTACATTGACTCACCTCTTAAGGGTATTTTTGACCTTGTTCCCAAGAATAATGTAGCTATTTTAAGATCAATGAATCATTATTGTGTACAATTGAATGCTTAACAATCCTCAAATTTACTATGGATGATTTCCTTGATCTAGATAGAAAATCAATCCAAATTTGGTCATAGGTTATATTTCAACACATTTTATTCATAGACTTCAAAGATGATTAGGGACTTGGAATAGAAGTTACCAATACTAATCAAGGATTCAATAACCAAATTTTAAGTTCTATCTCCAACAACTCATCAAGACACATTTTGATTTTCTCTAAATATACGCATTTGTATAAATTCAAGGGTAGACCATAGACACTATCCTAAATTGTCAAAAATGGGCTAATTTATAGTTGTGTGCTTAATTCCTCGATCATTCTAAGTAATCTATGGAAATAGTCAGTCTATTCATAAAATAAAAAATATTCATAAACTAATGTTCTTTCATATGTGATGAATCAAAAATATTAACCCCCTTACTTGTCATCCTATTACCCTAAACCCTAAACCAATGTCTTAAGGGGTCCTAATATGACATTTCTTAAGGGGATCAAAGAAGTTCTCAAAATTTGGTGAAGTTTCCCAAGGCAACAAAATTTAACAATAATAAGATTGTGCAAGATTATATTATGAATGAGATTTCATGAGAGGTTGGTCAGTTGAAACAAGAGCTATCTCAATCAACTATTCCACAAGAAAATGTTGTTCACTAACTTGAAAGTCCATTATTCCAAGGGCCACCCAAAAATCAAAATTTTTAGGTTCTATCAAGTCCATTATTTTGAAGGAACACATAGAGTTGAGAAAGATAGTGCTTCATTATTTACGATTTATTTGTAGTTTGACATTGATGTAAACAAATTAGTTAAAGCTAGAAGCACTATCTTGAACATCACCAAATTTTATCCCCTTAAGCCATCAAATGTTTTGTCCTAGGACCTTACTTCATAGATCCCCTTAAGCCATCCTATTACCCTAAACCCTAAATCCATCATTTTTTCCTAGGACCTTACTTCATTGATCTCCTTAATCCATCCTATTACCCTAAACCCTAAACTCTAAACTCTAAACCCGAAACCCTAAAGCCATCATTTTGTCCTAGGACCTTAATGAAATTTGGCTACCTTGGGAAACTTGACCAAATTTTACTCCCTTAAGCTATGTCATTATGTCCTAGGACCTTACTACATATATCCCCTTAAGCCATCCTATTACCCTAAACCCTAGACTCTAAACTCTAAACCCTAAACCCTAAAGCATTCATTTTGTTCTAGGACCTTAAAATGAAATTTGGTTGCCTTTGGAAAATCCACAAAATTTTATTCCCTTAAGCCATGTCATTTTGTCCTAGGACCTTACTACATAGATCCCCTTAAGCCATCCTATTACCCTAGACCCTAAAATCTAAACTCTAAACCTTAAACCCTAAAGCATCCATTTTGTCCTAGGACCTTAAAATGAAATTTGGTTGCCTTGGGAGACTCCACCAAATTTTATTCCCTTAAGCCATGCCATTTTGTCTCAGGACCTTACTACATAAATCCCCTTAAGCCATCCTATTACCCTAAACCCTAAAGCCATCATTTTGTCCTAAGACCTTAATGAAATTTGGTTTCCTTGGGAAACTTCACCAAATTTTATTCCCTTAAGCTATGTCATTTTGTCCTAGGACCTTACTACATAGATCCCCTTAAGCCATCCTATTACCCTAAACCCTAAATCCATCATTTTTTCATAGAAACTTAATTCATAGATCCCCTTAAGCCATCCTATTACCCTAAACCCTAAAGCATTCATTTTTTCCTAGGACCTTAAAATGAAATTTGGTTACCTTGGGAAACTATACCAAATTTTATTCCCCCTTACCATGTCATTTTTTCCTAGGACCTTAATTCATAGTTCCCCTTAAGCCATCCTATGAGGACCCCTTTAAAAGCCAACACAATTTCTCCTACTTTAATGTAAATTTTAATGAGATTTCACATCAAATTAACATTTAATTATTTTTTCATCCAAGTAACATGCCTTAGACATAAATGAGGCTTACATTTTATCATTTGTATTCAATTAGGACATTTATATTGAATGGTTTAAGGGGATTTTTAAACATGTATCTTACATTTTGAAATTAAAAATATAATGCACGTTCACTTATTTTTTAGAGATCATGGATCAATTCAATAATGATGATATCATATCCACCACCTTCACCTCCACCTCATAACCCCCCACCCCCACCACACGAATCTAATGGTGCTCGCTTGCAAGCATAGATCAATGAAAATGTTAGATCCATTTAGGATCAAATCAACACTATTTAGAATGAAGATTGTATTGCACCACATTGGAGGTGTTTTGCATCTACGATACAAAATGTTGTTGATGTTGTTAGGTCCATGGATGTGGTCTTAGATGAGCATCAACAATGACTAGAGGAGAGGAGAAAGTCTGATTCTGAAAAGGAAAACACAAAGAAATGAAGAGATGCAATAAAGAGCCACAACACTTTATAAATTAAGACAACGATCTTATATTTATGAATTTGGTTGGATGGATTTTTTTGTGATGAATTTATGAATTTGTTTGGATGGATGTTTTTACTGATGAATTTAGGGATTTGGTTGGATGGATATTTTTTAGTTTGAATTTTTGAATATAATAGTATAATGATGAATTTATAATAGTATATTTTATGACTACTATCATAATTTCTCCTATTGGAAAAATGTAATTTACATGCGTTAGACATAAATGAGATTTTTGTGAATGTTTTAAGTTTATTTTTTAGTATGTACATGTATTAAAATTACATAGTTCTAGATCTTAAACTTTGAAATTTGTATGTACACATAGTTTAGTTGAATGATGTACGCACATGCATTATGCATCCTATTTTTTATTTTAAATGTAAGTACATCTTAGATTTTGAAATTTGTATGCAAATGCTCAAGTTGAATCAATGCATGTATGTGTATATATATGTATGAAGATCCTATTTTAAAAAAATTGCATGTACATTTAAAATTTAACTATTTCTTGTAATTTTGTAAGTTTGTATGTTAATTTTGTAGAGTTTAATGTAGGTGAACACTTATACAGATATCATAGATCAATTTGATATTGATGATATGATTAATCCACCTCCTCAGAAACCTCCACTTCCACCCCCTCCACCTCAACCTCCCCCTCCCCCTCCCCCTCTCCCTCCCCCTCCCCCTCCCCCTCCACCCCCTCAACCTCATATCCCACCTCCACTACTTGTTAGATCTGATGAGGCTTGTTTGCAAGCATGTATCAATGAAAATGTAACATCCATTCAAAATCAAATCAATACTATACAAAATTAAGCATTGATTCCACCACATGTGAGATTATTTACATCTATGATGTAAAACATTGTCGATGCCATTAGGTCTATTGATTCTGACTTAGATAGGCATCAACAAGATAGGGAGGAGATGAGACGATTTTATTTAGATGGTCTCTCCTATAAAAAAAAAATTGTACTTAAAAATAACAAAATTCCATCTAGCACCTTATTTTATCGACCCTAACACTCACCAGCCCATTCTTGTAACTAAATCTAGAATATCCATGAGGTGGTGTATACACCCATAGATGACTACACTTTTTTGGGAGTGATGGTGGATGGTATTTGACCATCCACTACATGATAATTTGGAGGTCCCTTTACATTTTTTGAGGAAACTATATGTAGAGCTTGTTTTGGGGAAAAATCCTAATTACTTTGATTTTAAATCATTTTAGGGTGTTGGTGGTAGCATGCTACAATAGAGGTTAGGGGAAAGGGTTGATCCCAACAACTCATGCATGCACAACCCCTTGTTTCTCCTCTTGCTCTTGCCATTCATGCCCTTGTGCATCAACGCGCGATGATATCCACATTAGGATCCCTAAGTACACTAGCAGGAGACCTTGATCAACATGCTTCTACGATGGCAGTTGGGGAGCCTAGAGATCACAATGATGGAGGAGCGTTCTATGGAGTTGGTCCTAGTACCACTCCACAAGTGTCGACATCGTATGTATGTACTAGCTTCCTTCAACTATGCTATGGACTTGATCAAGCCACACCCAATTTGGGTGAACATGGAGATTCTGGTGGATCATTTGGTCACATCAGTTCACTCATAGAATTTTTTACTGTAGAGCATCACTTTGAGGATAGTGTGACACAGGTATAAATATGCATCTACATGTTGAATTTATAAGAATTCTAATAAATATATATATCAAAAAAAATTGTAATGTTTTAACAATCAAATTGTTTGGTGTAGATGACACTAACGATAGGGAAATCATATGTACCTCAAGTACATATGTCGACACTAGTCCAAGTCGACAACCCTTATGGAGTATTTTGATTTCAATTTTTAAAATTATATATGAAATAATTTTTTACTTGAAATTTTAATTTATATTTCAATCATGAACATATGTTTTAAATATTTATGTTGGTTCAGGGGACTCAATCAACTTCCACGATGATTCCACTTGAGGGACTGTTGAGTGGTCATCCATTGTTGAGCGTCTTAGATCAGGGGAAAGTACATTTATATCATAAATTATTTAACTTACGTTACTATAGTTACAATTATGAATTTTGAACTCACTATATATCAAATGTGCATGTACACTTGTAAATATTATAAGTGTTAAATGTCTATATGTATGTCTAGGTTGACATGAAAATGAGAATGGGGATCAAACAAATATTATATGTGGAAGCTACTCATGAGGCATTTGAATTTTAGGTTGTTTAAGAAAATTTCTACACAAAGTGTGCAAACTTGAATAATATATTTTAACCTAATTCAAGTATACATGCTTTAAATTTGACCTTGTAGGACTTTGTTAGTACCACTTTCTGCCCTGACTCAGTCATACTTACACCTCAAGGAGGACACGCAAAGTAGCTAGATCATGGTAATTTAAATTTTTGATTATATTTAAAGTCAATTACAAATTATACATTGTGAATAACTTAAATTAAATTTAAAATTGAATATATATATGAGCTCATACATGTTAAATTTGTTTTCTTTTATAGCATGAGACACATCTTGTAGTTGAGCATGTACAAACAAGTCTTGGAATAGAGGGTGCACAACCTATTATGGTATAATTTAAATATGATAAATTATAAATTAAATTGAATTAAATCATTTTTAATTGTAGACTTACATCTAATTTCAACTTTCTTTCTCTTGTATATGTAGATTGATTCAAAGCATTTAGAGGTTGGTTCAGGTGCACCAGAGCATCTAGAGCCAGATATCATGCTAATTTAATTTTATGATGAATTATAAATTAAATTTTCATTAAATTATTTTTAATTATCTTACATCTGATTTCATCTTTCTCGTGTACAGAGTGGTTCAGGTCATCCGTGTAGTCTGCATGGTGTGAAGAGGTCTCTTGATTATAGAGACAATATAAGTTAGACATGATTTCATGGGTTGTATTTGATTATTTCATGGACTACATAATTGGTTTCTCATGGACTTAATATATTATTTCATGGGCTTTATTTCATGGGCTATACTTTGATGGACTTAATATATATTGGTTTCATGGACTTAATATATTGTAAATAATGGACTTTATTATTGTTTAATTTTAATTTACACATGTGCATTTATGCATTTTATGTGAAATTTTAATATGTAGTTTATAAGACATATTTGTACTTTTCAAAAGATTCACAGTCAAGACATTAATAGGACGTTAATGTGAAATTAAATACAAATATGAAATTAAAGTTGAAATTAATAGGACATTTCAATATTTGTACTTTACAAATTTAGTGATCCATACATGATATGCATTCAATAATTAGTGATAACTAGTCAATGAGCTTATTTAATTCATGTTGTAATAGGATTTATCAAGGGGTCCTAATAGGATGTCTTAAGGGATCCTAATATGACGTCTTAAGGGGATCAAAGAAGTTGTCAAAATTTGGTGAAGTTGCCCAAGGTAACCAAATTTAACAATAATATACATGTTATTTAGTGATTATAGAATCAAATTTAAAGTTTCAAAGTAGTGTGAGTCATCATAAAAAATGATATAATTAAGTATAATATTTAGGATATGTCCTAATAGGATGTCTTAAGGGGATGAAATACTTCAAAGTACATGTCTCATATTTAATCACAATTGATATAATTAACTTGTAATTTAAGATTACTCATCATAACAATCACATTCTATACAATTTAAATAGTGTCAATGTTTATTTAATTCATGTTGTAATAAGATGTCTTAAGGGGACCTAATAGGATGTCTTAAGGCATCCTAATATGACGTATTAAGGGAATCAAAGAAGTTGTCAAAATTTGGTGAAGTTTCCCAAGGCAACCAAATTTAGCATTAATATACATGATATTTAATGATTAATCTACAATCAAATTTAAAGTTTCAAAGTAGGAAAACATGTACATTTAACAAACAAAATATATATAATATTGATTAAATCATACATAAAAGTGTAGAGTATAATTGTGTACATGTACATGTATACAAATTTGTACAAAATGTGTAATTGTGTAAGTATGTATGTACATATATGACGAGGGAGAAAACTCGAGACATAGAAAATGATGCAAACAACCAGAGAAATTTTATTATTGTTCAGAAAGGAAAATATTACATGCAGAGGATCTCAAATCCTCGAGTTCTGCAATACATGCAAATTACAGAAAACTACAAAAACTACAAAAACTACTGAAATTCCCCTTTCACAGCATGCAAACTCTTTTCCCCAAAAAGCTACCCAAAAATAAAAAACTAGCCCATAAATAGCCCCTTTTCAGTTTGGAGCCAAAGACAACATTTGAGATATGAGTTTTGGCGGTTTGGCAACAAAAATTACAATTTAAAATTCAAAAATTGAGTCCTAATTCGAAAATTGGCAATTTTCCAAAAATCGGCCAACTTCCGGAAGCCATAACTTTTGATCTGAGACTCTGTTTTTTGAACCGTTTGTACCGTCGAAAAGGTATCAGAGTGAAGAACGCGCTAAGAACCCACTTTGCTAGCCAACATTTTTGAATCTGGAACGTTTTAGTGCAAACTGAATAAGGGTTTTGAGGGGCAAAGAGTAGAAAGTGAAACTTATTAACTTTCTCAGAGCCATTGAATGATCTTGACCCAATTCTTTCACCAAAATGCTTATTTTTTTTGTTACGAACAACTTCCAGAATTTTTATTGCATGGAAATTCAAAACTGCTAAAGAGTTGAGAAAAAGTAGAAAAATGGATTACGAAGTTACGGGAACTCTTGCGTGAAAGAAGGGTATCGAGGAATGCAAAAATCTCTGAAAAGCAAATACAAAAGGAACATAAATGGAAAGCATATTTTTTGGGTGATGCAAAGTTGCCCTCACCACTAAATGCTCTGCATCAAACTTAAGGTAATTTGAGAGTGACCTTGTCATGTCTCGGATGGTTGAAACCAAATGGTCAACCTTTGCCTTAGGCCATTAGGATGTGAATGCATAGGCATTCATCTCCCACTTCACTGGTATTCTTCATCTTTGCTGATTTACGGTACTCCCTCACATGGCTATCTAGAAGTTTTCTTGATCTCCTTCTGTAGGTAGAGTCTTTGGAACTCCCTGCTTGTTCCATTATTGGTACTTTCCTCATACCGAGGATGGCATGTCCAAGTTGGGAGAATATTGAACCGCGAGGAAATGTTGACTCCATCTAGAAACTCTACTTCATATGCATTCCCTGAATCATGCTTCTTCAAAATCTTGCAAGGACTGAATTTCTTCAACTTCAATTTGTTATAGGTACCTACTAGAAACCTTTCCTCAAGTGGACCATCACTTCATCGCAATGGAAACTCCTTATCTCCTCTTCCCCGATCACCGCCTTAGCCGCCTCCTTTGCATATTCATCTTGTTAATATGTTCTGCTACCTTCTCAAATACATGTTCTTGATGTGCTAACTTTCTGCAAGATCTTAGGCTTCAGCACTTGTCTTATTCTCTTGATTCATCTTCCTCAATTATGGAAGTCGGGATACCTCATTACCACACAATGGAATGGTGATCTACGATTATACGTTTACAAAATTTTTGAAAAATTCTTCGAATTACCGATCAAAATCCCATCCCTTAGGTTTATCTCCTACTACCACCAAACATCTTAGTAGATTACCAGGACTTCTAGTAGCTTTCGATCTGCCCATCGGTTTGTGGATGGTGTGCAGAACTGAACTTCAGCTCTGTTTTCAACTTCTTCCACAAGGTCCTCCAAAAGTATCCAACAAATTTCGTGTCACGATTTGAGACTATACTCTTTGTGACGGAACCATGTAGCAGCCACCTCTACGAAGAACAAGTCAGCAATGTGGATTGCATCGTGAATTAACCACAGATGATGGGATGAAATGTGCCATCTTTGAAAACCTTTGTCCAACTACTCGCCAAAATCTTGAATCATTCCCTCTGTCCGAAAATGCAAGAACAAAGTCCATACTTATATCCTCCCATGGCCTCTTTGGTATAGGTAAGGGCTGATATAAGCCTGTATTCTGGCTCACTCCTTTAGCCATTTGACATACCCTGCAACTTTGTACAAACTTCTTCACATCCTGTGACAACTAGGGCCAATAATAATGCTCATAGATGTGGCAATGGTCTTATCTCAGCAAATTCCTATTCCTCCATTGTGCTTCTCCTTTGTCGGGTTCTCCCTCATGGAACTCCTCGAATGCAATTGACTTCCCTTAAACAACATGCCATCCTGGATTATGAAATCCGACCACTTTGTCCTGTCCACTGTGACAGGTTCCTTACAAGCTTTCCAAGCTTCTGCAAAATTAGGATCTTCAGGGTATAATGTCTTGAGTTCATTGAACCCAACCACTTCAATGCATCTCGCCATTGACATATACCTGCTTAAGGTATGCGCAGCCCTATTAGAGCTTCTGATCCTATGCTTTAAAACAAAGGTATAACTTTGCAAAATTCTACCCATTTCATATGCCTCTGATTTAATTTTCCTTGACTATTTAGATACTGTAATGCTTGATGATCAGTAAACAGAACAAATTCCTTTGGTAACAAATAGTAATGCTCGAACTGCTTTGTGAACTGTTGCGCCGATCGCCTTATGGAATTACTTTCTTTGCATCATTTGCGCACTTTTCGAAATAGGAAATGTGTACTTACCTTCTTGTCATCACTACTCAGCCACTGCATCCTACCTTAATCCACGCGAAACACCTTATTGGTGGGGCTAAAAGCTGGTTACTTTGTCGCATACGCTTCTGGCGCAAATCAAAACTCTCCAACTGCTCTAGTGCTCCCTTGAACTCTTTATATATCCCCTCTCGTTGTTTCGATTGATTGCACAAATACTACTGAAGTTTCTAATGAACTTTCTATAAAACTGGCCAAACCATGGAAAGATCTCACCTCATTAGCATTTCTTAGGGTACACCATTCTAGAATAGTCTTCACCTTCTCTAGGTCCATCTTGAGACCTTCTACTGAGACAACAAACCCAAAGTACACTAACTCCTTCACAAAACTACACTTCTTCAGATTAATCAACAATTGCTCTTCTCTCAACTTCTCAAAAGCTCTATGTATATGCATTAAATGCTCATCCAAAGTCTTACTAAAAATTAAAATATCATCTAGATATACAATAACAAAACTTCCCAGAAACTCTTTCAATACCTCGTTCATGAGCCACATGAATGTGCTTGGTGCATTGGTTAGCCCAAAGGGCATGACTAACCACTCGTACAGGCCCTCTTTGGTCTTGAAGGCGGTCTTCCATTCATCTCCCTCACGAATCCTAATCTGGTGATATCCACTCTTAAGATCAATCTTTGTGAAGTACTGTGCTCCACTTAAATAGTCCATTAGGTCATCCATCCTTGGCAGGGGAAATTTGTACTTGATAGTTATCTTGTTGATGGACCAGGAGTCTGTACACATCCTCCAGTCCCCATCCTTCTTTGGTGCTAGTATTGTAGGTACTACACATGGGCTCAGACTCTCTTGAATCAAACCCTTTCTCAACAACTCCTGAACTTGTCTGTTCAACTCCTCATTTTCTACAAGAGTCATTCTGTGAGCGCCTCATTTGGAAAACTGGCTCCAGGGATCAAGTCAATTTGATGATTGATCTTCCTCATTGGTGGTAAACCCTAAGGTACATTATCAAAAATAATCTCTTGAAACTCATCCAATAGTCCAAAAACTTCTATTGGCACCTTCTCACTATCTTCCTTTTCCATTCTAGGAATCAATGCATAACACATACGCTCATGCTTCATGCCTTCTAAAAATTTCCTTCCATCGACAAAAAAAATTCTAGCACTATTGCATACCTTTTCTTCGTCCTTCTTTAGGGGTTTCAACTTATGGCAGACTCCATCCTTCATCAGGGAATAAGTGTTTGCATGGCCATCATGTACAACTCGCCTATGGAACTGCCATGACCTTCCCAACAACATGTGACATGCATCCATGGGAATGATATCACATAGTACCTCATCATGATAGCTTTTGATCTTGAACTTTACTAGGCACTGCTCATTGACCAAGACTTTGTGGTCTTTCTGCAACTAGGAAATCTCATATGGATGTGGATTCCTTTCCCTTTTCAGCTTCAACTTCGTAACCATCTCTTCTGACACTAGATTATCGATGCTCCCACTATTAATAATGACATCACAACATTTTTCTTCACACTTGCACCTTGTGCGGAACATATTCTTCCTATGTTCTGGCTCCTTCTCTTCAATCACCAGGGCTCTTCTAACCACTAGGGCTTCTCCCCTTTCAGCATCATCTGAATGCTTAGATTGAGCCTCCTCATCTACATGTGCAACCCTTCCATGACCTTCCAACCTTCTGTCTGTCCTTCCTTGGTGTTGTGGAAATTCATAGGCTCAATGCCCTTCTTCACCACAATGGAAACAAGTTCCTCTGAAACCACCTCTTCCGGGTCCTGGCCCAGATCTTCCTCATCCTCTACCTCTTTGATCACCATTGTTTTGATCACGAGGGTGGTAGAAGTTATCATTCTTTTGGCCTCGACTGGTACCCACATCTTCATTTTGCCTTTCATCCTCATTTCAGCTCCTAGAAGATCTTCCACTACCCCTTCCGCTTTGACCTCCTCATCCTTTTTGCTTGCTTTCAAATCTTTTATTTAGCTTCTCCTCAACTTTCAGAGAAAACTGGTATGCATCCTCAATTGTGGTCATTCTAACCAAGTTTAGATCCTCTTGAATGCTCAGTCGTAACCCATTAAGATAACAAGCTACCTTCTCTTTGTTGGCCTCTGCATGGCCCGTTCTAATGATCATCTTGTGAAAATCTTATGTGTATTCTTTCACAGATCTACTTCCTTGCTTCAACCCTTGCAATTTCTTCAATAGATCTAACTCGTAGTCCACTAGTATGAACTGCTTCTTTAGTTTCTCTACCATGTGATCCCAACTGTTCATCTTTCCTTTTCCTCTTTGATTTCTCTCCAACTGGACCTCTTTCCACCAAATATTTGTGTGGCCTTCAGCTTTGTTTTTGCAAACTTAACCCGATTTGGGTCCTCTACTTCTTCATACTAGAAATACTATTCTAGCTCGTTGATCCAGTCAATCATCTCTTCCAAGTTCAGACTTCCAGAATAACTAAGAACTTCTATTCTAGGTATTTTTCCGATCTTCGAAATGGCCTTTATTAGCCGCATCTGATCTTGATAAATCACTTATTCTTCCTCTTCTACATTTGAATCTTCCACCTCTTCTTCATCCTCTCTTTCTCCTCTCCTTCTCAGGTTTAACCCTCTTCTCATATGTTCCTGCAATGCATCAATTTGTCTTTGGAGGGCTCTAAAACCCTCAACCACTAATGGATCTCTTCCACCAGTGTTTTTGCCACCTCTAGCACCACCACACCTACTAGGAATCACTATTGGAGGCATCCTAAAGATCTTGAACCCACAACCACAATCCTAGTGCAAACTACCTCATGATTGGCGATTTGTCCACATGCTCAAGAAAACCTGCTCTGATACACCCTTGACGAGGGAGCAAACCCAAGACACATAAAATGATGCAAACAACCAGAGAAATTTTATTATTGTTCAGAAAGGAAAATTTTACATGTAGAGGATCTCAAATCTTCAAGCTCTGCAATACATGCAAATTACAGAAAACTACAGAAACTACAAAAACTACCGAAATTCCCCTTTCACAGCATGTGAACTCTTTTCCCCAAAAAGCTACCCAAAAATTAGAAGCTAGCTCACAAATAGCCCCTTTTCAATTTGGATCCAAAGACAACATTCAATATATGAGTTTTGGCGGTTTGGCACCAAAAATTACAATTTGAAATTAAAAAATTGAGTCCTAATTCAAAAATTGGCAATTTTCCAAAAATCGGCCAACTTCTGGAAGCCATAACTTTTGATCTGGGACTTTGTTTTTCGAACCGTTTGCACCGTCGGAAAGGTATTAGAGTGAAGAACATGCTAAGAACCCAATTTTCTAGTTTGATGATTTTTGGGCCCGTATGGGACCGTTTAGTGCCTCAAACTGGACTAAAAAGGTTTTTCAGGGCAAAAAACTGAAACTGAAACTTGAATAACTCTCAAACCGTGAATGATCTTGACCTGATTCTTTCACCAAAGTGCTTATTTTTCTGTCTTGAACCTTCCCATAAAAATATGTCTTCCCATACCTTCAAATTCACACCTGTTAAAAATAGTAGTTGAGCAAAAAAAGTAGAAAAGTAGTTCTGAAAGTTGGGAACTCTTATTCGACGAAAAGGGTATCCAGAAATGCAAAAACATCTACAAAAAGAAAACAAAAGAAATATAAATGGAAAGAATATTTTTGGGTGATGTAAGATTTCCCTCACACCACTGGATGCTCCTACATCAATATATGTCAACTCAAAACATTGTTTACAAAATTTGGCTATGCCATCTCAAGAAAATCTAAAACTTGTGCCTAAAATGAATAGGTCTTCATGCCACTTGATATCAAAATGGTACGAGCAATATCAATGAAATCATCAAAACATGTATTAAAATTTATATAAAACTATCTATATGTACACAACTAAAGTACTTGTATTTAAAAGTATTCCAAACATGTGTGTAGGTTGAATCTACATCCTCTCCTTTTTGTTTCAAAGTATGAGATCAATGTGATGATGGATTAAGGATACAAAAAAGGATAGTAAATTAATTTTAACTATTAATGTATGAGCAATATCAATATATAATCAAAACATGTATTTAAATATACTTTAACTAATAATTACTTGTTTTTACCAAGTATTCAATGTTGTCTAGGTTGAATTTGCATGGACTCTCCTTTTTGTCTTAAAGTATGTGATGACTTTGTGATGATGGCTTAAGGATATAAAATGACAAAATTAATCAATTTCAACTAATAACACAAGAAATATCAAAAAAATTATTTAATCTATTTAAAAGAACAATATAAAACTAAAACTATATCTACCTGTATTTACTTATTCCATTGTACCATCTACATCCTCTCTTTTTTGCAACACATCTATGATTGTCTCATCCTCTTCCATATAAATTGTCCATAGCTCTTTATTTTTTAGGTCTTCCATGATACCGATCTAGTTTTATATTTGTTGCCACCACCAAATGTGAGTAGTGTATAATTTTCTTATGTGTTTCATAATCTTCGAATATAGGTAGACCATTCTTCCTTATCAAGTATTTTAGTAGCCAAGTGCCAACAACCACCACCGATCCTATTGGATAACATGACATCCATCATCAAAGAAGTTCTCAAAATTTGGTTAAGGAAATCAAAGAAGTTCTCAAAATTTTCTTAAGGGGATCAAAAACTTGTTATCAAAATTTTCTTAAGGGGATGTCTTAATAGGATCACCGTACCTATTAGATAATGATAGCCATCTTCATCTTCTTGAGGTGCTAATAACTTATGTTTAGTCTCCACACAATGAGCCAACCAATATTTTGTTTCCTCTTCATTCCCCTCAGGTGCAACAACATACACATGTCCTGCAAACAAATTTTGATTTAATAACTTGCATGTGTCCATATAATTTGACCAATCTACATACATCCATTCATATGTACATATAAATAAATAATTTAGTATTACAAAAATGGTAATAAAGTGAAATAAATTCAATTAAATTACCTTGTACAAGGTTTGAAACACGGTCATAGTCTTTTGATGTGAACACTTGACCATTGTCTTCAATTGTTGTTTCATATTGATCATGTGCTTGTGCAGGCATCAACGATCTTTGCTTCCAATCTTCAACCCATTCTGTATTTTCACATGCCTCTCAATCTCCTGAGATACAAAATTGACAAAAAAATGTGCTTGCATTCGAACTCTTAAATGAATGCCATTTAGTAGATACACTGATTGTCTCACAATCAAGTTTAGGTAGAATGTTCCTTTCTTCAACCAACCAAAAGAATTGATGGACTGTAGAGTACTCGATCAAACCAGGTGTAGATAATCTTGTATTACACCAATCCACAATCCCATGTGCATCTTTAAATTTTACTACATCCTCATGTTTCAATTGTTCTCTAGCAAGAATCCTTTTAACACACACGCCAACTCCATCATGTTCTCCTTTACCATGCTAGCTTCAAAAAAACTCCACATATGTTGGAAATTATGTTTATTGTGAACCCTACTTAACCAATAGAACATTCAAGCATTCTTGAGCTGTCCCATACAATTATCTAGCCATATGACCTATGTTCTATCATATAGATTCCTCTTTCTCTTAAATTTGTATAAAATATATTGAAACAGTATTGAACAAGATCTAAAAAGTGTAACCAGTTGTCACTCAAATAGAAATGATACTCCCTCAAAAAAATTCTATCATCCTTTGTGCTATCATCTACATGTCTATAAACAATATGAACAAACATAGCCACTTGCACCAAATTATAAAATTGTGATTGTATTTCCTCTTGTGGAGCTAGAGTATAGTTTTTTGCAAAATCAACCACTGATAGTATAGTACCAATTGGAAATATGTTTCTACATGCGTGAAATTGGCCATCAAGCCATTGAGCATGTTGAGAGTGCATGACATATTTTGGTACAATTTCTTATTCTTAAATTCTGATATAAATGCATGTAAACTAGTTTTTTTTGTAACTAAATCACAACACTTTCCAATTTTTCCATCTTTTAAAGAATAGTGAACATTCTTAAATCTTTTAACATCCACTAATTGTTGTCCAAAATCATTATCAAAACTTTCATGCATACAAACTCTTAAGAATGAAAAATTGCCACAACTAGTGCATTGTTAAAAAATACAAGACCTTAAATAAAATAATTTTCCATTAGCTCTTTTAGAAATAAAAAATAAAAAAAAATGATATAAACTCCCTTATTGTTTCATATGACATATTATACAATATTCATTTATAATCATGTTAGTATGCAAAGAACAACGTATATATTGAAAAACATCATAAAAATAACAAAATTGAACATGCGTTTTACAACAAGATATTCATTGCTTATTAATTTTTACATACCAAGGTTTACATTTTTCAAAATACCTTTGACTTATTTTAATATTACTAGGTAACACTAAATCACCACAAAATTTTCTATAAAATTTAGTTTGTGTTGTATCTAATAGGTGTTTTGGATGAGGATCACAAACTTTGGACCCCACTCTTAATTTTAAAACATCTCTAGCATTAGATGATACCCTAGTATTATCATGCCAATATTTTTCAATCAAAGATTTGATTTCAACATTCAATTTCATGTCAAACCTCGAGATTCGACCACTAAAACTCCAACATTGGTTGATTGGATCATTTTCTATACTTTCTCTTCTTTTTTCCACTCTTAGTAATGTTTTAAAATGTATATTTAGAACTTCACTAATATTGCTTACCATTCTTTTATTCAAAGTTGCTTTATTAACTATAGTAGTTGTTATAGCTCTTCTTGTTGCATTCTTATCTTTAGATCAACTATTTTTCCAATAGACTCAATAACACTAGCAATAGTAGACATAACATGTTTTAGTGATTGATCTTTTCTTTTTGGTTTAACAAAAATGCCTAACTTTTTCACTACTTTTCTTATTTTCCACATTCTCATCAATTGCATCATTAGTTGACATTGAATTGAATTTTTTACAATAAACGAAATGTTTGTATCATCTATTGGCGTGTGTTCTTATTTGTCTCCAAGAAATCTTACCACGAAGATTATCCAAAACATTACTTTTAATTTTTTTAAAAATATATTCATTTTCATTTTCAACTTAAAAAAAATCATTTTCATCTTCATTTTCATCAACAAAACGGTTTTCATTTTCAGGTTCAATAAAGGATTTTCATTTTCATTTTCATTTTCATTTTCAACAACAAAATGGTTTTCATTTTCATTTTCATTTTCAACAATAAAATAGTTTTCATTTTCATTTTCAACAATAAAACTTTTTTTATCTTCATTTTCAACAACAAAGCGATTTTCATTTTCATTTTCAAAAACAATTTGACTCAAATCCCGAACTCTACAGATATTATCAATGTCAACATTGTTATATCCAACTTCTTTTAAATCTCTTATAAACATCTGTTTCATTTCATACAAAGGTGGATTTTAAGACGTACCTAAATTTGTGCCTATTGAAAAATTCTCCATAGCATTGAAAGGGAGATTTGAAGACATACTAGGAGTAGTTTGTATAATCGTATTAGTTTCCACATTCACTATTAGAGTAAAGGTTTTAATTTAATCATGTTGATTAAATTACCTTTATTCCTCTCTTAATATTTCACTTTAGTTGCATATTGTGACATTTAATAATTATATTAATTATTAAATGTCTACCTTTTAGGGTTTCTTTAGGGTTGCACAATCTCCTTTTATAAGGATTGATCATTGTATTTTACATTTTACTCTCTGTTAATACATTTTTCATATTATAAAGCTTAAAACCCTCTCTTGCTTTTTTCTCCATTCTCTTCCATGTGACGGGTATCTCTTGCATGCAGGTGTTCTTGGGCTCTAAAGTTGGATCTCACAACTTCTACATTCACCTCTTGCAAATTTGCATCGTCTACATCCATGGTCTCCTCAATGTTTTTATCTTCAATAGTTGTGGAATTGGATGCTTCAACATCATTCATTGATTGAATTCTCATTCTTCTATCTCTTTCCCTTTTTTCCTCCTCTCTCTCTCTTTTTCAATTTCTTTAGGGGTCAATACCTTCCCATATTTCCTCTTATTCCGACATTGTGATCCCATCATTAAATTTTTTTGAAGTATGTAAAAATGAATGTCAAAAACTTAAAAAGTATTCCTCCTTTGTTCCTCCTTCAAACAAGTAGCAATTGAACAAAATTCCTTTTCCTCCTTCAAAAAAGTAGCAATTGAACAAAATTCCTCCTCCCCCTTCAAACAAGTAGCAATTGAACAAAATTCATGTCTTCCTCCTTCAAACAAGCAACAATTGAACAAAATTCCTCTTCCTCCTTCAAACAAGCATCAATTGAACAAAATTCCTCTTCCTCCTTCAAACAAGTAGCAATTGAAGAAAATTCCTCTTCCTCCTTCAAATAAGTAGCAATTGAACATAATTCCTCTTCCTCATTTGAAAACAAGTAGCAATTCACCAAAAATCCTTTCTAATAGTGTCCCAATGATGCCTCCTTTCAAAATTAGAAAAAATCCCAAGTTGAAGAGCCTCTACAAGATAAAAGTTGATAGAAAATAGGGAATATGTCGTAGTCGATCATACAAAACAATTTGTAGACCTAAAATGTACTTGTTTGACAGTAAAATTTAAAAAAATGGTCAAAAATAGTTCAAGATCTCATTTATTAAATAGGATCCCGTAGACCCTTTTTCAATAGACAAATGGGAAACAGGACCCCATTTAGTAAACGATTTCTTGTTTCTTGAAATTTGAAATGTAGGTCAGGCTTTTTCTTTGTTAATAGGTTCGGGAAAAGTTTTGGGGATCCGAACCTTGGCCCTGGACCTGGTTTGACCTACAAGTTGAAGGTCCTAGCAATGTCACAAGAAAATAGTGACTTTGGGCATACATCTGAAGGCCTTTTTTGTAGATTTTTTTGATGAAATTAAAACCATTATAGATGATACAATCTAGATGCCAAATTTATAAAAAAATTTACAATTGGATTTTTTTTTTTTTTCAATTAATTTCTAATGAAACAGGTCCATAAACTTGAATTATCAGGTTTTTTTAGCATTTTAATAACTTTTTATTAACATACTTTTTTTGAAAAACAAATTGTACGAAAGCGTACTTCACACAATTCTTTTCAATTAAAAAAAATTAAAACCGATAAGTTCAGGTCATCTTTTGCGTGACGTACAAAACAATTTTTCAAAACACCAAATATGGCCAATAAAAAACTAACAAAAAAACAACATTCAATAAAAAATTACAAAAAAATATGGAAAGCATGCTTCAGTGAGTTACAAGTCTTTCCCCAAAAGGATTCAAGAAAATATGATTATTTAGGTAAAAATATGGATGACATACACTTGCATGGTATGGCAAAAAAAGGTGACTTTTAAACATTGGTTTTTAGAAATGCCTATTGAAAATCAATTTGTATCACCTGGGTATTGAAATAAATTACGTATTTGGAAACTAGACTTTGAGTACTACATTTTATGATTAGTGTCTTTTTCAAGATTCCATTTCTAAGTGCTTCAAATTTTAAGGTCAAATGTGTCGATTTCTAAAAATTAGGGAAAACACTCCACTAAATGGCCAAAAAGTAGACTCAACTTCTTGCTAGCACCCAAGAGTTTATTGAATTTTTTTTCAGATTTCCACCAATATAAGATATGCCTTATTTTGAATTTAATAGATAATTATTATTTATTTTCTACATACATTATGACTAAAGTCCTGATTAATAGGTTGATTGAAAAATTTCTACAATTTTCAAACTATTTCACATTTTTTGAATGTAAAAGATGTGTCACATTCTATGATTTGCATACTATAGGATAAAAAAAAATGAATTTCATAAATTTTTTGACCAAGTTATGGTGGTCAGACAAACACATTTTAATAATTTTAAAATGTTCTAAAAAAATCATACCTAATTATTTACTTGCAAAAAATTTACAAAAAAAGAGTGGCACATCTGGGCATGTGTCCTCTACTTATATTGAAAGTTTCATAAAAATTTTTTTTTTTTTGGTACTTAGGTTGGTTAGAAATACACTTTCTTTTTATCTTTTTCTTGAAAATTTAGTACTACTACATCAAAATTTTAAATTTTCACAAAATAGATTTACTTTTTTCCAAAAAAGGACTTGTAGGCTAGAAACTACATTCAGTTTGCTACAAATTTTCTTCTTACATATTTTTTAAATTATTTTGATGTGGCAACAGAAAAAGTATTCCTCTACTTTTCCTTACTTGTTTGGGCCCTCCTTGTTAAATTGAGCATAATGTTGCCTTGATTTAGTGTTGGAATGTGTATGACACATTCACATTAGGTTTTGCGCTGTTGTAAACTAAATGAACTTAATTATACCTTATTTAAGGTGTTGTAAAGTGTTGTACCACACTTTCAAACTTTTCTAGGGTTTTCATAAATAACTAGGTTTCTTTATGCCTTATTTGGCCTTATTTTGCATCCACAAGCCTTAATTATTGCATTTTTTTGAGGATAATCCCAACACAAATCAACATCCAATCATAATTCAGGTGTTTTTAGATTATGTGGCCTAGATTTAGTGATTTGGGACTCATACGCTACCCTAAACGTATGAGTCCCACCTAGGTTTTGGGGCCTCGATCTTGATTTTGCATCATTATAAGAATTTTTGAAAAATGTGTCCCATAATTAAGCCTAATGGGACTCATACACCACTTTTAGCATATGAGTCTCGTGTGGCCTAAAATCAAATTTAATTCAAATTTTTGGTGGGATTTTATCCTCCTAGATTTGATGTCAGCTAGTAGTGTTGTAATTTTTGGAAATTTGGCATAAACAAGTATAAATACAAGGTTATTTAACTCATTTTCACCTAAGACTTTCAAGAGAGCATTCCTAATAGCATTTTTATGATTACAAGAGTTTATAAGACTTCACAAGAGCACTCAAGAGCATTCCTAAAGCATTTAAGGGAAAATTTCTTCACCAATTGTTGCAACAATTCAAGATCCATCATCAAGTCAAGATCATTAAGCATCAAACATGTTGAGCTAGTGTTGTGATGAAGCATTGAAGATCCATTTGCAAGCATAGTTTCATATCCATGTTCAAGATCAAGATCTACATCCTTCATGGCCACTTCATGTTAGGTTGCTGATTTACATCCCACAACATTATTCAAGGTATCATTGTTCATGCTTCATATTTCATGTTTCATGTTCATACTTTATTGTTTTATCATTTGGTTTAATTACCTAAAAGGGGTTTGACCAAGGCAAACCCCTATTTACTAAAAAAATAACATTTTTCCCTCTTTTTAGTGTGTGATTTGCAGATCTAGGTTGAAGACACATTGAAGAGAAATTTTGGAGAAATTTTTCAAAGTGTTCAAAGATGTCAAAGTTGTCACCTTGCATTAGAGATCATTAAAAGACATATACAGGTTGCAAATAAGAGATTCAGACCCAAAAATTAGGTAGAAAGGACAAAGCAGACATTGAAGAGAAGATTCAGACTTTGAATTTCTAGAAAAGCCTAATTGGACTAATACACCACTTCTGGTGTATGAGTCCTAGTATAGTGACTTTTCCAGATTTCAGGAGTTCCAGAGATATCTCTACCAAATTTTTGTTTCTACCTAGAAACTCTAACTTGGGACTAAATCACCTACTCTGGCATACGAGTCTTATTCAACATTAAATTCAATGTTTTTAACATTTCAAGTCTTCATTTAGGTCTCTACATATTTCTAGGTGCACACCTTTGATATCCCAACTTTCTATTCTTATTTACATGCATTTTTAGGCCATTTAGTGAAGTTTTGCATTGCACTAGGTTTAAACATTATATTTTGCATTTCATTAGTCTCTCCAAGCCCTAGCTTGGTGGTGAACCCCTCTTGTAGTCATTGATCATACCCTAGGACACCCTATTGCAGATCTCTTTCCTTCTTTTCATCCCTAGTTTGAGATATCTAGGTGTCTCTTTGAATGTTATATTAGCAAAATAGGAGGATCCCATATTCTCTTGTGTGTTCCATCTTCCAAAATGGTGGAACCCTATTTCCTACATTACAGTTAATAACCTATTAAAATTTTTATGTCAAGTTGTCTAACTCTATTTTTCTAAATTTGCATTGCCACTTAGGGTTCTAGTTTGGACCCCCATGATCCTACACTGACCCTTTTAATTTCAAACAATGCACTATTTTTCACTAATTGAACTAGGTGCAAACAACTACAAAAATATGCAATTTTTGAAACTGAAATAGAGATTTGCAGGTGGGAACAGACTAACACCATAGAGAGAAAACTATGGGCAAAAATTCAGAAAAACACCTATACCAGGACAGGGGTCTAAAAAATTCAAATCCAAATTTTAAAATTGATATTTAAGTTCAATATTCCTAACATCAAATAGATCCTTCAATGATAGTTTTTTAGGAATTATGATGAAAATGTAAATGCAATTTTATGACAATGTATGAGTAAAATGAGAACTTGTTTGAATGTAATTTTGACCTAAATGACTGAAACACACATTTATGCAATCTATTATGCAAAATGTATGCAATATTTTGGATTTTTATGAGTTTTAAATGATGCAAACATGCAATATTTAACCCTAAATGAAGAATGCAAACACAATGATGTAAAATCTATATCTAGGGTTTCAAGGATCTCCAAATCAGAAAAGTATGATGTACAATGTCTAAATCACCAAAACAAAATGTAGGGGAAAGGAGAGGGTGTCCTAACAAGGTGTAATTTTAATTGCACAATGGGATCTAAAGGGATTCAAGTGAGGATACTCTCTTTCTCCTATGGGAATTTCTTTAGGAAAGAGATCACAAGGTGTAATGATTGAATTTTAGCCTTAATGGAGAGTCAATCAAATCTGGATCTCAATCCTTCAAGGGAATAGAGAAGATCTAAAACCTAATTAAATGATTTACAATGTTTAAACTAAATTCAAAAGAAGACATAGATGGTAAAGTGTAAGATTTCAAAGATACAAAATTAAATTAACAATTTTCAAGAAGATCTGAGAAGGGTCTGGACACATGTACCTAGCATAAAAAGTTGGTTATGAGCACTATTGAAGGATAGGTTCACCTAGGAGTGAATGGGTCCTGATTAGGGTTTCCAAAGAAAACTTTTTGTAGTCCTTTGAAGTAAGGTAGATGAGATGTTGTTTTGCACAAGTTTCATTGTTAAAAATCTGAAAAAAAATTCTACACTTGAGTTTTCATGATTTGACAACAATGAATGCGACAAATGCAACAATGTAAAATTTCTCATCAAGATCTTCAATCCTTATTCAACTTGTAATCTACACATACACAAAGAGGAATAATTTTTTATGCTCTTTTGGGGGTTTTCCTTGGTCACACCCTAATTTTGGTAATTAAACCTTGATAAACAAATAATGACAATGGAAGGAAATGATGAATGAAACAATACTTTCTTATAACTCACCAAGCATTTAATGGTTTTCCTTACAGGATAGAAGTCAAACACATCACTCCAAAAAATAATCTTGATTTGCTTGATTGATTGGATACTCAAAAAATATTGGATGCTTTAGGATCAACAATGCATAGTAGCCTTCACAAGATGACATGAATGCACATGAACTTTGACATGATTATTAGGATATTGATTTTCTACAACAAATGACTGATAAATCTTCCTTAGCATAATCTTGATAATAATATTTGATCATAGGATTTATCTCATAAAGTTTATCATTAAGTTTTTTTGCTACTTATATTTTAAATGATTAAATGACTATGTATTTATAAGTTTATCTAATTTCCCAAAAAATAGATTCCAAAAGCTAAAAAATTGCATATGAAATTTGAATCATTAAAATACCACCAAAAACATATTTAAAAATGGGTCATGAAACTTAAGGAGGACCCATTCACCCATGGATGAATGGATCTTGGCCTAAAATTATAGGATGCTCATTCTCTAATGTGATTTAATTATTAATTTCATTAATTAAATGTTGGTTTCCCTTTTGGAAAACAAGATAAATGAGGCTTTGGAATGCATAATTTAGGTAATTAGAAGCTTAGTTAAGTCCAATTAATTAAGGGACCCAAACAAAGTGTGAAATTGTAAAGGGTATACAATTTCCTACACTATACTAATAAAGAAACTCATGAATTAATTATACTACATGACGAACAAGTTTCTTTTAGTCATAGTAATCATGTAGTTTTCAAAGTTGATGTTCATAAGGAAGATTTATAGGATGATGGTGAACATACTTTTCTTGATCCATTGATAGCTATAGAGGAATTTTTTGGTGAGAGACACTGTAGTTATGCTTTGGTGTTTTCATTGATGGAAACCCTAGTCACTAATTAGATCTGCATGACACCATTTGCTCCCACTGACAGTCAGATTGAAGTCAGTCAGGAAGAATAGGGTATCTGATAGATTGGTATTCAATGATTCACATATAGATTTCCAGGTGTTACTTTGAGTTGTGGATCTCATGAGAAGTTCATCAATACATTTCTTATGTTATCCATAAATCTCAGTATCTGGTACCAAGCCTTGTGTAAGTTTGGAGATCCGGTTGGTAATTTTTTGATTATCTATATTTTGGGGCTGGCTCAGTTGTTAAAATATATTGCGGATATTCAAGGAATGTTTATTCAAATATCTTTATATTTAATCATTATGTTTTGGGTCCAAGCTAAGCTATAGCCAACCATTGTGGATGTGCATTGGATTTTACTTATGATTTGAGCCGACAAGTTGCAAATATTTCTAAATCTTATTAAGTTGACTTCTAGAGATTAAATCGTTAGTCGCGGATATATATAGATGATCGATTATATCACTATATGATATGAATAAGGTGTGTCAACATGTGTTAGAGAGATTTATTATGTAGTTTCACTTGCACATAAAGATTTTGTGGTGTGAATTAAAGCAGAGCAGAGCAAAAGTTCAGTATCAGTCAAAAGGACAGAAGATCGACATCAGAGCCTAATTAGAACTGTAATCAAGCATTTGTAGATGCTAATATTTTAGTTCATTCCCTTGGATCTAATCCAAATCTTTGTAAGGCAATGATCCTTCCTATTTTGAGCAGTGAGCTCTAGGCAGTGTGCTTGAATGCAAATGCATTCCCATTTTCTAATCTTTCTTTTGGGTATACTCAGAACTTATTGTGGATTGGCCATCCACCATGGTTTTTCCCCTAACAGGGTTTCCATGTAAAAATTATTGTGTTATGGTTTTGTGGTTGTTTTCTTTATGTTTCTGCATATTACTTTTGGTTGAATGTTCTAAGTGGATTAAAGATCAGAATATTAAAGTTAATTTTTGCACAACACTGATTCACCCCCCTCTTAGTGTTGCTTGTTTCCAACAATTGGTATCAGACCAGGTTCCTTGAAAGAAGTCTAACAGCTTGGGGAGATCTTGGAAAGTGTTTTCAATGGATACAAGCAGTCTTCAACAACAACTTATGGTGGCCCTGGATGATCTTGATCAGTCAAAATTTGAGAACTAGGAACTGTAGGAAAATCTTGAGAATGCAAAAAAAAAATCATCCAGTCATTGAAAGACAAATCAATGAATCAAGAGAGAAAAGAAAATAATTATGCAATCAGCTCAAGTAGAAGAATTGAAGCATGGAAGATGAACAACTCAGTCATGCCTTAAAGGAGAAAACAAAAGAGAGTGAAATTTTCCAAAGAAAATGTTGCCCTAAAGCATGAGATGGAATCTTTCATGATGAGGATGACCAAGGAGATTGAAGATAGAAAGAAGAATGAAGAAAATCTTATTGAATCCTTGGAAGAAAAATCTAAACAATGCAGCTAATTGGACAATGAATTGGAATAATCTAAAAAAATGAGGAAATGCTTGAAAAATAGCTTGATGATCTTAGAAATTAACTTACTACTACAAATGAGTACAAGGAGAAATTCAAAGCAAGCTCAGCCAAGCTTGATGAACTGATTAAAGGTCAGAGGACTGATAGTGACAAGCGAGGTCTTGGCTATGAGGAAGGTGAAAGTTTTGGATCTAGACAAAGGAATTTTGGACAAGGAAGATTCTAACAAGGAAATAAGATGAATGGATCTAGAAGGAATTTGGTGAGACAACCAAATGCTCAGAGATTCAATGGTTACTATTTTACCTACAATAGGTTCATACATATGGCCTCTCAGTGTAAAAGGAGGATGAATAGAAGTGGACCATCATTCTCAGGTCAGTGCTTTAATTGTAACAAGTTTGGCCATAAATCAAATGAATATAGAACTATGATGAATAACTTTCATAGAGATGTCAGATGCTATGCATGCAATAGACTTGGGCATATTGCTAACCAATGCAGATCAAGGAAAAATTAGTGGAACAGTTGGTCTAAATAGAGAAATGTTGTGTGTTACAATTGCAACAAAGTTTGGCATATTACCAGATTTTGTTGGAATAAAAGAGGTCCGATAAGACATAATACACAACATGATGTTAAAGGAAGAGGGAAAGTCACTACAGATGTGATCAGGAGGAAGATGCAGAAGAAATGGGTTAAGAAGGAGCCCTTTGTTGAAGCAAATGTCCCTAAAACAAAATATGCTTCTGGTAATTCATCTAGGAATTTGTTTTAGGCCTTTGGTCTAGGGGGAGCTATCAGAAAAATCCTTTAACCCCCTCTAGGAAATTAGTACTGGAATGTGGACCCATCTAGTAGGTGGATAAATTCTTTTCAGATGTTTTCAACTGATTTGAGAAGGTATTATGTAGTATAGAAGATCCGCATAAGGTTTATCTATCTCTGTACATGAAAAAAAGTAACCGGATTTACTATAGTTAAGGAATTTATTGCACCAAAAAGGGTTAGTTGTGTGAATGATAAAAATCCACTCCTATCCTTCATTTTTCACTTTGCATTTTGAAGGAAAGCAGTTTAAAATAGCCTTAGAGTGATTTTTGCTGAATTGTGGGGAGATTCAGAGTGCGAAGAAGAATTTGCGATTGAACCTTAATTCGGCAAAAAGGTATTTTAGAAAAAAAAACCTGTGAATTTTTGAATTTACAATCATGACCACTCTGTTGGTTGTAGAGGTCAAGGACAAACCCCATCCTAAGTTTAAATGGAACCCTTACAAATCTATTGAGACTAAACCCTTAAGAGAATTTCCATCTATGTCATATAGAGTTTTGCACACAGAGGATATTAGGGCATATATTGATGCGAACATTGAAGAGTTAGGCACCTCTCAAATAATGAACCTGTACTCCCATCGTATAGTTGGAGAAGATTTTATAGTAAAACTAGAATTTCAAACCTTAGAAGAGAAGAAGTTTGCGCAGATTGTGAGATTTCCTATATTTGAAGAAAATGAATGGGTGAGATACATCTTGAGCCGTGTCCATGATGAGTTCATGTGGCTAAATATACCCTTCAAAATCAAAAAAGAAGCTATATGTGCAATAACAGGTCTGAATTCCTTTGGTAGACTTCCATTTTTGAAATTTGTAAAGAATGACAAGGTTACTGAGGCAACAGGTGCACAGTGGGATAGAAGGGAAATGACAATAGAAGACATTATTGAAGTAGATGTGGAACTCACATCAATGGTCATTGGTTACAAGATATACCATTCCAACCAAGATAATTTTGTATCTGGTATGACCATCTATGCAACTTATGAAATGGTGAAGCATAATGCAGAAGATGACTTGTGTGAGCTACTCAGAAGTCAATTGATGGAAAATCTAAGCAAAATCAAGAAGGACAAGAAGAATAACTTCATATATGGTAATCTCCTATTGTACTTATTTTTCTATATCATGAACGAAGGTCCAAGCATTGGAAAAGTTCATTGGAAAAATGATGAGCCTGTATCTATTTAGATAAGGAACAAGTTGTTTGGAATGGGTGACCGTCAGGTCAAGAACACTACCCTATGGGGTTACTTCAAAAATTTCTATGATATGATGCATGTTAGGGAAAGAATTCCCACTTCAATTGTGGAATAGTACAAAGATACTATCTGCTTCATGGTGGATATTGACCAATCTCATATGGAAGCTGTTGATCCCAAAACAATTTGGATCATGCCAATGGGATACAAAGTAGAGGAAAACATTCTGAAGATGTATGCAGAACACTTGCTGAATTCACCTCTAGATCAAGGAGAAGAGAGGTTCATAACATATGCAGAGAAAAGCATGCAGGTTCATGAGGAATCAAGAAAACCGGTGTTAATCAAGAGAGTAAGAAAAGAAAAAAAAGTTTTTGTAGAAAGGATGGTCTTACTTGTAGAATCCTTGAGAGAAGAAAGAAGGAGGAGAGATGAGGAAAAAGCACAAAACCAAAAGAAAAAGTAGAGTCTGCTAGTCCTAGTGGATCCTTTTCCCGCACTAGATCTACTAGGAGTTCCCCTGCAGCAAAGCCAACTCAAGTCTAGCCTTCTGGTAAAAGGAAGAAGAACAAAAGTACAAGAACATATAAGCCTATTTCAGAAGATGAGGAAACTGAATTAGAAGAAGTCTTGAGAGAAGTAAAAGCTACTGGAACTTAGGCTATCGATTTAAAACCTTTCGGTAAAGATGAGAAGTCAAAGAAGGCTAAAGTTGATAAACCTGGTATGTGAGTTGATGAAGTTGTGAATGCAATTGTCAAGGACGGTAATCTCAAGCCCCTCTATGATTTGTATGAAACTTTTGATGAATCTAGTCAGAGAATTCTAGAAGTGGCTATAATAAAACATATGAAAATCTTTAATAAAGTTCTTCTTGAGATTATGTCTAGCCTACCCAAGAATCTGTATGATATTTTGGAATCAAGAAGATTAAGTTCTAGAATAGAAGAAGAGAATCTGAGAAAGAGAGTTCTCTCAAATTTGTGTCCAAAAATGTCAATTGAAGAGATGGATTCACTCCTTGAAAGAGCTAAAAGGGAATTTAAGAGCAAGACAATGGTGAATAAACTCATGATTGGTGAAACTGATGTTGTGGCTGGTGAAACTAAGGAAATTCTAGAAGAATTTTTGTCAAAGAATAAGATTAACATTGAGGAAATGTATATTGAAAATGTTCCAAGAAATGTGAAAGTGATTGAAGAGGTAAATGTAAACAAGGAAGAGAATGTGAATAAGGAGAATATGAATGTATCTGATCCTCCAAAAGTTGAGGATATTCTGATTCCTCCCAGTATGGAAAATATAGAGACACTTATGGAAATTGAAGTTCCTAAGGTGGTATTAGCTGAGGAGAAGGTGGTGCAAAATGAAGAGGTTGAAGTTTATGAAAGGAATCCGGTAATAGTCTGAGAAGAACCTAAGGCTGGAGAAGAAAAGGTTTAGGAAATCAAAGTGGAGGCAAGAGACACTACCAAGGCAGTGAAGAGATTTTTGGTGGAGCAACAAGAAGTTTTTGATCCTAAGCTAGATGAAAGTTCAAGCAATCTATCTACTCTGTCTCTAATTCAGATGGTGAAGGTTGCATCAATTTCTCAAGCTAAGGCCAATGAGAATATTCTAAAGCCTCACATAGAGGATAGTGAATTGTTGAATCTTGCATCTAGAGTTCTATAGAAATTAATGCCTACTCATGTTATGGACCAATCAGGTTCATCTTCCAGTGAGCTAAAGAAGCCCATAAATGTTGTAAGTACTCAATTTGAGTCTCTTGAAAAATATACTAAGGATGAAGTGCAAAAGGAGTTTAATAGGAAAAGACTTATTTAGTTGAAGGAAATGATTGCAAAAGATAAGATTTTGTTAGCTACCTGCATGAAGAACTTTCAAGGTTCTATATCTGAAGCTAGAAAAGCCTACAAATCTTGTTTAGCTTTGTATAAGTTTACTAAAGGTAATGAGAAAAAGGTGAAGGATTTGGAAAATCAATTAGCTACCATTTCTACAACTTTTGATCCTTTAGCAGGTGGAGTGGTTCAACAAGAAGGTCAAGTAACAACCCTACTTGACAAAATAAGATGTTTAAAGAATGAAAATGACAAAACTATTGGGAGAGTATGTGAACTCAGGGGACAAATTTGTCCCAAGATTGAGATAATGGTAAGTGCTTTGAAGGAAGCAAAAGTTGTTGTAGCAGTTAGTGACTTAGAGAATAGTGAAACTACAGAGGCTCAATCCTATCTAATGTGTGGTCACATAACAGTTTTGGAAAGTCTCAAAAAGGTTTGTGATGACAATTTAAGAGTGCTGAAGCAAAATTTTGTAGACATTTTTAAAAAAAATTAAGTTACAAGGTTGTGCCTGTACAGTTTTGAAATTTTTGTCTTGGTTTCCTAGTTTTTTCCATTGATGTCAAAGGAGGAGAAGTGTACAGTGAAAAATGTATATTCATCATAGGGGGAGTTTTTTTTAAGGTTGAAGTTTCTTTTTGAATTTTTGTAATGGCAGTGTTACTCATGTTGGTTTTGATCCAACACTTAGTCATTTTTCACTAAGTGTTGCCATCAATGCCAAAGGGGGAGATTGTTGGAAAGAGAAACTATAGTTATGCTTTGGTGTTGTCATTGATGGCAACCCTAGTTGGTAATAAGATCTACATGACACCATTTGCTCCCACCGATAGTCAAATTGAAGTTAGTCAAGAGGAATAGGGTATTCGAAAGATTGGTATTCAATGATTTACGTACAAATTTCTAGGTGTTACTTTGAGTTGTGGATCTCACGAGAAGTTCATCAGTACATTTCTTATGTTATCCAAAAATCTTAGTATCTAGTACCAAGCCTTGTGTAAGTTTGGAGATCTAGTTGGTAATTTTCTAATTATTTGTATTTTGGGGTCGACTCAGTTGTTAAAATATATTATGGATATTCAAGGAATGTTTATTTGAATATCTTTATGTTTAATCATTATTTTTTGGATCCAAGCTAAGCTATAGCCAACTGTTGTGGATGTGCATTGGATTTTACTTATGATTTGAGCTGAAAAGTTGCAAATATTTCTAAATCTTATTAAGCTGACTTGTAGCGATTAAATCCTTAGTCGTGGATATATATAGATGATTGATTATATCACTATATGATATTATGAAGGTGTGTCGACATGTGTTAAAGTGATTTCTTGCGCAGTTTCACTTGCACATAAATATTTTGTGGTGTGAATCAGAGCAGAGTAGAGAAAAAGTTCAGTATCAGTCAAAAGGATAGAAGATCGACATCAGAGCTTAACTAGAACTGTAATCCAACATTTGTAGATGCTAATATTTTAGTTCATTCCCTTGGATATAATCCAAATCTTTGTAAGGTAGTAAGCCTTCCTATTTTGAGCAGTGAGCTCTAGGCAATGTGTTTGAATGCAAATGCATTCCCATTTTGTAATCTTTATTTTGGGTATACTCAGAACTTATTGTGGATTGGCCATCCACCGTGGTTTTTCCCCTAACAGGGTTTCCATGTAAAAATTCTTGTGCTATGGTGTAGTGGTTGTTTGCTTCATGTTTCTGCATATTACTTTTGGTTGAATGTTCTAAGTGGATTAAAAATTAGAATAATAAAGTTAATTTTTTCACAACACTGATTCACCCCCCCTCTCAGTGTTGCTTGTTTCCAACAAAATTCATTTCTATGGGTCACTCTTGGGATGCAATTTTACTATATTGCTCTCTTGTTTCACCATCTTAGAATAATGCAATTCCTTAGGTTCACACAAAAGAGGAAAATATTATAATAAAAGATGACCATATGCCATTAGGAGTGGATATTCAAAAACCAAATTCAACACATGCAAAGATACAAGTCTACTTTCTTCACAAATTATATGAAGGTTACCTAATTCATTACTTGATTTCTTCGAAACTAGAAAATCAAAAGAATGTTTAGATAGAGAACATTGATATGCTCAAAATGATGTCAGAAGATGTGATCAAGACTTTACAAAGTAGTACCAATGTGATTCAAGAGGACTCAATAATTTATGATGAGAAATGGTTATTTGATCCATCATTTAGAGATTTTTCCCATCACATTATTTCAATTTAGAGAATTTATTGAGTTCACAAGTGATACATGGATGCATGTCTCTTTCCCACATAGTTTCATACTTTTGTCAACCTATCAATGGATTCATATGACCATCTTGGAATTTTTTTGGGTAGGGATCACCTACCATGTACATATTTTAGGCAAAAAAAATTTGCTCGTGTGTTTTCTTTACTTTGCATCCTTTGGTCATGTGTTCCATTTTTGGTTTGTGTCAATCTCTCTAGTCAATCTCTTGTATTATTTCCCCTTTGACTCTATTTCCCAATGGATAATGCACCGATCCTTTGCAAATCTTCTGGGTTCCTGTTGTGTCTCTTGCAATCCTTATCCCCAGTCAGAGCTAGTTGTTAGCCCCATTTTTAAACTCACTAAAGTTTAAAAATTTTAGCTCAAAATATTTATGTCAATTTTATCCTAGTAAAAAAATCTCCTATTGTCCTCGCATGTTAAGTCATTCACCATCCTGAAGCAAAATAGCTCATCATCCCTATTCCAGTTCTTAGAAGCAATGATGCAACTTGCCAAAAATTATGAAAACAATTAAATTTGAAAATATGTAAGAGTTGGTGAATATTACATTTATTGGGATGTTATTAGTATCATTTCACCTAATATGGAAAGCTTTTAGCTCAAAAAGCCTCTCGGTTGGTGAGATATTAAAAGTTCAATTTTTTCGCGATGTGATTTATAGAAACAATTAAATATAAAGATTCGTAAAAGATGGAGCCAAATCATTTGCTAGAGAATTTTTTCACATCATTATTGACAATATGGAATTTTTTCATGAGAAAATATTAGTTGAGTCAAAACTTATGCATGTTTTCTCCTTCGTCATGTTCATAGGCTTGATAGACAAGTTTTACAAAGTTAAAGGGTTGTGGAATTAATTTTTTGTGAACTTGAAAGTTGTGAAATGAGGTTATGATTTTAAGTTAATATTTGAATTTATGAAATTCCCTTGACTCCTTGAAGTTCTAAACAAGACATCATCGATGGTTTTGTACAAGTTTCCAAGTCATCTTCAAATACCAACAAAAGAGTCTCATATTTCCACTATCAA
Source organism: Sequoia sempervirens (assembly GCA_007258455.2). Classification (NCBI taxonomy): domain Eukaryota; kingdom Viridiplantae; phylum Streptophyta; class Pinopsida; order Cupressales; family Cupressaceae; genus Sequoia; species Sequoia sempervirens. Next base: position 556,353,193 of record VDFB02000003.1, on the reverse strand, counting down.
AGGCTTTAATTGGTTTTAAAAATATTACTTACTTTTGATTAAGTTCTGAAATCATTGTTAGATGTTGATGAAGGGATTAAAAAATGTAAGTAATTGTTTTGAAAACTTAATAGTTTCAAGATGCAAAGATCTCTCGCATTGCTAATGATAAAGAAATGTCAAAGGTCTCACATATCTATTAACAGTTATCAACACAATAAAAATAAAAGGTAAAACTCATCGATGGTTATTTCCAAGTTATTAACCTCTTTTGAAGCACCGATAAGAAAATTATTGAAATCAAAAGAGAATGACATTGTTTCACAACTTAATAACTTCCCTTAAGTTGTTGATGCAAATTATGGAATCATTACCAACTACTAATGGCAAGATCATATTAGAACTCATTGACAATTTTGCACAAGTTTATAACCTTCCTTCCAACACCAAAAAAGGGAAAATAAGTATTGTCGGCTTTCCACATTGGTTGGAAACTCCTTTCCTAACATCGATAGGGGCTTGATCACAAGGTTTTCATAAGTTAATACGTTTGCTTATTTTCTAACAAAAGAGACTCCTTGTTATTATTGGCTATTGTAATATGTTTCAAAAGCTTTCCTCACCTTTGAAAAACTTTAGAAGCTATCCTAAACTATCAATGAAGAATTGTGATTACATTTTTAAATGAAAATTAGTTATTATAACTACCTAGGAGTTGAACACTTGCAAAATGAAATTGTTGAAAAAGATTGAATTTTTTCCAGCAAATACAATCAAAAAGTGCAAAACTAATAGCGCTAAAGGAAACAAATGCAAAATATGGAAGAATATAAAAGGCACACCCTTTGTTTGAAAAAATGCATCATCTAAATGTAGTTTCATGGACTACAATGATTATGGTGTAAGATTTTCTATTAAATAAGAGTTTACGTTAAAAACATACAAATAGCCATTGCTTTATATAGAGAAAGCCATGCATGAGGTAACTCAAGGTCTCACAGAGTTCAACTGGAGTTATCCTATGCAATCATGAGGTAACTCAAGGTATCACATAATGCATGAAGTTTAACTGAAGTTCAACTAGAGGTAACAAAGCTATAAAGTTTATCTAAGGAGGGAATCTTATCTAAGAAAGATTATCCAAATCTAGAGAAAATAGCTAATAAACTAATTATTTGCATGAATAAATAAAAACTAGATAAAAACATGCTAAGTAAGCTTAAGTGAGTGTAAGAAAAGAATATTTTACACTAACAACCCCCCTTAGGTGAAACTTAGGAGAAAAACCTATAGAAGCAACAAAGATGGGTCCCGACAACAAGGCCATCTTAGGTATACATGTACATATCAAATCCCCCCAACAAATAGAGAGAGAATATCAGAGGATCAATTAGGTTCACCAAGAATATCCAATGGTAGATGCTCAAAAATAGATGGAGAATATAGTCCATGATTATTGAAAAACATTCCTCCCCTTAGAAGAAACAAAACCAAAGGTGGATGCAATCTATCTCCCAAGTCTTGAATGTAATATGTTGGAAGAAAGTGCATAATGTATGAAGTCTTTGAAGTTAGCTCAAGTATCCCCATGTCAATGTTGAAATTAGTCACAATCAAATCAGACATTCTAGGCCACAGTGCTGAAGATGACAAATCAAAATCTTCTAGAGACTCATGCAGAGCATAATCCAAAGACAATGATGGTTTGAAAACACTTTTGCAATGAATTTCATCAAAGAGGAGAGATAACCCAAGCTCAAATGTGTCCTCCAAATCTGAAATATGTGTCTCCATAAACAAGTCTGAAACTCATGTCAAGAGATCATCCTAGAAAGATGAATTAGGAAGACTATGGATGCCCTACTGTAAGAAGCCATTGAAAGCTTTCAAGGAAGCATCACTAGAATCTATATCTGCAACAAGTGTTGTTAATGGGGTATCAATGAACTGATCATCTATACAAGATGTGTTGGACACATTAGATGAGGAAACATAAATCTCAATATCATTCACAATAGCTTGGTTCTCCAAGGAAACATCACTTTTAGATGAAGATTCAATATCTCCATACAACCTTTGGATTATGATCCAAGTAGTAAAAGGGCACTTAATGTGCTCTATGTGATGTAGAGTATCCTCAGAAATAGTAAGACCTATTAGTCCATAGAATATGTCATTATTCTTAAACTATGCATTCTTTTCATCATAGTCACTTGGCTCAGGAATGAGTCTGAGGATATAGGGAAGTAGATCCTACTCAAGGCAATGATTCTTTATCCCTTTTTTCCAAGAAAAAAAGTTCTTTGAAGTTAGCCTAACAACAAAATGATGAAAATGGTGTTTAAGAGACATGATTAACCCTGTAAATGGAACTTTATCTTAGTTTGTGATTACAAAGTACATGTATAATCCCCCAAGAATGAATGCAAAAAGCATAAAAATAAACTTCTCCTTCGCATGCAATGACATGCAAGCACATGCAAGAAACATGCAACTAAAAAGGAAGATGTTGATTTGGTGACATGAGAGGATGCTTTGACTTTCTTAGCTAATCTGAATGCGATGGTGATTCCATATTCGATCGATGAGGCTACAAAACATACATGCAACACACATGCAACTAAAAAAGTAGATTTTAAACCCTCAAATTCTAGTTTTTTTATACAATTTTCTAATTCTTTAGATCATTTGAGGATGCAAGAGAAGAGCATACTATTTTTCTAAAAAAAAATAACATATTTGCACTAAAAATTAGGTGATTTGAAGGTGATTTGTATCTATTGACAACCAATTTCATTCGGCCTCTTCAGGAATTTGAATCTGTCAAAGCCTGCGCACAAGCACTGAGGCCATACATGCCCTTGTGGAGTGCATGCATCACCTCATAAACCCATGGGTCTCCTCTACTTTGGTGAATTAGCAGGTTTGTTGTTTGGAATTTGTGTGACTTTGCAGGTTGATGGAATTGAATCTGCAGGTTGCACTCTTTCTTTGGCTTTACCCAGTGATTGGTTTGAAAAATAAATAAGCTATGGGCATCAAAAATTTTGGCCAAGGATTTGTTCAATTTGGAGGTACTTATTCTATTTGGAAGTGGAGCTTTCTTTCACCCCCCAAATGAAAATTGTGCCACACAGATATATCATGAGCATTCAATATTTCCAAGTCATTTCTAAAGGAGAAGGCCACATGACAACTCTGAAAGGGTGCTTTTGACTACTACATGGGAGGTATTGAGGATTTGCATAACAGACCCACCATTTATATTGACCTACAATCTATGTTGAGGTGCGATAAGTTTTTTGCAGCTACGTATTGCATTTGGAGGCAACAATTTACATTGAGGGCCCAATTCTTAATTTGAGGGGCATGATTTGAAGTTGCTCTATCATGACAGAGCCATATTCTTATAGAGATTTGGTGCCTAAATCTTCAACCATCAACATAGGCTAAGCATTGATCCATAGAAGCTACTCACCACAATTAGGGGAAGAAACTACCTTCAATCCTCTATTTCTAGGCATAAAGGTGACTTGCATCTCCTCACACTTGGAGAAAGCCATGGCTTATCTTGTTCAACGGTGCCACTACCATTAATTATGGCACATCTACACTCAACGACAAAATAAGATTGACAAATCTTTGATTGAAACCCTCACCTGCACCCCTTGTGAATGCTTCTCTTGGAATTTGATGCAGGCTACTTGAAGTTAAATTTAGGCCACAAACCCATGAAATTCTGCCCACCATTGATCTTGGCTACACTCTGCAAAGGCACAAATAAATGATGTGTGACATTCTTCCCACCATTGACCATGGCTACCCTCTATAGAGGCATGCAAAAATCTGAAAGAAGGCACTATCAAAGGTGGCATTTTGAATGAGGCTAGGATTTGGGAGGGGACGACTATATTTTGGGGGTTGATTAAGACCACCAGGCCAATGCATCCTCTCTGCCCAACATTCATTATGCCTGGTTGACACATAAAGGGGAGGTTGTATCCTTTCTAGGAGGACCCAAAAGATGTTTGGAAGGTGAATATTTTTATTTGAATGCAGATTGGGGGTGCACTCTGGAAACCCCAATCGGTAGCTCAAAGGTGCACAATTTTCTCGTTTGGAGGTGAGATTTGGGCACTGATTCACCTCTGCTCACCATTTTCTGCCCTTCCTCTATTGTTGACATTGGATTTGGCATGATCTATTGTTGGATAGGACACCTATCAATTGGGAGGCTATGATTGGAATCTTATAGGCTACAAATCACCTTTGTAAGGCTGTGATTTAGCTCTCCTAGCCATAATTTACCTTTTCCCTTGATTGTAGATTTATCCTTGACACGATTTGGTTCTTTGAAGCATAATTTAGCCTTGTAGACCTGATTCAATTGTGAAAGCCATGGTTTAGATCTATGATAGCATCTGTATGTGAAGGGGGGTGAAAAACATGAAAACATGCATTTTTGTTTTGAATCATGCCTCCAATCTCCAACTTAGAATCATAGTAGATGAATAGATGTGAGTCAAAATGCATTCGTCTATTGCCTAAAAACATCATTGCAAGGCTCTAATACCATGTAATATTTTCTATTAAATAAGATTTTGTGTTAAAAATATGCAAATAGTCATTGCTTTATATAGAGCAAGGCATGCATGAGGTAACTCAAGGTCTCACATAGTGCATGGAGTTCAACTAGAGGTAACAAAGTTGTAAATTTTATCTAAGGAGGAAAGCTTATCTAAGAAATCTTATCCAAATCTAGAGCAAATAGCTAATAAACTAATTACTTGCATGAATAAATACAACTAACTAAAAACATGCTAAGTAAGCTTAAGTAAGTGCAAGAAAATAATCTTTTACACTAACATGAGGTAACTCAAGGTATCACAAAGTTCAACTAGAGTTATCCTATGCAATCATGAGGCAACTCAAGGTCTCACATAATGCATGGAGTTCAATTGGAGGTAACAAAGTTGTAAAGTTTATCTGAGGAAAGCTTATCTAAGAAATATTATCCAAATCTAGAGAAAATAGCTAATAAACTAATTTCTTGCATGAATAAATACAACTAAATAAAAACATGCTAAGTAAGCTTAAGTGAGTGTAAGAAAATAATCTTTTACACTAACATACAAGATATGCATAAAATGGTTTTCTTGATGAGGTTTTGAAGTTTTTCGAAGAAATACATGGACTAAATTGTTGTTTCATGGAACACAATCATTGTTGCATTTGCATAGAATGGATTTGTTGAGATGGTGTTGGAATTTTAAGAAAAAGATACTAGCAATTGTAATTCTAAATTCCACAAACTTTACCAACATATTTGTGCACTAAAATGAGAGCACTGAAAATAGGTATGGACATCCACCATAGAATAACATAATGGGTATATTTATCAACTTTTATAGTTACAAATGTGTTGGTATAATGCATGTAGAATGTGGTTATATATGAAAAGGATGCCTCAAAGAAACACATCATAGAGAAGACAGTGATCACAAGAGTTAGAAGATAATGTAAGAGACATGCATAGAAGACAATGTAATAGACATAACATTTTTTTAGCTTTTCTTGACAAGGGTAGAGGAAGGGTACCAGTAGTCATTATAGCTAACACCATGCACCCTAAGCTCTTAAGTGATATGTTGGATTTTGAAAATTTTCTTTGGGTTTCTTTGCATGCGACTGAAGAGTTTATAGCTATTGTTTCAATTTTTGGGTAGTTACAAAGAACATATGTGGTGCAGGAGCACCTGCCTCAGTGCTTAGTAGCAATCTTATTTTAGAAGATTTTTGTTTAAGTTCTTTTTGATGTTTTGGTAAGGTCTCAAACACCATTGATAATGTGTATGAGGACCTTTTGGAGCTTAGGTTTAAATTTGAATAAGTTGGGAATCCTTGTGTGGTTGATTCCTAAGGTTTTGGTAAAGATTGCAAAACATAGTGTGTTTTCAAACACACATCTTTTGATTACTTTGGAGCTCGAAACAAAAAACCTAACTATTTTCTTGTGATGTAAAAGAAAGCTCTCGACATTTTGAGAAGGTTGGAAGTTTTTGACAATGGCAGTTGTGATGAAAATAAGCAAGAAGCAATGATTTTGTTGTGAACAAATTTGTTTTCCTGTGCTTGTTGGCGTGACAGTAAATAGATGAACGGAATAAATATTTTATTGGTTTAAGAGCATGTAAAGCATCATTTTGAAGTTCTATTTTGTTGTTTTTAAATATTTTTTCCATTGCTCTCTGCTTTTGTAAAATCTGTGTCTTTTCTTAAGTTTAGTTTTGGACTGGTAAAAACCAAAATAATGGAGTTTTTAGGTTGTTCTTGAACGTGCCAGGCAGTATGGACATAGAGGAAACAACACTAAACTACAGGCTTGTATATAATGTATATATAGTAGTCATTAAAGGTTTAATAGGAAATTTGGAAGACTGTTCCTAGGCGAGTTTGGAAGCCCCGCTAGGAAAGATAGTCAAGAGGGCAAAACCCTAATGCAGCAGGGGGTGGCAACATTAATATCTAATGTGTATTGTGAATGCAGAAAGCTCTGAGAAGGAGTGGAAAACAAAATAGAAGACTCTTCAATGCATTTGTGGTCAGAAAAGATAGAACAGACCAAGGAAGGGCCTTAAGAAACCCTAGTTTCCACCAAGGTTGGATTGTACCCTTGTACGGGTAGGAAAGGTACCAAATTCTAAAGAATCTATCAGAGCTTGGGAAAAGAGCCAGAGAGTCAATAGAAATTTTGGCACAAGCAGTTGGGAGAGAAGAGTTCTAACCTGTTCTTTGTGTTGAGAGGGCTAAAAGGGCTCAAGGCTTGTAGCCCTATCAAACCCTAAAGCAGTGACTTTATGCTAGTGATGGAAAGTATGAGTATGGAGGTTAGGTAAGGACCTTTCCTTGATGATGTTGAAGCCACAGGAGTCTGAACACACCCCTACCAAACAAGTTTTGGAAGTAGATGGAGTGGAACTGGTCTTTAAGTTGATTAAGGGCTAGTTAGTGAAATGAGGAAAAGAAGCACCAAGAAATGCTTGGTTAAGGCCTTATGAACATTTTGGAACATTGATAGCAGGGTTGGCAGCAAAGACCAGGGGTGCCTAATTATTTTGGGGACCTATAGGTTGAGTGGAGGAGAGTAACACCAAGGGTTAACAACTAAAAACCTAGAGCATTGAGACTGTGACTCTCTCAATCCAATCCTTGTTCTATCAGATTGGTATCAGAGCACAGCTAAAGATTTGGGAAAGTAATCTTGCATGTCAGACATAGAGTCAAGTGATACTTCCACCATGGTGACCAATGCAGAACTAGCAAAGATGGTTGAAGAGCAAGAAGAATACAATAAGCAGTTGAGGGAAAGAATAGCTCAACTTGAGGCAGCAGTGAGGAGTGTATAGTTTGAAGGAAGAATTCCAAAAGAAGAAGAGGTTGTAGAGGAAGATAAGACCCTTGAACCTAACACCGTATTGAAGGAGGAGCCTTTCTTGAAGGCATTAAAAGCTTTGAGTGGAAAAGCACTTGAAGGAATACCACTATTTAGTGGAAAGATGGAACCTGACCTAGTCATGGACTGGATAGAAGGAATGGAGAACCACTTCAAATGTGATGGAGTTAAAAAAGCACAGAAGGTGAAGGTTGCAAAATCAAGGTTGAGAGGATCAGCTTTGACATGGTGGAAATTTGTCCAGATTGAAAGGGAGAAAGAAGGTAAGCAGCCCATATCAACTTGGAAAGGAATGGTTGCTAAAGTGAAAGAAGCCTATTTTCCAGATGACTATGAGATCCAACTCCACAAGAAGAGGCAGAGCTTAAGACAAAAAGATCAAGATGTAAACACCTACACTGAAGAGTTCCAGAAGCTTTGTTTGAGATCAAATGTGGCAGAAGATGAGAGCCTAAAAGTGGCTAGGTACCTCAATGGTTTGAAGTGGAATATATAGGAAGAGATGGCTTTGCTCAGCCCCAAGACAGTCCACCAATGTTATCAGCTGGCTATTAAGATTGAATAAAGGAATAAAAGGAAGCATGATAAGTCCTCTAAGGGTAGAGGAAGAGGCAGAGATCAAAGAGGACAACATGGAGGTGACCAAGGAAGAGGTGGTGACCAAAGAAGCCAAGGTGAATCAAAGCTTACTGAGCATGGAGGTGAAACCTCATCAAGAGGAGGATTTAATAGAGGAAGAGGACCTCAAGGGGGTTCAAACAGAGGAAGAGGAGTAGGCAGAAGTAACTCCTACTTTTCCACCATGAAGTGCTATCACTGTAATCAACTAGGTCATCCAGCTTATAGGTGCCCCGAGAAAGCTTCATCTAGCAATGAGAAAAGAGTAGCTTATGCACAAGAGGACACCATGAATGTCAAGTCACCTGAGATCAGTCATATATAATCAAAAGTAGGTGAAAATCTGATGTTTAATAGAGTGTTGATCAGACAACCGGTCAAGGAAGAACCCAAGCAAAGGAGAGCTTTCTTTAGAGCAAGGTGCAAGATATTTGGAAAAGTATGCAAGGTCATTGTAGATTCTAGTTCTACGGACAATATCATCTCTGAGGAGGTAGTAACTAAGCTAAAATTGCAGAAGGTACCTCATACAAATCCCTATAAAGTCACATGGTTGAACAAAGGGTAGAGTGTCTTAGTGAATGAGGTTACAGTGGAATTCTCAATTGGAGGCTACAAAGACAAGCTGATTTGTGATGTACTGCCCATGGATGCATGCCATCTTCTTGGAAGGCCATGGAAATATGATAGAGGTGTTGTATATCATGGAAAGGAGAACACCATAGAATTCAAGAAGGATGGAAAAACCTTCAAGCTGCAATCATTGATTGAGGATGATGAAGGGTAGTCCAAGGTTCCTAATATCATGTTGAGCAGTGGCAAGGAGTTCATCAAGGTTCTACACCAAGGGAATGAAGGGTATGTGATCATGATGCAGCCCAAAGAAGAGGAAAAGGCTGAAAGGACAGTGTTACCAGCAGCAGTCCAAAACTTGCTTGACAAATACAAGAGCATAGTGAGTGATGGAACACCAGCAACTCTACCACCCAAGAGAGCAATAAGTCATCAAATTGACTTCATACCTGGAGCCTCATTGCCTAACAAAGCAGCATACAAACTGACCCTGGAGCAGAACCAAGAGGTAGCTAGACAAGTGGAAGAATTGCTAAATCAAGGTCTAATTCAAAAGAGCATCAGCCCATGTGCAGTCCCAGTTGTTTTGGCAACAAAAAAAGGAGGTAAATGGAGACTTTGCATTGATTCTAGAGCAATTAATAGAATCACAATTAGGTATAGATTTCCAATACCTAGGATTGAAGATTTAATGGATTGCCTTGGAGGAGCACAGTATTACACTAAGTTAGATCTTAAGAGCGGGTATCACCAAATCAGAATTAAGGAAGGTGATGAATGGAAGAAAGATTTTAAGACAAATGATGGTTTGTATGAGTGGAAAGTGATGCCATTTGTCCTCTCAAATGCCCCTAGCACATTCATGAGACTAATGAATGAGGTGCTTAAGGATTTCACAGCGATTTTTGTGGTAGTCTACTTGGATGACATACTAATTTTCAGTAAGACAGCAGAAGAACATTTGAAGCATGTAGAGATGGTACTAAAAAGGCTGCATGAAGAAAAGTTAGCAATCAACCTTGAGAAATGTGAGTTCTTCAAACAAGAGCTTGTGTATCTAGGCTTTGTGGTATCCCAAGGAATGTTGAAGATGGATCCAAGTAAGGTAGAAGCCATCCTAAACTAGCCTACACCAACCACAGCAACTGAGGTAAGAAGTTTTCATGGTTTGGCTCAGTTTTATAGGAACTTTATAAGGAATTTTAGTGGTATATGTGCACCAGTGTTAGATACAATCAAGGGTGGTCAGAAAACAAAGTTTAAGTGGACACTAGAGGCTGATAAAGGGTTTGAAAAGCTAAAAAAAGAAGTGGCAACACAACCTATCATGTTATTGCCTAGTTTTGATAAATTGTTTACAGTTGAGTGTGATGCAAGTGGAGTAGCAGTAGGAGGTGTCCTTAGTCAAGAAGGTAGGCCTGTAGCCTTTTTTAGTGAAAAACTCAATGAAGCCAAGCAAAAATACTCCACCTATGATCTGGAACTTTATGCTTTAGTGCAGTCCCTTAGGAAGTGGAGGAATTATTTGTTGCCCAAAGAGTTTGTGGTTTTCACAGATAACCAGACACTCAGTTACATCAACACCTAGGAGAAGTTAAGCAATAGACACTTGAAATGGATGGAATACATTCAAGCCTTTACATTTACCGTTAAGCACAAGAAGGGACAACAAAACAAAGTGGCAGATGCATTAAGCAGGAGGATGTTGACAGTCCAAGAGATATAGCTGAAAAGAATTGGATTGGAAAGTTTTAAAGATCTCTATGGTGAGAATGAAGATTTCTTAGAAGCCTACAAAGTATGTTCAAATTTTGCAAATCATTTTCATAGTCAATATGCTGAGTATACATTGCAAAATGGATTGTTATTTAAGGGAAATCTGTTATGTGTCCCAAAAGGATCAATGAGGGAAAATCTAATCCAAGAGAAACACAATGGCAGTCTTAGTGGGCATTTTGGTATTAACAAAACTTTAGAGCTGGTACAAAGATTTTATTATTGGCCTAAGTTAGCAAGAGATGTCAGAAAGTATGTAGAACAGTGTGTTGTTTGCATGAAATCCAAAGGGGGAGCTAGCAATGCTGGGTTATATCAGCCCTTGCCTATTCCTAATAGACCATGGGAGTGTGTGAGCATGGATTTTGTGGTGGGTCTTCCCAAGACTAAAACTAGTTTTGACAGTGTTTTTGTAGTTGTGGACAGATTCAGTAAGATGAGTCACTTTATTCCTTGCAAGAATACACATGATGCAAGCTATATTTCCCATCTCTTTTTCAGGGAAGTTGTAAGAATCCATGGATTTCCATTGAGCATTGTCTCATACAGGGATGTGAAGTTCATGAGCCATTTTTGGAAAACACTATGGAGCAGATTGGGAACAAATTTGTCATTTGGATCAGCATACCATCCTCAGACCGATGGTCAAACTGAGGTGGTTAACAGAATGTTAGGTAACCTATTGAGGTGCTTGACAAAGGAATATGGGCAGACCTGGGATATGGTGATTTCCCAAGTTGAATATGCATATAATGATAGTGTGAATAGAACTATAGGAAAAAGTCTATTTGAAGTTGTGTATGGAATGCACCTAAGAGGAATTTGTGAGCTCAGAGACCTTGGAAGAATGGAGAATAGGAGTGGACATGCAAAATATTTCAGTCAGACCATGAAGGAGATTCATGAACAAGTTAAGAAGACAATTACAACAGCAACACAAAAGTTGAAAGATAAAGTTGATGAGTCAAGGAGAGATGTGCAGTTTCAAGTGGGTGATTATGTGATGGTTCACCTCAACAAATCTAGATTGTAGAAGGGGATGTCCACCAAGTTGCAAATGAAGGGAGTAGGACCATGCAAGGTGTTAGCTAAGTATGGGAAGAATGCATACAAGGTAGAACTTCCATCAGATTTGGGTATATCTCCAGTCTTCAATGTTGCTGATTTGATCAGGTACAAGGGGACAATCAATGATGAAGTTCAGAACAGTCAGGAAATCTTTAAGGATATCAGTAATATACCCCTTCCAAGTCAAGAGAAAGCTCAGGCAGAGAAGGTCTTGGAGTCCAGGGTGAAGAAAGCAACAAGACACAAAGCATACATGGAACACCTTGTCAAGTGGAAGGGAAAACCTGAATCTAAGGCTACCTGGGTTGAAGAAGTAGATTTCAAGAAGCAAGGAATTGATCTATCACTGATGACACCTCAAGTTCCTTGATCTTTGTGCTGAGAGGGGGAGAATGGTGTAGGAGCACCTACCTTAGTGCTTAGTAGCAATCTTATTTTAGAAGATTTTTGTTTAAGTTCTTTTTGATGTTTTGGTAAGGTCTCAAAAACCATTTATAATTTGTATGAGGACCTTTTGGAGCTTAGGTTTAAATTTGAATAAGTTGGGAATCCTTGTGTGGTTGATTCCCAAGGTTTTGGTAAAGATTGCAAAACACAGTGTGTTTTCAAACACACATCTTTTGATTACTTTGGAGCTCAAAACATAAAAGCTAACTATTTTCTTGTGATGTAAAAGAAAGCTATCAACATTTTGAGAGGGTTGGAAGTTTTTGACAATGGCAGTTGTGATGAAAATAAGCAAGAAGCAGTGATTTTGTTGTGAACAAATCTATTTTCTTGTGCTTGTTGGTGTGACAGTAAATAGATGAATGGAATAAATCTTTTATTGGTTTAAGAGCATGTAAAGCATCATTTTGAAGTTCTGTTGTGGTGTTTTTAAATAGTTTTTCCATCACTCTCTGCTTTTTGTAAAATCTATGTCTTTTCTTAAGTTTAGTTTTGGACTGGTAAAAACCAGAATAATGGAGTTTTTAGGTTGTTCTTGAACGTGCCAGGTAGTATGGACGTAGAGGAAACAACACTAAACTCCAAGCTTGTATATAATGTATATATAGTAGTCATTAAAGGTTTAATAGGCAAGTTGGAAGATTGTTCCTAGGCGAGTTTGGAAGCCCGGCTAGGAAAGACAGTCAAGAGGGAAAAACCCTAATGCAGTAGGGGGTGGCAACATTAATATCTAATGTGTATTGTGAATGCACACAACTCTGAGAAGGAGTGGAAAAGAAAACAGAAGACTCTTCAATGCATTTGTGGTCAGAAAAGACAGAACAGACGAAGGAAGGGCCTTAAGAAACCCTAGTTTCCACCAAGGTTGGATTGTACCCCTGTACGGGCAGGAAAGGTACCAAATTCTAAAGAATTTGTCAGAGCTTGGGAAAAGAGCCAGAGAGTCAATAGAAATTTTTACACAAGCAGTTGGGAGAGAAGAGTTCTAACCTGCTCTTTGTGTTGAGAGGGCTAAAAGGGCTCAAGGCTTGTAGCCCTGTCAAACCCTAAAGCAGTGACTTTATGCTAGTGATGGAAAGTATGAGTATGGAGGTTAGGTAAGGACCTTTCCTTGATGGTCTTGAAGCCATAGGAGTATGAACACACCCCTACCAAACAAGTTTTGGAAGTAGATGGAGTGGAATTAGTCTTTAAGTTGATTAAGGGCTAGTTAGTGAAATGAGGAAAAGAAGCACCAAGAAATGCTTGGTTAAGGCCTTATGAATGTTTTGGAACATTGATAGCAGGGTTGGCAGCAAAGACCAGGGGTGCCTAATTATTTTGGGGACCTATAGTTTTAGTGGAGGAGAGTAACACCAAGGGTTAACAACTAAAAACCCAAAGAATTGAGACTTTGACTGTCTCAATCCAATCCTTGTTCTATCAATATGAGGATTCATTATGTACGCAAAGGTAAAAAATGGTCATTTCAAGTTGACATTTGATACATATTCTCTAGTGCCCCAATCACTTTGACCACCACAAAATTTGCACAATTGATCTAATACAAATGCACAAATGCCCAAGTAATTATGCACTATTGGTGCCAATAAAGTTGCACAATCCAATTAATTTTTTTTTGTAACTATTGGGTATAAAATGGAAAACTATTGGTAAATTTGAAATTTTTAGTAAACTTTTAATTAATATGTATTAATAAATGATTATTGAAACATAGATAGTAAATAAGACCTTTCCCCTAATCTATAACAAACTTCAGAGTAGGACTTTCCAATATGAATCAAAGAGATATGTTAACGCTTTCCTCACAATGAATGAATAGATGGAGGCACCATGCATTCAACTACACGTGACTTCCTTGGATACCCCTCTACATATCTTTGATTATTACAGACCTACAATCCCCAAAAAATCCTCTCAACTTACGCAAAATTGAGAGTTTGAAATATATTGTATACAAAATGTCAAATAATTGACAAACATTTCTAAGCATGCACCAAAATGAGAATGCAAAAACAAGGTATGGGTATACAAAAAACCATAAAGGAGAGAGGATTGTTTTCAGTTGATTGTAGTTGTAGCAGTTCCAAAATATATGCATGTAAAATGTGAAGCATAGCCAAAGGATCACAAGAAAGTGATCAACAAAAAATGGATACTAAAAAAGGTCATCATAAATATGTGTTAGAGCAGCTTAAGAACAATATTGCTAATGCAACAAAGTAGGGCACATCTATTTTTAAGTCTCTTTAAAAAAAGGAAAAAGATTCTTGGAACTACTCATAATCAAATTGACTAGCTTAAAGCAGGCATATCCATGAAATGAGATGAAAATGTGTATAGACCTTATTGATCAGTTAACCCTAGAAGAGAAGGCTCTTCTTTCTCATCTAAACCCTAAAATTACATAGCTCAAAGAGAAATATATTATGTGCAAGGGAACTTGAATTGAGACAAAAACAAGGGGGAGTGAATTTGAAACAAATATATCAAAAAATATTGTATGCACATTGTAATTATTTGAATCATAATTATCGATAATAAAGAAAGTTGTGGATGACTAATAAAATGTTGATGAATTGTGAACTCCCCTCGAAATGCCAATGATGAAGGAAAAATAAATAATAAAATGAACACTAATGAGAAGGAGAAAATAAAATTATGCTTGACCTAAGAGCCTATGAGCACTTTCACATTGATTGAAAAATCTACAAAGATTAACAATCACTAAAAGAGCTAACAAGGGAAGGCTCTAGATAATTCTCAAGAGGCCGATGATTGGAAAAATGAGGCAGTTATTATAACTACCTTAGGAACTAATACCTAAGGAGGAAAAATCTATTGGAAAATGGGTTAGGAAACATAAAATTTGTAGGTATAAAGATAAACATCATCTGTTGGATTAATTGTTAGTGTCTCTCTTCATATTCGAGACATGGACTAATCGTCTCCTCTAGATTCATTTATCTCTAGCATTTGTATCAGATGTTAACAGGCCAATCTTTTGATGTAATGGGAAATGTGTTCTAGCAATGGTAACAAAGTTGGGTTGCAGGTTCGAATCCCCTTGGGTGACATTGAGGAGGGTTGTTGAACTAATCACCAACATCTCCCTTTAGATTCGGGACATGGACTAACCACCTCCTTGGATTTTCTTATCTTGTACCAGGCATTAATAGGTCAAAAGAGGATCTGCTTATCTTGTATAAGACATTAACAGGTCAATATTTTGATGCAACAGTAAATATGTTCCAACAACATCAAAATTTTCCATCATCCTCACGCCCATACCAAAAGGTATGATTTGGAATTGGGTAAGAGAATCCACCAAAGAACAAATGATAGAGGAATTTTCCATATGTTATAGTTGCTAGTGCTTTGGTAAACATGCATGCAAAATGTAGAAGCATGGTAAGGTGCACATACTATTCAAATGGTTGTCCCAAAGGGATGTTATTTCATGAAATGCAATGAATCCCATGATGAGCAAAAACTAGATTAAACAAAAAGTATTTAGAAACTTCCAGGAGAATGTGATTCACAAACTTGTTAGTGTCCTTGTTGTTTGTGACAAAATGGGAGTTTTAAAAATAGGATATATATAGAATGCATTCACTAAAAATATTTAATAAACTTTAGAGAAATTGAATTTGGTAGATATAAAGCCAATATATGCAATTGTTCCCAGCGTCATCTGTGTCAACACTAAAATGGTGCGCAAAAACAACATATGAGCATCCATCAAATCATGATACAATTGCAATGTTTTTCAAGCTTTATAGTTGCAACTGGTCTAATAGACATGTGTGCAAAAATGGAAGCATAGAAAAGGCACACTAGCTCTTCAACAATATGCCCCAATGAAAAGATGTCTCTTGGAATGCCATGATTGCAATATATATACAAAATGCGTATGTTGGAAAGGATTTTGAAACTTTCGATAGAAAATACATTCACAAGTGTAACACCAAGTTCCATAACCTTTGTAAACATCCTCTCGAATTGTGCCACAAATGGAGTTCTAGAATAGATAACAATGTTTGTATATTGGTTTTGACAGACATGGTGAACATCCTAAACATGAAGCTCAGTAGAGAAATTATTTTCTACCAAGTTCAAACACTTCGAAAATCCTCCTTCGAACCTTATTGTGAGGAAACTTGCTAGAGGTGGGGTCACTTCTTTAGAAGGCAAGAAATGGGAAAAGAGCAAATGAATAATTAACTCAATTTCCCACTCTGAGTAGAACCCAGTCATAATGATGTGGGTGACAGTGTTCATGATGATGACATGTGGTGTGACGGGATTAAGTAAATGGTAATCCACATCCTTGTTGTGGATTACATTGCAGTGTCTTGGTGATGAGATGGACAGGTGGCATCATCAAGGGTTTTCATCGACATGACTGAAGGTCATCGATGAAACTTGTTCAAATGTCTCCTCGACATCCTGATGACCATTTCATTGATGAGACTTCAGTATTTTGGCAAGAATTTTTAGCACGTCTCTTTGACATGGTGCTAAGAGAGTATGATGCTGACTATGGGACCTAGTAAGGTGGATGTGGCAGTGAGACCTTGTAAGGTAAGGATGACGTGCGTCGATGATATAGTCAAAGAGTGAATGAAAGGATGAAATGTGGCAGGAAGCATTATTGGATGGTGACATGTGGTGACACAATGGTGTGGGGACCACTTGTCTACAACAACAAATGGTTTTGGTGACAGTCCAAGTTTGAACATGCTCCATCAGGCCATTGAAGATACTTGGGATAGATTCCCTTTGATGAAGTTGATTCCCACTGACGAAGACCAAAACAATGCTTTGGGCTATCAATGAGACATTTCACAATGTCCTATCAAACCATCAAGGTCTCATCAACAAGAGTCATCTAGCCTCCCACCGACATATTATGGAGACAAGACTCAAAGTCATGACAAACTCACGAAGTCCTATCGACATTGATCCTCCATCCTTTCATTGGAACTTTGGCATGGATGAGACATAGGGACATCAATAGGAGATATAGTCAGTCCCCTTGATACTCCAATGTGAGACCCGAGTGATGAAGCAGGTGAAGTTTTGGTGACATTCAACTGGTCGATTGGCCTTCTCACATCCTTTTTTCCTAGCTATTCGGCAGGACCTACAAAATTGTCTCATCTATGAACTGATGAGATTATTTCAGTGTAAATGGGTGTCATCAATGGGACTCTATCTTGTGTCTCCTTGATAGATCAACAATGTTCCCCTCGATGGGACATTGCTTCATTGGTGGGACTCTCCTTTGTGTATCTTTCATAGACCAATAGACTATGGTGGGACCCAAGCTATCAGGAGGAAAGTGGTAATTGATACAAGCCATGCTAACTCGATAGTGGGGACCACATGGACCGATATAGTGAGCATCTAGAGAAGGCAGATGTTGTGTTCCAAGGTGAGCATTATTTTCACAATGTTATACTCAAATCTTAGTTAGTCTGGGGTATGTAGTTTTCTTATCAAGTGTTTTTCAATATTTTTCACATAAGTTATTTGGGCATAGAAGGTTTTTGGTTAGGGGATGTTGGGTATCTACAGTTATGTGATCTTTTGTATAATCGGGAGTGGCGCAATTACATATGTAATCTAGGTTGTTTAGGGTCATGATTAGGGGAAATATGGTTCAGTTTAAATGGGGGTTGTGAATTCTCATGTGGAAGCTTTTATGTTTTTCAATTCTGGCTAGCAAGAGCTAATGTTATTCATTTTTGTAAATTTTATTATATTATATTAATATATATAGGATTCTTTCCTTTCACCTAAAAAAAATTAACTCAATTTTCCACATAGAATATTTAAAGGGTATGATTCTAATAATAGTGGGCAACACTTATCACAGTGAGGTGAAAGGAAATGATTGGTTATAATGTAGAGAAAGATATTGAGTTATCAAAAGAATTTTACAATTTAAAAAGTGTATATTATGGTTCAAATAGTCATTGGAAGCATTTATGTTGAAACAAAACATATATGTGATATATATTTATAGAAAATTGAAAATATTTCTGGTTTCAAAACTCTTGCATTCAAATACAACAAGTAAACTTTGGAAACAAGTCATTGAAGTGCTGATTGAATGGCAAGAGAAAATATTAAGCATAGATAAATTTGAATGATATGGTAATGATCTACTACAAACCATGGTGGCTACAAATAATGGAGAGTTAGAAAGACCTTAGTATGCATACATGATAATTGAAGAGATCATTGAGGAATGCAAGAAATGTTATTCCTGGGTAGGTGACATTTCAAGTTGATATTCATGCAAAAGTGGATGCTCTATATTCATGCAAAAGTGGATGCTCTATGAGAATTTATAATATCTGAGTTGAGAGACAAATTGTATGAAATATGTGCTAAGTGATGTATTTCATGTTCTATTGGAAGGAAGAATGATATAAGTATAGTAGAATTCCATAGTGACATAAGTTTTTGATTGCACAATGCTATGGGGATATCTATGTAAAACTTACCTCTCCTATAGATATACAAGGCATCAGTTGATGTTCCCATGTGGATGAGTGGAGTAGGACATGATGCAATGGAAATTTCACATCTAACCAAGGTTGGGATGTTATTTTTTAATTACACTAGAATAATAACCCATTCTCCTATAGAGGATGTTCTAGAATATGGTTTGAGTAGAAAGTCTCTTCTTCTTGCCTTTATGCCATAAAATAAATTTGTATCATGGTTGTGACAATTACAATATGTTACAGTTTTAATAAAAATGGAGATGAGTCTTTTGAAATGTTTTGTACAGAGAGGGATTGTATTCTCTCATCTTTTAGAAGGTGGACAAAACTTCAAGTTTTATCCCAGTCATTGAGAAAGGTTTTAAAATAACAACGTGAAATTTAGGTTCATTGATCAATCATTTGATTGAGAATATAACTTGGTGGTTGCAAGTAAAAATGGAGAACGGAGATGGAAAAACACCTCAAAAAATCCATAACTCAAAAGTTATAAGTTTCTATTTGTCTTTTTGTAAAAGTGACTTATGACATTTATTGTAACCAAAAGTTAGAAAATGAACATAATTTCTTGAAAAATGATGAAAATTCTAACCAAATAAGGTTTTATTATTTTCAAAACCATTATATTTCAAAAAATTAGTTGAGGTAGTTACCAGGTAGTTATAGGTGGTTATCAAGAAGAAGCCTATAAATACAAGGCTATTGATATTGTAAAGGGGGAGTGACTCCTTTAGAGGGGAACTTTTGAGAAGAACATTTTGGAGAGAATTTTGGCTTAGCACTATGTATTGAAGGGTTTTTGGAGTTGTATGATTTCATAATGATAATGAAGAATGCATTTTAGTTTATATGTTCTGAATGTATTCTTTTGTTCTTACTAATAACTTCTCATATGTTAAATTAGTAATCCCATTGTGTAATTGTGTAAACTATTGATAATCTATTCGATTGATGAAACACAATCATATCTTGGTATCTTAATTGAATGTGTTGAAGTAGCTTATCTCTTTGTATGTTGTATTTTTCCATCTTTTTTTCATCATCATTGCAAATAAAAAAACTATTTAAAACCCCCTCTATAATCTATAATTAGTTGTGAAATCTCAGTTGGTATTCGTATGTCTGTCATTGGGGTTTTGTTATTCATTTTCCTTGAGTTTTTCCTTTTCTCCTTTATGAACTTTAAGGTTAAAAGTACACAAAAAACTACAATGACTCCTATCATATGAGGGAGTTTCCCCTCCTCAAACATAGAGGAAGATTTCTATTCTATAACAATCTCTCCAAGTATTGGGATAATTGTCATTACTATTTGGGAAAATATGGTCATTTTTGGAGAAAAATCATAGTGATTTTTTTTTACCAATAGGGTAGAAGAAAAGTAGATAAAAAGGTTGATGGTATGAAATATCATGGAGGTTAGCTAATGCTAGGGGAAAGAATTTAGGTTTTAGGGGCTATTTATAGTCTTGGGGAGGGTCATTTGTCTTCATTTACACTCTCTCAAGTATATGATCTTTAAGCTTCTCAAGTATCTAAAATGAAAACCAATTGGTGAGATGATGGGTATTCTAGTGGTAAGTCATTGTGTAAAGCATGCATGGGTGTTCCAATGGCCAATAAAGTTTCCTACGTTGGTATGTATCTAACCCTTAAGTCCTTAAGTCTAGACAAAGGTGCACTAAATGCTAGGAAAATCGGGTCAAATTAGATGCATGAAAAATATTAAAATGATACTTTTAATGCCCAAAATGGTGCTTTTGATACACCAATATACTTTTGAAGAGTGCAATGGCACATTTGAAGGATAGAGTCAAAATTGATAGGTAAAGTGTCACTTTTGAGAAAAGGTCACAAATGATGGATGGTTAAGTGCATATGATAATTAGTTAGGTGCATATGATTTAGGAAGCATAAATGATAGGAAAAGTAGCACATTTTAAAAATGGGATAAAAATGATGGGTATTATGGTGAAATTGAAAAAATGTGCCATATGTGATTTGGGTGTTTGGTGCATATGATGGTAAAAATAAGTTTTAGGGGATTATGTAATGCAAATCGGATAATGATGCATCGACTATTATTGCAGGTTGTTCTAGAGCCTATCAGATCTAGGGAGCATCATCCCTAGATAATAGGACTGAGGGTTGAGTTGTTTGAAATGGAGCAATATTTTCTAGGTGTGGTTGGACTATGGAATATCACATATATGCCCAAGATTCAAGCACATAGGGCTATGATGATAACTCTAGTTGAGAGATGGCACAAAGAGTGGAGTGTGTTTGTTTTACTAACTTGAGAGATGACTATTACTCTAGAGGACGTTTGTAGGATACTGAGGATCTTGATCCATGGTGAGAGGGTGGTCTATGAAATTGACTCAAGAGAGACTACACTTCTCAAGGGTATTCATGATAGATGACCTTGGTATTGAGGGAAAATAGATAGAGATATAAAGGGTGATGGGAGAGTTTGAGGTGCTTCCCTTGGTATTGGTTGGGGTGTTTGAAGTATTTTTAGTACTTGTTCAGAGGCTCAGGGGATTCTCCATTGGCTAGGGTAGGGTGCTAGAGTGGATGCTCAGTGATGGATTGGTATGTGCATTGGGGTTGTGTGTGTTAGCACAATTATATCATGATATGAATAAAGTTATTTATATATATGGAGCCATCTTGGCATGTGGGGTAACTTTGCTTCATATTTGGACATGGGGGGACATATTCATGAATCAACTAGCTAATGATAAGAGTCAAGGCATAGGGTTACCCTTGTAATATTTTTATGTTACTATTTTGACACATTGATGATTAGGCGATTTACCATACTAGAGATGAGTCTTATATGAGCTAGATGTAGTTACATGGAGGTCATGGCGATAGTGAAAGAGATGTGTTGATGATGTAGAGAACCTAGTATAATATAGATAGATATGATATCTTATTGGTCAGACACTACATATATCATTGAGAGGTATATGCTAGAGTGAGTATAGAGGCATTTTGGATAGGCTCAGATGCAACCTTTAGGGGAGGAAATATTTGCATGGACTCAAAGAGATATATCCCACTATGGCCCAAAGATATTGTCTATCATCTATTGCAAATTATGAGGCTCTAGTGCTAGTATAGTGGGATTGGCAAGTAGACATAGAAAATACAAGAATCACAACTGAGTAAGACATATGGTGGGAAGCACACAATCCTGTGTGACTTACTATTCTAGGTGTTGTTGGGGTTTTCCAATTAAAATGGGAGGAGGAGATTGGTAGGGCATAGAGATAGAGATAGAGGGTAGAGGTAGTTAGTGAGGAGAGTGATAATAGGTGAGATGATGGTGGATATGATGGACAGAGTAGATATGGAGGGGATGATGGGTGGGGGATGGATATAGGGGATGGGGTGGACAAGAAGAGAGAGTTGGATAATATGGTGGGGGAGATGGGGTGGAGCTAAGGAGAATCTATAGGTATAGTTTTCCACTACCCTATCAAAGCGAGATTAGGCCCAATAGGAGAGAGATGGGCTATGTGTTGAGAAAGACAACCTTCTTTTGTAGTTATCTCGAAGAGGAATTCTAAGGGAGATAAGGAGGTAGTGAGGTGACAGTAAGAAGAGTCTTCAACAAATATACCTGAGAGAAGTGATGTGTAAGATTCAAAGGGTACACATGATGTGACATATTACTAGACCCTATATGAGACATAGGTACTTGAAGACCAACAAAATCCTAGTTTTTATGCTTAGATTTGATCATGGGATTCATAGTTAGTGAGGTCAAGGACTTCCTCTATCATGGGGCCACCACTAGTTAAACCACCACTACTGTAGTCACTAGCAATACAACAACCGAAGGGTTCTCCTCATCATACCCAAGGATCACTTGGTAATTCAAAGGGTGGTAGTTTTGCCTAGAGGGGAATTTTGTACATATGTATTGAATTTTGATGTATACAATATCATTTTTTATATGAGCTATGTATATGTATATTTATGGCTCATGTAGCCCATTTATAGATTATGATGATATATCATGACCAATAATTATATATACATAAATGAGGGTATCTTTTGCAGTGACTAGAATGATTTTTAATGATGATGTATATGTTATAGATGTTTATGTGATGGTTATTTTATGATTTTATGATGATGGTCCATATTTATGTGATGATTACTTTTGATGTTTTTGTAGTGTAAAATATTATATACCTTAATAATTTTATATTATGTTTTGTCCCCCTAATTTATTGGAGTTAATTAAGCTCCTCCAAATTATGCATTCCAAAACCTAATTTTTACTATTTTTCAAAGAAGGACTAGCATCAAATAGATGCATCTAGCCATTAAATTATCCTTGACTTTGAGTATCCTAGAAATTTAGCCCAGGACCTAGTTTCCTTCCTTAGCTAGGACCCAAATTCAAATATGTAATCGGAAACATTTTAACATCCAAAATTCAAATACGAAGTGTTGTCTTTTAGAATCTATTTTTTCAAGAAGTTGGATAAGAACCTATAAATGCCTAGTTATTTTATCATTTGAAATCCATCTAGAACTAAGGCATGCAATTGAGAAAATACTATTTTCAAGAGAAATTAAAGAGAAACATTATTAGAGTTTATTACAACAATTCAAGATCCAACATCATGTCAAATTCTATGTGTGATCACGTTCATGTTTTGTGAAGGCTAACATTATTCTAGGTCTCCAAGCATTCAATTATGCAATAAAATATATCAAGCAAGATCACGACCCTTGAAGTGATATGCATGAATTCAGTCCTTCAAGGAAGCCATTGAAGAGTGGTGAGTTGCAACATTGTGTTTATTCATCATTTACTTTATTTCCTTTATTAGTTTATCATTGACATTGCCATTGCGGAAGTGGAAACAATTAAACATGGTTTAAATTAGGCAAGCCTTGATATGGCACAAAATTTTCTCCCTCTTTGAATGTGTAGGTTGTAGGTTTGGAAGGGATCAAAGGAAGATTGAAGGAAAATTTTCAAGTGTTGCATTTGTTGTCATCAACCATGTCAAACCACAAAAACTCACCTATAGAATTTACTAAGGACATTCCAACAAGTTTACAACTAGAAAATAGAAGCTCAAATCCAGCACTAGAGGACCCCAAAAGTTGAATAGGACACCCTAACAAAGATTTAGCAGTCATTGGGTCACCCATTCCTTGTAGGCACAACCACACCAATTTTTTTGGTAGGTTGGTGCAAGGCACCTTGGTCTTCATGTAAAAAGGGGTTAAGAGTTGGTGTTTTTTGTTGGTTAAGTAATTTTTGTTTGTAATAAGGTGTTTTAAGACCATGTCTCTTGTTTTGTGTCAGTTTGAGTCATGTGGGGTCAGTTTTGTGAAAAAATATCAATATTGCAAAAAGCTGCACAAGCAATTTTTTGCATTTTGTGTCTAAAGGGGAAGATGAATAGTGGGGATTTGAAAATAAATTGAGGAATGGTTGGATTTTATTAGAAAAAATTTAAATAGGAATTTTGGAGGTTGGGAAAAGGTTCCGGTGTTGAGTTTTGGTGTTAAGCAATAAAAATACTCTGCTTTTTTGTGTTTCCAAGTTATTTTTGTTGCTACAAAGACAGGTACGGCCCTGTATGGCATGTAAATGATCTAAAATCCTTTGGAACTGATAATGTATTGAATCTACTATCTGTTTCTTTTCATTTCATATGCTTTCATCAAGTTTGGAGTGAATTAGAGCATTTTTCTGGAAACAGCCAAAAACCCTAGTTAGGGTGAGTTTTGACTGAATAAAATGGTTTTTGGCCCATTCCACTGTGAAAAGGCCTCATAATTGGTGGAATGGATGTAGGTAGGGTTTATTTTGTGTTTTTCATATTTCAAAAGTAGGGGATAGAGTTTGGTGCAAGTTTAGTTGCTGCCCTAGCATAATATCATCATGTATTAGGCTTAGGAGTTCATTAGACTTAGGGTTTTTGTGAAAAGACTATTGGGAAATTGTTTTAGTTATTGAAATTTGGTTATTCAAGCCTCACATGACATTTTTTAAGCCTTGGAATGAAGATCCAAAGCTCGTAGGTAAGAAAACCTATTGCTACCTAGCCAAGACAAAGAATTAGGCCTAATTTGAGCATTAGTAGTCCAAAATTGAGGGCTTCAATACAAAGTAACCCCATCTACACATTGGATATGTTGTCAAATGACATAAAGGGTATCTGTAAAGGTGTTCATATTTTTTTATGTTAGGTCTACTATGAGAGTTATTTTGGAAAACCCCTGTTTGAAGTACTACTAGAGGAATTAAAGGATTGTGAGGGAAACCCATCAAGCTTGTTCTAGGATTGCAAAGTTTGATTGTTTGAGTTTTGTTAAAGTTATCCAAACCATGATCTACATCAAATTGGTATAAGAGCATAGGTCTGCTCTAAAGAAGAAAAAATGAGTTGAAAGAACAACAAAATGCCTCCAAAAGAGAATGTCATTGCCAGAGAAGTGAATGAGTTGAAGGAAAAACAAGCTAAAGAGATGAGAGAGATGAGAGAGTTGAAGGAGAGGCTTTCTACACTAGAAAAAAGTTAGAAGAGACGTATGGTCATAAGAGACCTAAGTGACCAAGAAGAAGGGGGAGATGAAATTTCCCAAGGGTCTGAGGAAGAGATGGATCCTGATGACTTGAGGATGGCGAAGCTCCTAAAAGCAGTCAAGGGAGATGAGCATAAGATCAAGATAGAATTACCTATGTATGGAGGAAAGATGGATGGTGAAGAGCTCCTAGATTAGATAGTGAGCATTGGATAACTATTTTGACTATGAAGATGTGCCAGAGGATCAAAGAGTGAAATTGGCCAAGACAAAATTGAAGGGCCATGCTTTGCTTTAGTGGGATTATGTACAAAGTGAAAGGATAAAGAAAGGGAAGTTTAAAATAACCTCTTAGGATAGGATGGTGGCTAAACTCAAGGGACAATCCCTACCTGCTAGTTACACTATTCAATTTTTTAAGAGGCTTCAAAATCTCAAGCAAAAGGAGATTGATGTGCAAGCCTATACATATGAATTCTATAAATTGAGTATAAGAGTAGGTCATATAGAAGATGATGAAGAAACAATAGCAAGATATATGAATGGGTTGAGATACAAAATCCAAGATGAATTAAGCCTCACCACTCCAAGAATGGTGGAAGAGTGTTACCAGTTGGCCATCAAGGCAGAGGAAAAGTTGAAGAAAAGGAAAGAGAAGCAAGGTAGGGGCAAAGGAAGAAGTTTCAGAGGTAGAGGAACATTTGGAGGAAAAGGGAAGATCAAAAAACCAAAAAGAGAGACAATTCAACCTCAAGAAAAAAGTTTTGAATTAAGGGGAAGGTTTATAGAAAGATCTAATAGTAGGCGTAGATTTGGAGGTCAAGGAAGAGGATCAAGTGGGTTCACAAGAAGGTGTTATCAATGCAACAAGTTCAGCCATCAAGCATGGCAATGTCCTAAAAAGAAGTCCAATGCCTCACATGGAGGAGAAAGAAGAACTCAATTGGTACAAGAAGAGGATAATGGAAGTGTAAACTCTCCATCATAGCATGCTTCTCCAGAAATTGGTGAATCTCTTATGGTAAGGAGAACATTGATTAAAGTTCCTATGGTTAAAGAACCTCCACAAAGGAAGTCTCTCTTTAGAACCACATGTAAGTCTCAAGGAAAGGTTTGCAAAGTTGTTGATTCAATTAGCACAGATAATTTAGTTTCTCTTGAGATGGTAGAAAAGTTGAAAATGAAAAGAATACCACATCCCACTCCTTACAAGGTCTCCTGGTTGAATAAGGGACAACAAGTCCTAGTAAATGAACAAACTTGGGTGCAATTTAATATAGGAGGGTACAAGGACAATATTTTGTGTCAAATCATCCCAATGGATGTTTGTAATTTGGTTTTAGGATGGCCCTAGAAATATGATAGGAAGGATAAACATGATGGGAAAAATAACACTTATGTTATTGAAAAGGATGGGATCTCATTCACTCTCACACCATTGCAAGATGTAGGCCTAGATACACAAGTAGGGTCTAGTGTAATGCTGGTAGGAGAAAAGGAGATTTTGAAAACCATGAAGGAAGAGGGAGGAGAAGGTTTTTCCATTGTGATCAGACCAAAAACTATGATGACAATAGGAGAGGTTAATGATGTGCCTAGAGAGGTCCAAGCATTGTTGAACAAGTATAAGGACATTGTGGTAGATGAACTCCCTAACTCTTTACCACCAATAAGAGATGTGAGCCACCATATAGAATTCATACCAGGAACAAACCTACCTAACAAATCATCATATAAGATGACCCCAAAATAGAATGAAGAGATTAGGAAACAAATCCAAAATTTGCTTGACAAGGGCCTAATAAGAGAGAGTCTTAACCCATGTGTTATTCCCACCATTTTAGCACCAAAGAAGGGAGGATATTGGAGAATGTGCACCAACTCAAGGGCCATTAACAAGATTACCATAAGGTATAGGTTCCCCATACCGAGAATGGAAGACTTGATGGATTGTATAGGAGGGGCATGTTATTTTTCTAAGATAGAACTCAAGAGTGGCTACCATAAAATTAGAATTAGAGAGGGGGGTGAATGGAAAACTTCCTTCAAGAAAAATGAGGGGTTGTATGAATGGCTTCTCATGCCTTTTGGACTCTCAAATGCACCAAATACCTTTATGAGATTGATGAATGAATTCCTAAAACCCTTCATTGGTAAGTTTATGGTTGACTATTTGGATGATATTATTGTTTTTAACAAAACTAAAGAAAAACATTTGCAACATTTAGACTTGGTTTTGAAAAGATTGAATGAAGAAAAGTGGATGATAAACTTGAAGAAATGTGAATTTATGAAGGAATAATTGGTGTATCTTGGCTTTGTAATCTCAAAGGGCTCTTTGAATATGGATCATAGTAAGGTGGAAGCTATCCTAAGTTGGCCTACACCAACATTAGTAAGTGAGGTAAGAAGCTTCCATGGCCTGGCCAGTTTTTTATAGAAAAATTATTAAGAATTTTAGTCACATATGTGCTCCAATCATTGACACAATAAAAGGGGACAAAAGAAAGAAGTTTGTATGGTCTAAAGAGGTATAAAATATTTTCCAATATCTAAAACAAAGGGTAGCACAACAACCTATCTTGGAATTGCCTGATTTTAACAAGGTTTTCACCATTGAATGTGATACTATTGGGTATGCCATTGGGGAAGTGTTGAGCCAAGAGGGTAGGCATGTTGCCTTCTTTAGTGAAAAACTCAATGAGGAAACAAAAAAGTATTCATCTTATGATTTGGATTTGTATGATATGGTGTAGTCATTGAAGAAGTGGAGACACTATCTCCTTCCTAAAGAATTCATTGTTTTTATGGAAAATCATGCTCTGCAGTTCCTAAATAGCCAAGACAAACTTAGCCACAAACATGTGAAGTGGGTGTACCTACAAAGTTTCACCTTCACCATCAAGCATAAGAAGGGGTAGTCAAACAAGGTGGTGGATGCATTGAGCAAGAGGAAATTTTTGGTCCAAGAAATTCAGTTACAAAGTGTAGGGATTGATGCTCTAAAAGGTATGTATGTAGAGGATGATGATTTCAAAGAGATTTATGCTTCTTGTTATCAATTCAATGGAACTTTTCATGAAGAGAATTTTGATTTTCTAATTCAAGAAGGTTTCCTATTTAAGGGGGACCAAATTTGTATTCCCAAATGCTCTATGAGAGATAATTTTATTAAGGAAAAGCATAGTGGTAGCTTTACAGGTCACTTTGGTGTTGACAAGACTTTGGAATAGGTAAGAGGAATTATTATTGGCCAAGGATGCAAAGTGATGTGAGAAATTTTATAGAAAATTGTGTTTTTTGTCAAAGGGCCAAAGGTTGTAGTACTAATGCAGGTCTATACCAACCACTTCCAATTCCAAAATAGGCCTTGGGAGTCCATAAGAATGGATTTTGTGATGGGGTTTCCTAAAACCCAAAGAGGCTTTGATTCAGTGTTTTTTGTGGTGGACAGGTTTAGTAAGATGGCACACTTTATACCATGAAAGAGTACCAATGATTCCTCATACATTGTAGTGTTTTTCTTTAAGGAGGTGGTCAGAATCCATGGATTACCTTTGAACATTACTTCAGACAGAGACAATATGTTTGTGGGTCACTTTTGGAGAACCCTATGGAAGAAGCTAGGCACAAATCTAGCTTTTAGCTCTACCTATCACCCCCAAAATGATGGGAAGACTAAAGTAGTGAATAGGATCCTTGGAAACCTCCTTAGATTTTTGAAAAAAGGACACCCAACACAATGGGATCTGATCCTACCCCATCTGAGTTTGTATACAATAATTATGTGAACTAAAGTGTTGGTAAAATCCCTTTTGAGATTGTGTATGGGTTGTAGCCTAGAGGGGTGTTTGAATTGAGAGATTTGAGTGGAATGGAAAGGAGTGCTGAGGGTGAGGAGTTTGCAGTAGCCATGCAAGAAATACACCAACAGGTCAAAGAAAATCTCTAAAAGAGTGTAAAAAAATACAAGCATAATACTGATAAGAAAAGGAGAGAGGTTCACTTCAAAGTTGGAGATCTAGTATTGGCTCATTTGAGGAAGAAGAGGTTCCCAAGAGGACATTATTCAAAGTTACACATGAAGAAGATAGGACCATGCAAAGTGGTCCACAAGTTTGGAGAAAATTCCTATGAAATAGAACTACCTCCTAACGTTTTTATTTATCCTATTTTTAATATATTTGATCTTTACCCTTATAAAGGGGATGTGATTGCGGGTGAAAATGCAGGTTCCTTAACACATTCAAATGAAGAATGGATCATAAATTTTTCACCAAGTAGACCCTTGAAGCTAGAATGTATTTTGGATACTAGAGAAGCCAAAAGGACAAGGAACAAGGTGTACTATCAGTACTTAGTCAAGTGGCAAGGCCTTCCAATGGAGGATGCCACTTGGATGACTGAGGAGGACATCCTAAAGCATGGTGCTACAATTGCAGATTTTCTCTCAAGTGGAACTTGAGATTTTTTTTCCCCAGGAGTATAGTGTAGGGCACCTTGGTCTTCATGTAAAAATGGGTTAAGAGTTGGTGTTTTGTGTTGGTTAAGTCATTTTTTTTGTAATAAGGTATTTTAAGACCATGTCTCATGTTTTGTGTTAGTTTGAGTCATGTGGGGTCAGTTTTGTGAAAAGATGACAATATTGCAAAAAGTTGCAAAAAGTTGCACAAGCAAGTTTTGCATTTTGTGTCTAAAGGGGAAGATGAACCGTTGGGATTTGAAAAGAAATTGGGGAAGAGTTGGATTTTATTAGAAATTTTTTAAATAGGCCTTGTGGAGGTTAGGACAAGGTTCTAGTGTTAAGTTTTGGTGTTAAGCAATAGAAATACTTTGTTTTTCTACATTTCCAAGTTGTTTATGCTACTACACAAATTGGTATGGCCCCGTACGGCCTGGAAATGATCTAAAATCTACTAGAACTAATAATGTATTGAATCTATTTTTTGTTGCTATTGATTTCATCTGCTTTCATCAAGTTTGGAGTGAATTAGAGCAATTTTTTTTGGAAACAACCAGAAACCCTTGTTAGGGTGAGTTTTGATTGAATAAAATGGTTTTTGGCCCTTTCCACTAGTGAAAAGGCCTTATAATCGGTGGAATGGATGTAGGTAGGGTGTTTTTTTTTCATATTGCAGAAGCAAGGGATGGAGTTTGGTGCAAGTTTGGTTGTTTCCCTAGCTTAATATCATCATGTATTAGGCTTAGGAGTTCATTAGACTTAGGGTTTTGTGAAAAGGCTATTGGGAAATTGTTCTAGTTGCTAAAATTTGGTTATTTAGACCTCACATGACATGTTTCAAGCCTTGTAATGAAGATTCAAAGCCTGGAGTTAAGAAACCCTATTGCTACCTAGCCAAGACAAAGAATTAGGCCTAATTTGAGTGTTAGCAGTCCAAAATTGAGGGCTTCATTACAAAGTAAACCCATCCGCAAATTGGATATGTTGTCAAAGTAAAGGTGTTCATATTTTGGATGTTAGGTATGCTGTGAGAGTTATGTTGGAAAACCCCTTGTTTGAAGTACTACTAGAGGAATTGAAGGATTGTGAGGAAAACCCACCAAGTTATGTTCTAGGATTGCAAATTTTGATTGTTTGAGTTGTGTTGAAGTTATCCAAACCATGATCTGCATCATAGGTACACATCAGCCTGCACTCCCCGAATCCACTTACAAATTATTGTTTCAGTCTATCTACTTTCGGGAAATTACATTCAACATATTAGGTCATATAGTTTAATTAGGGAAATAATTCCAAATCATTTCCAATTCACTCCCATCCTCAATTAGATGTAAATCTAGGTCTGATTGACTCACCTTGGAGGTTGAAAGTGAATCTATGCACCTTATTTATTTGCATCCTAATAAATATTAGAAATGATGGCCCATTTACCCTAGGTTTTGGGAATTAAACTTTGGGTAACCACATTTTTATATTTCATTTTGGTGAACCTGACATTTGACATCACAAATTTCTAATTTGGTAGTCTTTAAAATCTAGATCTAGGTTTCCCATCATTGTATTTTACATTTCTCATTTAGGATTTCATATTGACATTTTTAAAAGTCATAAAAATTCAAAAATATTGCATACATATTGCATCATAGGTTGCATTAGGGTGTTTTTTTGTCATCTAGATCAAATTTTCATTTCAAAATTGGATTAAAAAAAGTGTCATTTTATTTCCAAATTGTCATACATTTACATTTGTATTACATTGGAAAAATCTAGAAAAACATACACTGAAAAACTTGTTTGCGGATAGGAACAGTAACCTTAAACAACTTAAACATTTAATTTTCCAATTTTCAGAACCCTAAACAAGGACTTGGACACCATTGGGCAAACCTATCCTTGTCTAGGTGTTTTGACACACTTTCACAATGGTTTATCTCTATCTACTCAGTTTCACTATACTTCAATATCACTATTTTAGAATTAGTAACTACATGCTTTTAGGTATTTCACATTTAGTTCAATTAATGAAAGAAAGTGCATTGTTTAAGATCAAAATTTTCTTTCAAAATCATCATTTTCAGATTTCTGCATATTGGAATTAGTCAATTATTACATTTTAGATCTGAAAATCACATTCAAATTTGTTCAAAAATCTTTAACATAATTGCATACTTACATTTTGCATCAAATTGGGATACATTAAAGAAATTTTGGAAATTTATTTACTATTATAACTTTTTGCAAGTAGAATCAGAGTACTTAAGTAGTGTAGTATATAGTCAAACTTTGAACTTTCAAAACCTCTAACTAGGAATTAGACGCCCTTGGCAGACGCTCTCTTGCTTGTCTTGGCCAAAAAAACTTTTTTGAGACCTTTGTTGCTATGGTTCTTATTTGCTTCTACTTGCTAATTTTTGTTTCTAAGTGTTTGTTGTACTTATTTAGCAATTTGGTGTTCATCTTAGGTACACTTTTGGTGTTGTGAGACTTGCATGGGTTTCATGATCTAGTGTCCTATTGCTAATACTTTAGCGAGACATAGTTCTAAAGATTTATGACATCCTATGTTGGTTTCACATCCATTGTGGATTATGATTCTTCTAACTCTTTCATGATAGGTGTTGTCAATACTCAACCCATGTTGAACTCTATTCTTGATGTTACCATGCCAATGACAACCTTACAAGCATATTCCTTTACCGATGTTGAGACTATGGTTGTCCATGTTCCTAAAAAAACTAAGAAAATTGGACAATGATTTAGAAAAACTTCAAGAATAGGTAAGTATTAAACACTTTGTTGGTACAATAATTCCTATAATTGAAAACATGAGAAAATTGCTTGATGATGATCATAGATTAGAGATTTTACATATCCTATCCCATATAGTTAATGATAATATACCTACAATGGATAATTGTGCTCAAAATTTGGGATACACCCAAAGTCAAGGAGGAAATAAATTTTCCCTCCCTACCACTATAACTTTTATTCCTACATACACAAATTTGGTTGTTGCTTCAACAATGCAACTAAGCATTGGGATAACTTCAACAATTGATTTTCCATTGGAAATCATTATGGTTTTGGATCTTCACATATCACACCTCAACCGCCATCCCCACTTATACCTTCACAACATAGTATCCCACCAAACACATACATCATTCCACCATATTCACCCCATTACCAAAACATGTCAAACAATGATTCTATTATAAACCAACTTTTACAAAATGTAACACCACTTCAATGAAAAATCTCAACAATGAGCCAAAAAAAAATGGAAAACCAACACAGTATATCAAAAGGATCCCATTGTCACTTGATATTGTAGACATCCAAATTTGACCAATTCCATATGGTCAAAGTCATCTCCTTAATCATCCCTTTGCTCATTTAAATCATCCTCTTTGCCGATATTAATTAAATCATTCATTTAATTAATATTGTGGTATCCTATATAAGGTTTCCCAAAGTATTTAATTTAATAAATACTCTTCCCCTCTTTCCTCTCTAAATTAAATAAATGCATCACTTTATTTAATTTAGTCATATTATCTTTTAGAATTTTTAATTTATTTTTAAATTCCTTATTTTCTCTCTCATTGTCACATCCTCCAACTTTTGCAAGTTGGTCTCTAATCCCTCTTAGCAATCTAAACCTCTTTCTTAGTCATATTTAATTTATGATTAAGATATGCACACTCTTAATCATCATTAGGGTCACATCCTCCATCATTTCTGGCTTGCCTCTAATGTGTCATTAACTAGTCTAATCAAGTAATTGCACAACCTTAATCATTTAATTAGGTCATCCCTAATCCTCATATCATTTATGGAATGTGTCCTTAGTCAACTTCATTTAAATATTTCTCTTTTTGAACAAGGCACTCCATTCCCCATGTGAATTTTTAATTCACATTTAATCCCCCAATGCATTTAAGGGAATTTTAAATTTCTTCTCTCTTCCCCATGAGAATATTTGGGGAATTTTTAATTCCCCACATATCCTTTCACCCACATGGGGACAAGTACCTCCTTTATGAGGAGATCTTGTCCAATCCCAAGGTACTATGTACCACCTCCATGTCATGTACTATCCTTCCACCTCATGCACACATCACCCCTTTTAAGCCATATCACATGCCACATGTCAAGATGTGAGGGCGTGTGAGTTCTCAACTCACCATAGCCCTACATCTTGATCTTGGTGGCTCAATCTTGATCGTCCATTTCCCTAGAGAATTCCAAAATCTCTATAAATACCCCCTCTTTTCTCTCATTTTGGGGAGATCATTCATTGTAGCCAAACTCTTACAAAAATTTTCTAGGAGCCATACTTAGCCATTTTTCATACTTGTATCCACTTTCATCCATCCTCATATCATCATCTAGCTTGCATCTTGTGTCATCCAAGGAGCATACAACACCAAAGATCAAAGGTCCAACCGAAGGATCGATTCGAGACAAGGTAAAAGGTTCCATTTGTCATCTTTATTTTGTATTGAATCCAACTAGGCTAATCTTGAGGTGTAGAGTGTTTTTAGTGTTATTTGCATTCTCTTGTGTGTTGTTCGTATTCTAGCACATAAATTTGCCCTATCACAGATATATTGAAAGAAAAAATTCCATAAAACATAGAAATCTCTCGATTTGACAAGTATGATGGTAAAGGG
Source organism: Sequoia sempervirens (assembly GCA_007258455.2). Taxonomy (NCBI): domain Eukaryota; kingdom Viridiplantae; phylum Streptophyta; class Pinopsida; order Cupressales; family Cupressaceae; genus Sequoia; species Sequoia sempervirens. Next base: position 556,319,056 of record VDFB02000003.1, on the reverse strand, counting down.
GATCCTAGCAACCACATATCAACATATATTTCCATGTGTAGTGACTTTATTTTTGAGGATAAGCTCCTAGCTAAACTTTTCCATAGTTCATTGAAAGACATGGCCTTGGAATGGATTTTTCATTACCTAATAATTCAATCCACTCATTTAATGAGCTTGTTAATGCTTTCCTCAATCATTTCCAAGTTAACGTTGGTCCTAAGATCAACATAATTAATTTAATGTGATGCAAAAAAAAAAAAAAAGGTGAAAGGTTACAAATTTCATGAATCGTTATCAGTTGATATTATCACAAGTCAATATAACTCTTCCTGATACGAAAATCCAAAGAATGTTCATTGACAACTTGCAAAAGGATATGAGGGAAAAATTCCTATTGATGAAATTTCCATCCTTTATAAGTTTGTCTAAAGTGCTTCATTACTATCAAAATTTGGTTAATAAGTATGATGAAGCATCTTCATCGGCTTGTAAAAAAAAAATTGAGCCCTTACACAAACATTTTACAGATAAACCCAACCAAAAAAATTTAGGTTGAGCCTCAATTTGCTGCCATAAGTTCAACTCTATACCAATTTAGAGAAAAAGATATACAGTTTACCCACTACCTGATTCCCTACATTCAATTATGTTGCAAAATTTATGTAGGAACCTGATCTAATTGCCTCCAATTAGACCTATTGATAAAACCAAACCCCTACCCCCGAGTTTTAATCCAAATTCCTTTTACCAATATCATCGCACAAATGGAAATGATACATAATGATGCATGTGTCTTAAACATCAAGTTTAAGACCTTATTGATTCTAATCAAATTCAATTGGGTGGTGCTAACAATAAAGGGAATAAGTCTATTGCCCTGCCTAACCAAATTTGCAAATCTTCACCAATCCTATGCCTAACCATTCAACCAAATTTGTGCAAGCTTATGATGTTAAGAGTGATGAAATGAATATTGATACACCAAATGACATCCATAATGATTACAATAATAATGAAGACGGTCTACAAACAACGGTTGGTATTTTTGATGTGCAACCTTGTAAGGGAAAAATTAACATACTACTCGACATTGCTTTCACTAATGATTATGCACTTAGATATGTGCCTAATGGTCCTCTCCACATTGGTAGTTGTACCAATAAAAAACCTACACAAGAAATACTTATTGATCTCATGTGTGTAGAGAATGTGATCACCAAGGAATTCTTATTTGTGCAAGAGATTTATCAAGATACCTATGAACAATCGAAAGCATGGATAAAAACTCATGTGATGGTTTTTCTCACCCTATGATAGGTTTCATCACTCCTCTCAAAGTTGTACCTAAACAATTACATGTCTCATTCTCCATCATCTCATCATCAGACCAATTTCATTTGAAGAAAGGTTATTTGTGGCTACACTCCATGAATGTCATCCTGTTAATTATTCACAAGTGCATAAAGTTTCCCTTTGGAAATGAGATATGTATGGTACACCATAGTGGGTTTAATCCCTTTTCTTCATATGGGAATTTTTCATTGGATTTCTTCTTGCCTCAACCTATGGAACCTATAGAGCCTCATAAAGATTCCTTTTTCAAGTCATATCAAAATTTCAAGGAAAAACACGCAGCAAAATTATCTCTTGGCAATGTTCCTAAAGGTGATAGGTCCATGATTGTTCCTTCTCCCTAGCCCATCATTGATGAACCTATGGTTGATCCAAAAACCCATTCAAGTAACCAAGATAAGTACAATGTAGTTCCTCCACCATCTCATATAAAATACCAAGAGATAATAAAATGATTCATTTTGTCCCTCCAAAGATAAAACAAGTGTATAGACCAAAAAAGATAGTGGTTTCCCAACCCCCAGTGGTTCCTTTAGTTCCTCCCTAAAGGGAAGAAAATAAACCAATGGTTTATAAAACCTCTACTACCCCATCACAACTTGGAAATAATGAGAGAAGAAATAGAAATGCTAAAGAGCGTAGGTGCAAGCATTGTGCTATTGCTCACCAATTGGAAGAAAAGAACAAAATAGTGCATGATAATCCAACACCAATGGAAATAACTCAAGAATAAATTTAACCCTCACCAAAAAAGATATGGAACCATTTAAAAAAAAAGTGTAACAAGAAACTTCAAATGCAATTGTCATAAAAGCTCCAATTACGATCAATTTGGATGATGATGAAATTGTTAAAATTGATGAAGAGATGCATAATGAGCTTAATGTTTTATTTTCAAAGAAAATTAATTTAGATGGGAGAAACCATGATGATCCTCCTGATGAGAGTGACTTGCCACATTTTGTACCTAGAGATGCTCCTAGTATGGCACTTGTTGTAGTCCCCTTAGCTCATTATCTTCCTTCCATTTATGATGAGGAAGATTGGGATGCAGACGACCTACTTTAGGTTGCCTTGCATGTGATGTACTCCTTTATGTTTATTCATGTGTTCTTTGTGTTTTCTTGCATGTGATGTGATCTCCCATGCTGTGTTGCTTGGCATATCTTTGTGTTTGTATTTTTTCTTTGGATGACCCTTGTTGCTCTATTGGTGCAAGGATACAAAGGAAACAAACCTATCGTGACATTCTTCTATTTGTATCTCAATTCTTCTATATGTCTTAATCTTAATCTTTTCTTTGTTTTATGTTTTCATTTTGGGGATGATGCAAGGCATCAAGAAATTTTGGTCTCTTCCATGTTGACCAAAAAGGTTTTTTTTTACTCTCTCCATGTGTCATTCCTCCATTGTTTTTATTGTTCCACGAGTATTTTGGAAATGATGTCAGTTCTAAGCTCTATCATATTATTTTAGCAAAGATGTATACTAACCCTAAATCCATGGATCCGTCAGTGTAACTCTCTCTATATTGAATGTGGGGGAAATCCCTTATCATTATGTAGCTTTATTTGGAAACATATTGAAATGTAGGGAAATAAGGTTTCTCCAAAATGAGATGGAAAATTCACCTACCTTCCTTATTTCATTAGGAAAAAGAGATCCCTAGGGTGAGATTGAATTTCAACCCTTAAGTGATTCAACCTTAATGGAGGTCTTGATGTTTTCCTTATGATTGAAGACAAGGTAAAACAACCTGAAATATACTTTTGGGACATAAATGGAAAATATCAAATGAATCAAATTGTGTAATGAAATACTTGGATCTTTAATTTAAAACCTTAATCTATCAAAATCCACAAACTTCTGACAGATATGAGATGAGTATGAATTTATGCACCTATCACCAAAAGTAGTAGTTGAGTGTCTTCCCAGGATAGATTCACCCTAGGGCGAATGGGTCTTGATACAAGGATCCAAAATTTGTTTTGACAGTCCTCTACTCCTGGATATACACTCCTAATTCCTTTAGATTTCATAGTTAGAAAGTTAGAAATAAATTCTACAAGTGAGTTTTTGAGGTTTGACAACTTTGACAACTTTGTAAAATTGCACTTTTGTTCAATCTTCAATCCTTCTTCACCTGCAATCTGAAAACACAAAGAGGGGGAATTTTTTTTTTTTGGTGAATGGAAGTTTTCCTTGGTCAAACCTCATTTTGCTAATTAAATCTTGAAATGAAATGAAACATGAATGGAAGGAATGATGAATGAACTCTTTCTATGTTGCAACTCACCAAACCATTGAATGGAGATCCTTAGAGGACTAAAATCTAACACATCTCTCCAAGGTCTTGATCTTGCATGAAATGGATTGATCGGAAAATTGATCTTCATGCTTGAATCTTGACTTGAATTCTTGAAACCTACATCACAATGTTAGGTCCAAAAAATGCATGAATGAAGATAACTTCGACATGATGCTTGAGATCTTAAATGTTGCAACAAATGACTGGAAAATCTACTCTTGAATACCTTTGACAATAATTTTAGCTTTAGGAATGCTTGCATATAAAATGTAGGATTTTAATTTGATAAAAAAACCTTGTATTTATAGCTAATTATCTAATTTCCCAAAAATTAAACATCAAAGGCCGACAATTTCAAATTCAATTTGAATCATAAAAAGTGCTGCCAAAAACATATTAAAAATTGGGGTCCTAAACTTAAGGGGGGGGCATTTTCCCTTGGGAAAATGGGTCCTAGGACCTAAATGCAAGACACTCCAATTCCAAGGCAATTTAATTAATGTTTGTAATTGTTTAATACAAGTATCCCTTTTAGAAAACGGGATTAATTAGGATTTTAAATGCATAATTGGGAAAATTAGAGGCTTAATTAAGTCTGATTTATTAAGGGACCCAAACATAGGGTGAAAATGTAAAGTAAATTTTTTGACACTACACATATCATTGGCATAGGGCTTTCCAAATAAGCTTTTGTGATATTTTCTTACATGACATTTATAATTTTTCTACTTTAAATTAATTTCTCATAGCATGGTGTTTCACAATCTTTAAAGTGGGGGCATATATTGGCATTATTTTTTCTTCACTTTTTCCATAAGGGTTGGACTTAGTGGTCCATTGGAATTTGAAATTGGTATTTTCCTACTTCACTTTGTTCACGAGAGTTGAATTTAGTGTAGCATTAGAATTGCATCTTGTGGCACCTTATCAAAGTTATTAGATAGTATAACTCTTGGTATGGTTGTTATGGGCACACCTTGTAGACCTAGTTTGTGTTTCTCATTTTGCCACCTTGTTATGGGTACACCTAGTAGACCTAGTGTGTTTCTCATCCTTGTCTTGGGGGCTCACCTAGTGGATATTGGAATCCACTAGCCCGTGTGCCTTCCAGTTTATGATTCACCTAGAAAATATCAAACTTTTCTATTGTGTGTCATGAATTCCTTTTGTATGGTTCTAGAGCATGATACAACTTGTTATTTGATACCCTCTTTTGCAATTTATGTTGACATGTATATTTGTGTATGTTGTTCTGCTACATTTCATACATATGTGTTCCTTTGTGATTATATTGGTTTTTCATGGGATCTTAGATCATGGGGGCTTGATCACCCTCATTGATCCTTAGTCATCCCATTCCTTCAACATGGGTAAAATTGAACCCCTCTTAATACATATTTTTCTACTTTAGTGTGAGTCTAAAAGTAAGTTCATACTCTCACTAAAATGGAGGTAAATGTAGTGTAGAAAATTGTATACCTTAACAATTTTACATTATGTTTTGTCCCCCTAATTTATTGGACTTAATTAAGCCCTTAATTTTCCAAATTATGCATTCAAAAGCCTATTTTTTACCATTTTTTGAAGAAGGACAAGAATTAAACAAATGCATCTAATCATTAAATTGTCCTTGACTTTGAGTGTCCTGGAAACTTGGGCCAAGACCCAATCACCCATGGATGACTGAGTCTCCTTTCTTAGCTAGGACCCAAATTCAAATATGTTGTTAGTGGCATTTAGCATCCAAAATTCAAATGCAAAGTGTCAGATTTTGAAATCTAATTTTTAGGAAATTGGATAAACACCTATAAATTCCTAGTTATTTTATCATTTGAAATCCATCTAGCACTAAGGTATACAATTGAGGAAATGCTATTGTTAAGAGAAATTCAAGAGAAACATTATTAGAGTTTATTACAACTGTAGACACTTAAAAATGTCTTGAATGATATCATGCACTCAAATCAGGTATACTAACACCATTTCATCCTCAAACCCATCCTATTTTTTCTTAATTGAATAAATTAGCCTAACTATTTAATTAATTATGTCATTTGTATCTATTAACCTAATTAAGTTAATCGGGTTAATTCATCCCCTTCCATGCTAACATTTCATCCTGCTAAATTGAATAAATCTAATTATTTAATTTAAGTCCCTAAATCTTCTTATTTAATTAAATAACCCTAAGTTATTTAATTAAGTACCATTTCACTTTCCCCTTTCATTAAGTCACTTTATTTAATGAATATCATCTAATTCCTCTTAATTTCATAATTAAACCTTTTTTTAATTATTAATTACTAATCAATCTAATTCCCCCCACTTGCAAGGGATATCTATTTCCCTCACCCATGAGAATATTCCAAAGAGTGTTCTCTTTCTTCACTCATTTGAAAAAGGGGAATATTCCTTTTTGAAACAAACTCTCAACAAAATTTTGGGAAAGCTTTTGAAAGTGCTTTTTTTCATAAAGGTGAACCCTTGATTAAATATCATCATTGATTCTCATCCCTTAATGAGAATCCATGATCCATGCCTCCAACTTCCTCCATCCTTAACCATTGATTAACCTTTTTGATCTCAACCCTTCATTTCTCATTTTTCCTCCTATAAATAAGTCACTATTTGGAGACAAATGGATCCATCTTTTAACATTAGACTTATGTTGTTAAAATCATTTGCACTTGCACTCATATTTAGCACTTATTTAGCATATTTTAGTTTAATTTACTCGTATATTATCTTAGCTTCCATTAATTGCTTCCATGGTAACATAGACACATTCATTTAGCTCATTTGGTAATTAGGGTTTCAATCCTTTTAGCTTAAAATCTATTTAGATTAGCTTTGTATACACCCATATCAATCATCTTAGCATAGATCATGTTAAAATAGCTTGCATCATGTTCATTTAGCTTTAAATCATGTTTCATCACATATCTATCATCGGTTTTGTTGATTCTCTTCAATAGAATCAACCAGAACAAGCTCATTTATCCACGAGATTGGGAAAGGGTCGCCATTCCACATCAATGCGACACCACTCCCCAACAGGATAAGTTTCAATGGATTAGAATAGGTGTTTAAAGCTTCCGTAGTTTAATATGCTAAGTTTTAATGGATGCTTAGTTTAGTCTTTATTGATTGATCTTATTATGATTGATGCTTAATGGCATAATTACACTTCGTATCCTCATGGATCAAGTGTAGTTAGCCCATACTAATCCGTCGGTCATATTTTGGTGCTGGAAGGAGGGAACGAACTAACTAATCTAATAATTTTCTTGTCAAAACTTTGTTTTCCTTGTGCTTTTAGGTACATTCATGCTATCGATGATCAATCGATGCATTTGATGACGCATCACTATATAGCGACACACCTATGATTTCATTTTAGTGACGCATAAATAAAATAGCAACACTTAATTAATTTTGTCACCACATTTAAATATAGCGACACTCATTTAATTTTTTAACATAGAATGATTTCTTTTTTAGCGACACTATCGATTTGGTGACGCAATTGACTTTACTATTTTCTGTAAAGGGCCGCTATTGATTTTTCAATATGGTGATGCATATCCTGTATAGTGACGCTATTGATGAATTTCAGCGACACAATTGATTTCAACATCACAAATTATTGATAAACAGGACAAAACTTGATTTTTGACATGTTTTTGAATTTTTTTTCTTTATTTGATCGAGTAACATGTCTAACTTCTTATTTTGGTTTTTAGACTAACTGGTTTTGTAGCTTTGGATGATAACATTTGAAGTGAAGGAGCATTTTATCATTAATTTTATAATTGTAATGAGTGTTTCGACACTTTTGGGGCAATTATAACCCATATATGATGATTTTTTATTTTATGCTTTAGGACCAAACTATCTTTCAATTGGGTTTTAAAATGAATGCTCAAAGTGGTTAAAATTGAACCCTCACATCATTTTACTTGTTGGATTAGAATTGAACAATACAACTTCCATATTTTGTTTGGTGTTTAAAATGAATTTATTTTTCTATGATGGATTAAAATGAACATGTGTTTGATTTGTCTATGTATTATTGTTGTGTGTATCCAACCCCCTTGTGCTTCGTGTGATCTTGGGTGAAGAGAAATGTACACAAGTCTACTTTTCTGCTTGGAAGCGCTTATCCTCTCCCCTCGCACCTATTGGCAATCTTGGGTGATGAAAATATTTTTATGCTTCAAACATGTGTAACCTTTAGAGGGCCTTCCTCCCAACTTGTGAGAGGGAATGAGCCAAGTGGTGCTTTCTATCTGTCTCGCTATATAAATAATTTGGAGTGATGAAAGTCATTAACCAGTTGGTTCCTTTCTCCCTTTGTATCAAAACTTCATTTTCCTTATGTTTTCAGGTACAACGATGCTACTGATTATCAATTGATGCATTTGATGATGCATCACTATATAGCGACGCACCTATGATTTCATTTTACTGACGCATAAATAAAATAGCAATGCTTAATTAATTTTGTCACCACATTTAAATATAGCAATGCTCATTTAATTTTTAATGCAAAATGATTTTTTTTAGTGATGCTATCAATTTGGCAACACAATTGACTTCACTATTTTCTACAGAGGGCCACTATCAATTTTTCAATATGGCGACACATATCATATATAGCGACGCTATTGATGAATTTCAACGACGCAATTGATTTCAGCGTCGCGAATTACTAGTAAACATGACAAAACTTGTTTTTTGACATGTTTTTGAATTTTTTTTCTTTATCTGACCTCTAACATGTCTCTGACTTCTTGTTCTAATTTTTAGACTAATTGGTTTTGTAGCTTTGGATGATAACATTCAAAGTGAAAGAGAATTTTATCATTAATTGTATAATTGTAACAAGTGTTTCGACCCTTTTGGGGCAATTATAACCCATTTATGATGCTTTTTTATTTTACACTTTAAGACTAAAGTAGCTTTCAATTGGGTTTTAAAATCAACATTCAAAGTAGATAAAATTAAACCCTCACATCATTTTGCTTGTTGGATTAAAATTGAACAATACAACTTCCATATTTCGTTTGGTGTTTGAAATGAATTCATTTTGCTATGATGGATTAAAATGAGCATGTGTTTGGTTTGTCTACGTATTCTTGTTGTGCATATCTAATCCCCTTGCACTTTGTACGATCTTGGGTGAAGAGAAGCACACAAGTCTAATTTTCTGCTTGGAAGGACTTATCCTCTCTCCTCATGCCTATTGGAAATCGTGGGTGATGAAAAGCTTTTTATGCTTCAAACATGTGTAACCTTTAGAAGGCCTGCCTCCCAACTTGTGAGAGGGAATGACCCAAGTGGTGCTTTCTATCTAACTCGCTATATAAATAATTTGGAGTGAAGAAAGTCACTAACCAGTTGGTTGTGGTTATCCCATTACAACGAATGCTTCCCCTAGCATCCTTGTGATGTGTTAAATCACTTAGATGTTTATAAGGGTTGGGAGGCCTCTTAATTAAGTAGAATCACCGTGTGTATGGAACCAGTCTATCCTAGATATGGTCATTAAAAACCTTGTTGTAGTGGCTAACCAAGTCCAATTCTAAAGCGTATTTCAAGGTAGTGCATGGGAGTAGCATCGCGCCCAAAAGTTACCATGTATGGTTTTTGATTGAGGCATAAAGCAAATGGGGAATGAAATCCTTTGCTTGGCATGTCAAGTTGTTACATTTCCTTGACATATCCTATTTGTCCACTTCATCTTCACGGATTAATCATCTCTTCCAATGATGGTAAGCCTACCCAAAAATACGTACTTGATCTATCTAGGATTGTAAATGTTTGAGAGTCAATTTGACACTTGCTTGATTCCAAAAAAATTGAAAACAAACATCAACAAGTCTTTTCAAAATTTCAAACCCTTTGGTCTAAGTATGGATACCTTTTGACAAAACCTTGATATTGATGCTTGTCCTAAGGATTTATTCTTAGAGACTTCTAAATATTTTGGCTTATATCTCAATCCATACTTCCCAAAGTTAACCTAGGTAACTGTGCCCCTAACTTCATCCTTTTCACAAAATGGACTTTGTGGAATTGATGATGTTTTTGACATAGACATTTAGTTTTAATTTAAGAAAGATAATTTTTTTTGGTAAAAAAGAACTCATTTAAGCAAGAAAAATTGAAAAATTGAACCCCACATGACCATTTGGCATCTGATCACTCGAGTTGAACAACCCAACCTTACACCCACTATCATTCAACCAAAATTTGAACTCATTGAAGGAGAACAAACTAATATAATTAGTAGTTTGAGAAGCTTCACTTTTGAAACAAAGGAAACCCCAACCCAGTGGAGAAATGCAACATATATCATAGATGAAGAAGACAAACAAGATGATATTTTGGCTGGAAGGCCCATATTACCACTACCTGTGCAGCGATAAATATCCTCTTTTCTTCCATAAACTTGAATTTTTTTAAATGATCTCACACAAAATCAAAATCCCCAAGAGAAAGTCTACTTTCTATCACTTCAAACTTAGGTGTAATAGTCAAAAAGCTATCAAACAACACCTTGAGGCACTCTATCAAAATAGAAATAGATTGACAAGGAACTTCTATATACGTGTTTCAAGGAATAATCTATAATTGTATGCCTTTTTTGAAAGTAAAAACGTTGGTCTTTTCCATGATCTTGAACTTCTCTAAATGATCTCATGCAAAATCACAATCCCTAAGAGAAGGTCTTCATGCCACTATTTCAAACTTAGATATCATAGTTCAAAGTATATTAGAAGATGTATCCTAATACATTACCGCAACTGAGATAAACCCCTAAGGAAATTTTTTCTACACTATTTCACAAACGAACAAGATCTATGCATTTCACAAGAACTTCTCCTTAATCATAGGATTTGAAAACTTTAGAGGTCTAGCTTATTTCTCACCACCTTGGTCTTTGAAAACAAAGGTTCATTCTAATTCAACATTGGGTCAAACACATTCATCCATGCCTTATCAAAAATCCAAATTTCACTTCACCAAAATTTGCAAAATTTTTGAACACGCCAACACTTTTGTACTTAGACATCTATCAACCCAAACGCTAAATTAAATACTTTGTATGAGAAATGAATCCTTTTCCATACATTTAGTTAAGTTAGTTATCACTTTTGGACTAGTCTATCTTGAAGATTACAAGTCTACCTTAAAGGTTCAAAAGTTCATAAACATCCTTTATCCAAACATAAAAACAACAAACCTAAGTCAAAAGTGTTGTCACAAAACGTTTGCAAAAGATCACTCCCCATATCACTCATCTTTTCATCTCCCAAGACCAAAATTTATCCAAAAATACTTAGAGCATCCCTTTTACCTAGATTTGAGTCCACTAGAGAGTTCAAACATTAAAAATCTCTACACAACTCTCCCATAGGTGACCCAAAATTTATGGTAAAAATAAGATCACAACACAAGAGAATCATGGAGAAAACCAAAGTCACATTCACCTCAAGTGATCCCAATCCTCTAGAATTTGATCTGAGAAGTCATGTTACCCCATCATAACAACCCTCATCTCCATCAAGGCTATATGAGATAGAAGACATCACAAACAATCCATTTGGTCTTACTAGGGAATAAATCATGGAACATCGTGCCTTATAAAATGTAGTTCCTAATTCCCCATATTTTGTTGCACAATCATTAACAAAAGCCTTGAATTCATCCACTATACAAACAATTCCATCATTAGGTCTCAATAAAAAACCAACACCTAGTATTGCAACTAATATTGCTAAGGAATTTGGCCATACTCTTCCATTTGAAAGTAGCACACTTGTGGGTACCCTCGATACCAATCCTTCTCAAACTACCACTTGGACACCAACATTTGGCATTCCCCCCATTCCCAAGAATCCTCTACATCAACATAAACCACTTACACTCCATTACTCCATGAAAAATTCAACATATCGAGGACACCCATCTTCATCCATACCCATGAGTACCACAAGTGTGCCCAACATCATGCAAAGTAGTGTGGACCAAGTGTCACAAGTAGACCAAAAATGGCAAGGGAATACCCTCATGCAAAATCAATCTTCAACACCATATGGAACATCTTCATCCAATCATCCTGTTGATATGTCAAACCCAAAAGTTTCCCAAAACATATCTATCCCATCCATAATCAACCCACATCAAAACAATCCCTTGATCACAAATCCCATCAACCAAGGGAATCTCCAAAACATCAATCAAGGGAATCCTTTCAATCGGTGGGCTCAAGGTCCCAATGTGCCCTTAACATCACCATACTTAATGAAACCATCATCTTTACCATTTGTCCCCCAAGTCATGCAAAATCAAATGGTACCTCAAACTTACATTCCTCCATCTCAATCCACTGTCCTGCAAGGAATGTTAAACCAAGCGAACTCCCAACCTCTCATCAACAATCCGCAACCTGCACAAAAAATCAACACCCAAAACCCATCACAGATTTCCCAACCACTGATTGATCCTGCATTGCAAGCACATGCCCTAGCTTTATAGTGAGAACAACAAGCTTATCAACAAGCAGTCCAATAGCAACAACAACAACAACAAGCCACCTTAGCAGCACAACAACAATAGCAAGCAGCCCTAGTAGCACTAAAATAGAAACAAAAATAGAAAACAGCACTAGTAGCACAATAACAATAACATCAACAACGAGTATCCCTAGTAGCATGACAACGACAACAACAAAAAAAGTAGCCTTAGTAGCACAACAACAACAACAAAAAGTAGCCTTAGTCACACAACAACAACAACAAACATCAAGCAGCCTTAGTAGCACAACAAGCAGCCCTAGTAGCTCAACAATAGCAACAAGCTCAACAACAACAACAAGCTCAACAATATGTCTAACAAACAAAAATTTCTCACACAACAACAATAATAACAGGTTTATACATAACCCTAACAAAACATCACAACCCAAACACACATTAGGAAAATATATACCTTACACCATCATCACCTTATCCTACACCACCACATACCACCATACAACACCTCTTCATCAAAAATCTCATGTACACTTTATCCACCATCCCACAATATGCCACATATGTTCCTCCACCAATTCCACAAGATGATATGGCATTGCAACTCAAGGTGTTAACACAAGAAATGTAGGACATCTGATGGGAAAAATGAAGAAACACCCATACAAAGAACCTATGCCCATATCCATCTGATTGAAACATCATAATGGTTCTATTCCCTCCCAGTTTTGAAATATCCAAATTTGACAAATAAAAAGGGAGAGGAATTCATGTAGACCATATCAAAGAGTTTAATTTCATGTGTATGGAGGTCGCTTATAATGAGTCCTATTTTATGTGCCTCTTCCCATGAATTTTAACATGTCCTACCATGGATTGGTTTTCTCAATTGCCTCTAGGCATCAAAAATTTCAAATAAATCATTGAAAAATTCATAGATCACTTCTCCTTTAATCTTGACATAGATGTAAGCTTAGAAGAGTTATATGCTCTCAAACAAAACAAGGGAGAATCTTTCAATAATTTCTTGCAATAGTGGAAGGAAAGAGTGAGTAAAAGAAAGTGGACAATTCTCGATGAAAAACAAGTGGGAATTATCATAACAAATCTAGATCCATATCTATCCTTCCACTTGAAGATACAGTGCATCACATCTTATGACAAGCTTGTCCCTAGAGCCCTTAACATCGAGAGCTCTAATCTCATAGGGAAATGCTTAAGCCTATAAAAACAACCACCCATCAACCAGTTCAAATGACAAGCCTCATGTCTGGGTTAAGAAAAAAAATGTAACAAATGATAGAGTGGTAGATACTAAAGTGGTCTTAAGTGCTCCTAGGCCAAACAACAATCAAACAACTAACATTCAACCAACGGTGCCACAAACAACATCACCACAAAATAATCAAATCAACAACACCAAAACCCAATATAGATGAACTCCCAACAAGAGAAACTATTTGAAATGAAAATACACACAATTGTCATAACCCATTGAGACTATCATGAAGAAATTAGTAGAGTCAAACCTGATAATGCTTCCAAAATTTGAAAATTACCAAGAACCATAAAATAAACCACCCTGGTACAATGAAAAAGATCTTTGTGATTTTCACAAAATCAAAGGGCAAAAAACATTGAACTATATGAGGCTCAATAATATTATCCAAGATCTCATCAAGAGTGAAGACATATTTGTTGAAGTACCATCCAAAAACCATGATCTTAAGATATACAAGAACCCTATGCCAGATCATAGAAAATGGAACAACACTGGGAAAGCTAAAGACTACACAAATGTGCAACATACATATTCCAATGTGGTCACTTCCTATGATAGTGTCATTACCATCATCACCATCAAAGGGCCTAGTGCAGAGTGTGGACTCACCACACGACATGGCAAAGTCACCATCCAAGGAGTGCCATCTCATTCTAGGGTACACCCTACTCAGCCAACAACAAACACTAGCAAGTACAATCTCCTAGATCAACTTAAGAAGACCCCCACAAAATTTCTATCTTAGAACTATTGAGGCTATCCCCCGTGCATAGGAAAATCTTAGAGAAAGCTCTGTCTATGTCATCTGTGCCTGAGGATATAGATATAGAGTAGTTTCAAGCTATGGTAGGACATATCACTAATCATCTTCTCACCTTCTTGAAACAAGATCTACCATCACAACCATCTCATGATTATTCTTTACAACTTGAGGTCATATTTCATAAGAACAAGGTCAAAAGAGTCTTAGTAGATGGAGGGACTAGTCTGAACATTTGCACTCTTTAATTGATAAAAAATTTGGGCTATTCAGAGGATACTATTGAGAAAACAAAGAGTACCACCATTAGAGCATATGATGACCAAGATTAGGTATCACAAGGCATCATCGCACTAACCATCCAAGTGGGACTTTTCATCACATAAATTACATGTCAAGTATTATACCTTGATCTTCCCCAGCCTAGATCCATGCCCTAAAAGTTGTAGCTTCAACCTACCATCAATGTGTAAAATTTCCTTTCACGGGTAGATAAGTTATCATCCATGGAGATCCTGAGCCTTTTTACTACTACAAGAGCCTTGAGGCCAAGTTCTATAAGATCCCCCAAATACCTAAGAATGATGAAGGGCCTACACCTTCTACCTCATTTGTTGACCCATCCTCCCTTGCATCTACCTCAGAAAAGAAAACACCCATTGTGCAGAACATACCCGACATCAAAGCAGTGATCTAGGATGATGGTTATGGAAACTATAAACTAAAAAAGGAAACTTTTGTGTTGGGAGAGCTACCTCTTTCTCCCAAATCTCATGGGAAACCCACACCAAGCACCATTAGCATTCCTAAAACTATCAAGATGGAAGCTACTACCTTCACAAAGTGGGGGGGCCTAAACAAAGAAGATGTCAATGAGGAGGGTATCTCTAAACTACTCTATCAAGTTGAATGACCCATCCCCATTCTTCCCATGGAAGACAACAAAGGATTGCAACTAATGAAGGGTTGGGGATATAACAAGAATGAGAAACTAGGACAAAATAACAATGGTTTTCTATAACCCATCGTTCTTGAGAAACGTCCAAAGAATCTTGGGCTAGGTTGTACTACTAGAAAGGTTACCCTTATTGGCAAAGGTACTTTTGCTAAATGGGCTAAGGCTTCCACTTGGTTACCAACATCACATGATACGACCCTAGATGAATTCCCCCTCGAAGTTGCTGACCTATTTGAGAATAACTCCCTCTTCATGATATCTACATCATCCTTCACCCCAAGGAACCAGCCAAATGAAATTCGCCTAGTATACCCGCAACTCATTGAATTGGACCAACAAGGACTACCAATTCTAGATTTATTCAAAAATGATGAAGTGATCTCAGAATTCATGGGACTTTGTGACAACTTATCATGGGAAGATCACAAGGCTGGTTTTGATATAGAACTAGACACAAGGGCGTACTGTGGGGAGATGATTGAATCCTTCAATCATAAAATTGGTGACATGCAACTAACTTGCATATCTTTGAGTGAAAACCACACTATGGCACTCTCTAATCCTAAAATAGAAAAAAGAAAGGAAGCATACGAGGGTGAAAACCTCTCTAAGGTGCCCAAGAATGAGAGATTAAATCTCCCCTTTAGTGTGATGTATCCATAGAAGTCAGCAGTGCTAGTAGAAAAGGCCACTCCAGTCAACGTGGGAATAGAAGAAGCACCCAAGATCACTTTCTACACTGAATCCTTGTTGGATCAATAACAAAAGAACCTAGTAGCATTCTTGAAAGAGTGCAGAGTTAACTTTGCATGGTCATACACAAATTTTCCAAGGCTCGATCCTAAAGTGGTTATACACAATTTAGCAGCCTATCCTAGAGCTAAACCAATGAAGAAAAATTTAAGAAAAATGCATCCTCAGATAGTGCTCTTGGTCAAACTTGAGTTACAAAATATTCTTGACATTGGATTTATCCAACCCATAGATTATCTTGAGTGGATTTCAAACTTGGTACCAGTCTCCAAACCTACTGGGGGCATTAGAATCTACACTGATTTCAGAGACTTGAACAAGGTATGCCCAAAGGATGATTTCCACCTTCCTAACATCAAAATTATAGTGGATCTAACTATAGACATCTGAATTTGACCACCTCCATATGGTCAAATTCATTCCTTCTTATTCCTCTATTTTGCATCCCCTATCTGCATTAATTAAATAATTTATCATTTAATTAATATTCCCCTTATTCTAGTGTCTCTAAGGTATTTAATAAATCAATTAAATACCTTATCCCCCTTTCCTCTCTAAATTAAATAAATACTCTAATTTATTTATTTTAGTTATTTTCCCTTTATGAATTTAAATCAATTTTAAATTCATTCTTTCTCTCTCCTTGTCCCATCCTCCATAATTCTCTCTAATCTAGATTAATTTAATTGATATGTGATTAGGATGTGCAAACCCCTAATCATAATTAGGGTCACATCCTCCATAACCCCCCACTTCTCCTTAATTCTTCATTAGTCTTCCTAATTTCATGTTTGCACAACCTTAATCACTTGATTAGGTCAACCTAATCCCCATGCCATTTATGGCATATGTCCAAAGTCAACTTCATTTAATGCTTTCTCCTTTTGGAGAAGGAAACCCCTTCCCCATGTGAATTTTTTATTCACATTTAATCCCCCTAGGAATTTGAAAGAATTTTTAATTATTTCTCTCATCCCCATGTGGATATTTGAGGAATTTTTAATTCCTCACATATCCCATCACCCACATGTGGACAAGGACCTCCTTTATGTGGAGATCTTGTCCAAATCCCTTGGTACTATGAAGTACCTCCACCTCATCTCCCCTTTGACACCTCACCCACCACATGTCAAGATGCGAGGGCTTGTGAGTTCTCAACTTGCCCTAGCCCTTGATCTAGTCCATTGTGGCATCATCCTGACCCTCCATTGTTTAGAGGCACTTCCCCAAAAAATGGAGGAATTTTCCCTCATTTACAATCATCACTATTACAATCAACTTTAGCATTCAAGCAACCAAGAACACATCCAAGCACTCATCCACCATTGTTTCACCATTTTGAGCTCATACCTTGCATCCATTCAACTACCCAAAATCACCATTTCATTCCTCATCAGCCCATGTTCATTTAGAGCTAGGTTTTATGTTGTCTTTCCATCAAAGGAGCACACATTCGAACAATCAAAGGGCCAACCAAAGTAATCAACTCAACAAGGTAAAAAGTTCCATATTTCTTACATTTTGTTTGGGTTCATCGTATGCTCAATATTGAGTGTTTTTTTTGTATTTTTGGTCTTTTGCATTAGTTATATTTTGCACTTTAGGTAGGTCAAATTCACTTGCACACATTTTTGGCAGACCTAGTGGGACCCACGTCATGGGTCTACACTTTATAGTTTGCTGTTGTTTGAATTTTGCAGGTTCAAATTTCTACACGTAGGGGCGAATCTGCCCCGATGGGTGAACTCACCAGTTATAGAGGTGAACCTACAGTCAACAAAGGCGAGCACGAATTCGCCCTTTTGTGAAAAGGGACGAACTTGAGGTGAAAGGAAAAATTGCTCGGTACAGAGGCTGACACACAAAAGTCTCTAGGAATAGGCGAGATTGACTTAGTTACATAGGTGATTGTGACTTCGTCCCTTCTCTTGACAGACATTTTTGAATTTTCCCATCCACCAGAATAGGTGTCTGCGCATTCACTAATCTTCCCAGATAGAAAATCTTGATCATCAGAGGCGAATCCATCTTACACAAAAGTGAATTCAAGGTACTCCTAAAATTTGGATCTTACAATTCCATCTCAATTTGGTTTCGATTTCGAGTACTGATCCGTTAACTTGTCTGTCTATGAGTGTGCCATTTTACTAATGATTTGTGCAACAATTGTCCCTTGTTTGTCCAAGACTGGTAGCATTAAATTATTGACATATTTTTTGTAGGATGATCAATCAAAGACCCCTAGATTAGCTTTGTCTGTTGTCTATTTTTCATACTAATCTAGGCACACATAGATTAATTAAAGGGTCAATTTACATTTTTTTTGTGCTTGGGAGCAAGCTATTGACGTATCCATTCCCCTTGCACCTTTTGGTGATCCTAAGTGATGAGAAATCATAGTTTGTTCTAGTCCAGTCTAGTATACCTAGGAGGTACTAGTGCATCAAAGCTCTCCCCTTATGCTACGTGCAAGCCTGGGGACCAGGCAAAGAATCTAGTATCTTCTTCCCTTATCAAGACCTGCTTGGGATTTCATCACCTGAGGGATGATCCCAACCACGTGTTACCTGCGGGGTATATAAAGGGGGGAGAATTAAAGTTGTACCCCAATCTAATCACGCCATGTCTAGTGAAGCGTTGAAGCTAGGGTGATACCTAGATAAGACGTGCATGGTTGGTCTAAGTTTCTAGTACCTTGCTGGGGCTCCCGATCCATGCTTGTGATTGGTTGGTGTTCACAGTTTTGTCTCACGTACCTAGAATATATCAAGGTTGCACAAGATAGCATGTATAGCCTAGATAGAGACCCATGTTTTAGCCACAGTTTGGTGTAGTGCAGGAAATATGCATTGTACCCTAAAGTTACTCATCATGTACTCCCTTGGGCTGAGATATAAATCCTTGTGGTGGACTACAATAGTCTCCGAGAGAGTGTGAAGGTGAGCTTGTGGTGTCTATTGATGACCCTATACCACTGAATCGCTAGCTATCCACCCTCACGAGAAAGGGTGATCTAGAGAACCACCCCGGTATCACCGAGCATTAACCTTGGGATTTTTTCTCAAGGTGGTAGGCCTACATCAAGTTTGTAAACCTTCAATACTAATTTTAGGATTGTGTTACCTAGTGTGTCTTCTTGTGCGATACCAGTGCTTATTTTTAGTTGAGTCAGCCTTTATGTCTATTATTTGTCATGTTCTCTATCCTTTTCACAAGATGCCCTTCATAGGAGAATCTGTGGGGAGGCAATCTTGCCCTATAAAGGGCATTTCGTCTAAGTCCAGTTTAGGTCATCCCTTTGTGAATTCATCTTTGTTAGAGGTGAATTTTCTTGTGGGTTCCTTTCTTAGGAATCATGTCTACCTATTCCCTAGAAAGGCTTCTACATCTAGTTCATATCTGTTAGCCCACTTTCTCTAGAATAGGCAACTTTTTCTTCTCGTTGGGAAAACCTACTATCCACATGGGTGATCCTATGTTATTTTCAAGTCTTCCCCTTCCGTAAATCTCTTAGAATAGGTGAACTTGTTGTCCGTAGGGGTGAATCCATGCATGTCGTTGTCATCCTCGTCCATACAAGTCAAGACTAAGGTGAATTCATTTGTCCAATAGGCGGTCTCGTTTTAGGTGAGTTTGTTCCCTGTCTGTACAACTCAAGAAATAGGTGAGTTCATTACCCCTTGGGTGATTCTGACCGCGTCTGTATGTTTCAAGATTTAGGAAAAAAATTCATCCCCATTAGGTGATTTTACAAATCGAGTCCACCTATTCCCCTATGGTTTTTTGAGGGTTTAGGTGAGCCTGCTTTCCATAGAGGTGATTCTATCAATGATTTAGGTGATCTTGCATTTAGATAGGAAAATTTTCATCCCAAGTCCGCCTGTTTCTTTTGCATCCCAAGACATAGGTGAATTTAAGTCCTTGATATAGGCGAGTCTGTTGACCTTGAATAGGCGAAGTCGCGACTCAAAAAGATGAATTTGTGCTACACAGAGGTGTATGCGCCACCCATACAAAAACTAGAGAGTATATCCTTTGGGCCACTAAAATCCTATCATTTTCCAAGTCCTTTGTCGTGATCAAATTTTTTTTATCACCATCCATTCGCTCATAATTATCACTTTATTTCATCTACATTTTCCAAAATTCATCACTCCATCAATCAAATCATATAGGTGCACCTTAGAACATCCCTAGATTGCATTTTTATCATCGGTTAATCAATCCCAATCCCCTAGACTTCATTTTAGAGGTTTTATCCAAGTTGGCTTAGGTGCCTGATCTCGATCATCATCCTTCACACTTACTTAGGATCGCTATCCATCCTGAGTCAGTAATCATCCATGACCCAAATTTATCTACTTCCATCTTCAGGTAGATTCACTATCGTAATCATCCTTTTCATCATTTAATCTAATTGTTAGAATCTTCTAGTTTGACCTCTAAACTCGGTTTAGAAATCAACCTCATCATCCAATCCAATCAGTCATCCAATCTTATCCATCATCTCATCCCATCGATCAATCTAATCAAATCCAATCACATCCTCTATCCAATCATCCAATCAATCAATCTATCATCTGATCCAATCAATCCTTTAGTCATCACCTTGGTAATTCATTTAAGTGCATTCTAGAGCATAGCATCATCTTAGTGCATCTTGGTAGTTTTGCATTTTCATGCCCCTTAATCAATCATAAGCAAAGAAACTCATGGTAGAATAATAGGCTCAAGATACCCATCCTCACATTCCTCAGGATCCCACCAACGGTGGCTCATTTTAGTCTAACACTGGGATGCATACCACTTCATCTCCTATTGACAAGAGCATGGTCAACCAACCCATGGTAACAATGGACAAATATCTCAAAAATCCTATTAATGTCTAGATGACCAATCGTATCCTCAACGAGCATGGGGATAAGATCCTTGCCATGTTCCTCATGAAAGACATCAAGCCACCATCAAGATTTTACTTATCCAGGTATATCAATATCACACCTTCTGCACCCCCGACATTGCAAGATCCTCAAAATTCATAGAGTAATCTAGAAAATTCATATATTTTTGAGGGTCCACTGCAAGAGGGTTGGTATCAACCTAGGTTTGGAAATGGCATTCTTTATCAAGTCATACAACCCCCTCGGATTCCAATTTTGGTCATGGGAGAATCTCAGTCAAACATTCCTCAAGGTCTTGATCCTAATGACCCCCTTGCATTTGGTATGCCATAGAATCTCCCTAATCTTCCACTAATTCTCATCACATGAAGCTCAACTCCCATACCATTTGCACCACCTCTTCCACCTAACCAACTTTGGCAACCACTAGTGAATACCGGGGGCAACCCTTTTGCTGCACCACCACCACCTCTTGGATCTACACCCACATGTAACTTACCGCCACGTTCGTTCACGTCTCAACAACCACCTCAAGGCAATATCCCATCCTTGCATCAGCCTCAAGTTAATCCATAGCAGGCCACGCCATCACAATCACCTCACCAATAGGTGTCACAACATACTTCCATTCCATCCTAGCCTCCACAACATACTTCAATTCCATCATAAGTCGTGCATCAAGCACAGGTCACTTCACAGCCTCAACAATAGGCTCCACAACAATCGTATGGTGTCCCATCACAAACTCCTCAACAAATGCAAATCCCTACACACCAACCAACATCATCTTATTAGTTGCCTCCTCAACAACCATAGGTCCCTCAACAACATCAAATTTCTTCTCAACCTCTTTATCAATAGCCACCATCTTACCAACAACCACCTTAGCATACACAAGTCCCAACACAAATGCTATGCAACCCTACTGCTCAATACCTGTATCACCCACAAAGAATGTATACCACATATGCTACCCCATCTAATCCTAATCCCACTTATCACCATCCTCAGCAGTCCTAGCCACAACCATCCTACACAAATCCCCAACAATCGCAACCAAATCCTTATTACCAATTATCCAATCCACAACAGCCTTTATATGCCTCACAACAACCAACAACTACTTATAATTACTAGTCTAATTCATATTACTACTAGCAGAAACCATCATACCAGAAAGGTGCTTCCAATTCATACTATCAAGCTCTACCACCCTATCAACCACCTTTTACCAATCTACAATCCACATATCCCAATCAATATCAACAAACTTCTTCATATCAGCCTCCACCATCATATGATCAAACCATCTCGATGCCATCCACATCATATCAACAATACACTGCATATAATCAATCCAATCTAACCACTCCTCCTTCATCATCCACACGTGTTAACAAGGAGTGGGAAGAGATCAAAGCCGCATTGAAATACTTGCGAGCAGGGACATCCAAAAATTCTTTCAAGTTTGAAGAGATTTGTCCCTATCCGTTTGATCCCTCAATTTCACTTGTTTCTTTTCCAAATCATTTCAAAATGCCAAAGTTTGATAAGTACAAAGGAACTAAGGACACTAAGAATCATCTCCAAGAATTCTACTCACACTGCCAAGAATTCTTGCACAATGACAATTATCTCTTGTGGTTATTCCCTAGAAGTCTAATGGGGGTAGCCTTAGATTGGTTCATGGGTCTTCTAAAGGGATCAGTCTCTTCTTTTGTGAATCTTTCAAAAAATATTGTTACACACTTCTCGTTCAATTTGGAGGAAGATATTTATTACCTTAGATCTTTTGAAAGAAAAACAACATGAGGAAGAGACCTTTGCAAGCTATCTACAAAGGTGGCACACTTTGGCTATTCGAATGAAATATCAACTCAGTGAGAAGGACATGGTGACTCTTTTCGTAGAAAATTCTCAGTCAAATATGGCACAAAATCTCAACCTTCATTGTGTCACAACCTTTGTGGAGGTCATAGAAAAAGGTCCTATTATTGAGAGAGCACTCATTGCTAAGGGACAGGTCAAAATTTATGATCCAGATAAGGATAAGTCATCTGGGGATAAGTCCCCCTACTGGAACAATAAAAAGAATGCACTCAATGATGGTGTCATGGATACCAACATGTTCAAGTAGCTAACACCTCGAAAAGGTCACAATATGTCCCTAATCAACCATCAGTTTCTAATGTCATATCAGTGCCACAAGGGGTACCACGTCCTCCCCAACAGTTCAATCAATATAATCAAGGGAAAAATAAACATTCACTCAATTGGGAGAATCTTTAAGTGTTGTCTTCAATAGGCTCCTCCAAGAAAGCTCTCCATTCAGTTATCCTATGACTAAACCTTTCAATGAGTCTAAACCAAAGCCTACTTGGTACAGAGAAAATGAATATTATGACTTTCACAAAATTAAGGGAATTCCACAAACAAGTGTCAAGGACTGAAAATGTATATTCAAGATCTTATAGATCGAGGTGATATCCAAGTGGATGCAAACCAAGCCACGTCTTCCAATGCCCAACTTCAGATATATAAAAATTCTTTCCCGAAACATAATTAGGGTGCTAGTATGACCAATACTAATCTTGGGTCAAGCAATAACAATAGTCAAAATAAAAACACAAATAATGTCAGCTATAAGAATGTACCTTATAACTATGATGGTATAGTTATGTACATTAGCCAGGTAGAGCCTCATGTGTCCATGATTTGTGTTAAAGGAAAAGACCCACAATGTGTTGTCACAACCCGTAGCACCCACATAACTATTCCTCGAGCCTCCATGTCATCCCAGCCAACTCTTGTAAGCTCTTAGTACAATATTCTTGATCACCTTGGAAATACTCTAGCTCAAATATTCATCTTGGACTTGCTTAAGTCTTCTCCTATCCATTAGGAAATCCTCACTAAACCTTTGCAAGATACTCATGTCCCCAATGATATTGATCCTACCCAATTTCAAGCCTTGGTAGGACACTTGTCATCCACATATCAACTGGGCTTCAATAAAAACAATACGCCTTACATCGATTCGAATCATAACCATCCTCTTCACATTGAGGTCCTCATAGCCCACCATAAAGTAAAAAGGGTCCTGGTAGATAATGGTTATGTCCTTAATCTTTGTACATTGAAGTTCATAAAATAGGTAGGCTACACCCATGTTGACTTAAATAACTAGGTCATCACTATCAAAGCTTATGACAATGCAAAATGAGACTCTAAAGGAATTATTTGTCTTCCCATCCAGGTTGGCCCTATTGTACAATATACCATGTGCCATTTCCTTGATTTGTACCTTCCATATAATCTCCTTCTTTGCCACCCATGGATCCATGCCATGCATGTCATCTCCTCCACCTACCATCAGTGCTTGAAATTACCATTTAATGGGATGGAAGTAACTATACACCCTGATCTACAACCCTTTGAATATTTTTGTGCATTACAAGCTTCCTTTGCTCACTCTCACTACTATCTAGGAGTTGAAGTGGGGGAACCTCAAGTATCATCCTCCAATCCATCTGCCAACCCATCATCCACCACATCATCCATTCCATCTTCCACATCTAAATCCACAATCACTAAAGTCTAGATCATAGATAAAGGTTGTGGTGAGTATGGGATGTGCACATCTTTAAATGTGGCAACCATGCCACCATCTCATCGTACTTATGACCAACCTTCTCAATCCACATCAAAAGAGGAAGAGAAGAAAATCACACTCAATTCTAAGAATGTAGGGTCTAGCACTTTCTGATCTCGTGGGACATGACAAGATCAACTAGAAGATGATATCAGTCAATGGATATACCGAGAAGAGCCTGAACCTTATCCCCCTCTTAAGGAATATTTTCAAGAGACTTAACCTCATGCATCTAAGTTAGTTGAAAAGTATAATTATCAATGGGGAGGCCTTGGTGTAGAAGAATAAGGAAGATGACAATTTGTTGATACTCCTATGCAACCAAGACATTTGGGCTTAGGTTATGACACAAAGCAAAAGGGTCATGCACCATCAAATAGTACATCTAATAACATTAGTGTGGATAATGGTTTCCTTGAGGAAATACCCAAGGAAGTGTCCATCATACTCACATACAATGACGTTGATATCCCTACCATGTTTGATTTCCTATCCATTTTTTCCATCAGCCTTTCCCTTCACCATCCTAAACTCATTGACTGGGAATTACGAGGTAGTGCACCTATCGATACCTTTCCATTAGTGGAAACCTATGTACAATACCTTTCCATTAGTGGAAACCTATATTCATCTCATGGGATTGGGGGAAGATGAACACCCTAACCACAAAAGTAAGAAGAAACAAAATAGAAAAGGGTCATCTAGTGAAAACCTCTTGGAACCACTTCCTGACTTAACAAAATTCAAAATAAAGGGTGTATCCGATATTGAAAACCTCGATGAGGCACTGGAGGATGGGGATGTTCATCTTCCCCTTGTTGGAACTCAATTGTCTGAATAGTCCTCTATCTTGATCGAAGAAACTCAGGAAGTTAATTTGGGAATGGAGGAAGACCCTAGGATCACATACGTCGCCAAATCCTTGTCATAGGAAGAACATTCTATCATTTTCAATTTGCTAAAAGAAGGGATCATCAATTTCACATGGACTTATTCAGACATGCTAGGTCTAGATCTTGCCTTGGTGGTACACCTTTGGGATGTTCATCCGGATGCCAAACCTGTCAAACAAAAACTAAGAAAAATGCATCCATAGGTGGCTTTGCTTGTCAAGAAAGAGTTGGAGAAATTGTTAGAAGTTGGTTTCATAAGACCTATTGACTATTCTAACTAGATATCCAACATAGTGCCCATGGCCAAACCAAATGGAAACATTATAATTTGTACATATTTCTAGAATCTCAATAAATCATGTCCTAAGGATGATTTCCCCCTTCCAAATACTGACATGTTGTTCAAACTCACAGCAAGGCATGAGATGCTATCCCTTATGGATGGTTTCTCCGACTATAATCAGATCAAGATTGCACTAGAAGATCAACATAAAACTTCCTTTACCACTCCTTGAGGCACCTTTTGCTAAATTTCATGCCCTTTGGACTAAAAATTGTGGGGGAAACCTATCAATGCACCATGACTGTTATCTTCCATGACCTTATTCATATTATAATGGAAGATTATGTTGATGAATTATTGAGGAAGTCCAAGACTAGAGAAGAGCATCCTATGATTTTGAAGAAAATCTTTGAGCAGTTAGAGCACTACAAGCTATGTCTAAATCAAAAGAAGTGTGTGTTTGGGGTTACATCAAGAAAGCTATTCAGCTTCATAGTCTTCCGAAGGGGTATAGAATTGGATCCAACAAAGTTCAGATCCATAATGGAAATTCCACCGCCTCATAATCTTAAATAGTTAAGAAGCCTTCAAGGGAAGCTATAGTCTATCAGGTAGTTCATAGCTCAGCTAGCTAACAAGTGTCAATCATTCACACATCTCCTATGTAAAGAAACCACCTTCAAGTGGGATCCAAAATGTCAACAAGGCTTCAAAAAAATTAAGGAGTACTTGGCTCATCCACCCATCCTCATGCCTACAATTCCTGGAAAACCACTTCTATTGTACATCACAGCTACATCAATTGCACTTGGGGCATTATTAGCTCAACATGATGAGTTCTCTAAAGAGCATACAATCTATTACATCATTCAAACATTGGTGGGATATGAACTCAACTATTCTACAATGGAAAATCCTTGTTTGGCAGTGGTCTTTAGTTCACAAAAGCTTTGTCACTAGATGCTCAGTCATCATGTCAAGTTAATATCAAAAGTTGATCCGCTTAAGTATATGTTATCTAGAACTTCTTTGACTGGTTGTATGGACAAGTGGGTCATGTTACTAAACGAATTTGATATACAATACATGGACCATAAGGAAATCAATGGAAAAGTCATAGCGGATTAGTTAGCCAACACTCCTTTGGTGGATGCATATCCCTTAGTAGTCGAGTTTCTTGATGAAGAAGTCCTCACAGTCACAAAAGCAGATACATGGATGCTCTATTTTGATGGGTCATATACACATAATGGAGCTAGTTTAGGTATCTTATTCGTCACTCCTCAAGGTGAATACATCCTAAAGTCATTCAGATTGGAATTTCCATGTACCAACAACATCATAGAGTATGAAGCTCTTATCACTGGTCTTAAAATCGCTATCCAATGGAACATCACCCATGTATGAGTCTTTGGCAATTCCCAATTGATTATCAAATAGGTCAATGATGAGTTTCAGAAAAAGTATGACAAGTTGTTACCCTACAAATGCATGGTGGATGACTTCAAGAAGTATTTCACCTTCATCCAATTTGAACAGATTCCCAGAGTCTAGAACAAGGCAGCAAATGCAATGGCTACAATCAGTTCCCTCATTGATATGTCAAATGACAGAACAAACTGTGAGTTCCTGGTAGAAAGAATTTTAATCCCAACATATGATTTCCCCGATAGTGAGATGGTGTGCAATATTGTAGGTCTTGAATCACCCTGGTACCATGAAATTTATACCTATCTCCATGATAATATCCTACCACCTAACCTTACACAAAATCAATGTAAATCCTTTATACAACACACTTCCTACTACACCATTGTGGGAGATACACTCTATTGTCATGGGTATGATGGCACTCTCCTTAGGTGCCTGAACAAATTAGAATCCTGCACTGTGTTAAATGAGGTACATAGTGGTGTTTGTGGGGCCCATTCTAATGGCATGCCCTAGCTAAAAAAATTCTTAGAGTTGGTTACTATATTTACCCTCCATCCTCTGACAACCATAATTTCATCATCACAGCCACTGAGTACTTTACCAAGTGGGTGGAAGCAATTCCACTCTCCCAAATCACGGGTATTTAGATATCCAAATTCATCCTTTTCCATATCCTTTGTCGATATGGAATCCCTTCTGCCATCATCACCATAAATGGAAATCCCTTCAAAAATTAGTTTATGAAACAACTTTGTGAGACATATCATATCCATCATTGTTGGTCCATGCCCTATTACCCAGAAGGTAATGGTCAAGTGAAGGCCACCAACAAAACACTTATCAAAATCCTTAAAAAGGTGGTTAATAATACTAGTCAAGATTGGCACCTCCATCTCCATCCTGCCCTTTGGGCTTATTGTACATCCATCTACACTCCCATTGGCCCCACTCCATACTCCCTTGTATATGGTACCGATACAATCTTTCTGATCAGATTTGAGATCCCCTCACTCTGAATATCCCTAAAGAACCTAATCAGTGATGAAGACACTCGGGTTGCATGCTTAAGTCAGCTTGAACTCTTGGATGAAAAGCATACCAGGGCCTATAATCATCTACAAGCATACCAACATCGTCTTAGGAGGAGCTACAACAAGAAATTTTATCTTCGCCAATCTAATGTTGGTGATCTAGTTCTCAAGGAGAATTAGTGTACTCAACAAGATCGGGACAAGAAGGGCAAGTTTGAGGCAAATTGGCTGGGTCCTTATGTTGTCATAGTGAAACATGGTTCTAGGGAATATAGACTTGCCACACCTGAAGGGGAGCCCTAGAGGAGCCTATCAACATCATGCACCTGAAGAGGTTTTATACTTAAGTTAGTTGGGTTATCCTATCCTAAAAAATACCAAAAAAAGTAAAAAATCATCAAAAATACCAAAAAAAATCCAAAAAAAAGAGAAATAATTTGTCCTATGGTGAAAATCAACACTAGTGGTGCCTTGGATAAGTGTGTTTGGTAAAAACCTAGTAATAAGTTCCATTTGTAGAGGGATTAATCATTATCTACCTTGTGTCCTAGTTACTTTATGCTTCCACCCATCCTATCCTTGCATTCCATCTTCACATCCTATCAATCTAATCATTTCATCTATATCCGCTTGTTCGTCGCTTGGTATATTTTAGTTGAGAATTGGAAAATTCACATTAGCTTTCCACCATCCTAAGCTTTTATCCCAAGATGAGATTTCATCATTTGTATGTCAATGTCATTTGTTAGTCTCACATCCCCATCTAGGACCCTCTCATCGTGTCGGTCATCATTAGGTCCCCATCTTGTCTCTTGTCTTTTGTTGAACTATGTTGCCCTATGCTTTCATGTAGGCAAGGTCGATCATTTGATCAGCCCCTAGGGAATTTTTCCATCCTGTCTTTGTCATCCATTGTGGTCTCCATTGTCCTCATTCCACTTTTATCCATCATCAGTCGTTAGTCTTTTATCGAACTACGAGGGCTCTGCACTTTCATGTAGGCAAGGCTAATCTTTGATCAGCCCCCGAGCCCCTAGGTCTTTAGGATGTGTCTTTTTGTTGTGTCATGTCATCACGTGTGTCCTTGTACTAACTTGTTCTTAATAAACAAAATTCGTTAGTATCTTGAGGTATAATTAGTTTCAAATATCTTGAGTCATGTTGATCATCTATCTTATCCTCCATCTTTAGTCTTAATAGGATGCATCCTTCCTAATCAGACTACATCAATCCCATCCACCCTTTTGATCCTATGGCAACGAAAATTTGAGATTTATTGTGATCTTTTGATGCTTTTGGCTTTTTTTTATCATTTGAGCTTCATATTCTACCTCATCAAGGTCACCACGATCTATCATATCATGGTGCGTTTTTGACTGGTAGACATAGGGGCATATCTTGATCTTTTGTCTATTTTTGTCTTCTTGGTTGTCCCACGTAGTACCCACCAATATCCTTATGGTCTTGTGTTACATTGGGGTATCTTGTGTGCTTGTGGTTATCCCAATACTTGGCCCAACCAAATTCATTACAACTTTGGGATGTTGGGATATCCTTCTTGTTTACTGTGTTTTTCCTAGGCATTAGATGTTAATCCGCCTTGGTTCCTTATACCCTAGTACATTATTTGTTATGCTATAGAAAAAATTAGTGCTCCTAAAATTGAAAAATAGCATTAAGCTTGCATTTCATTTATCATCCCGTTGCATTGCATTTATACCCCACCTTTCCCTAGCCTATGGTTAGTGATTTCAGTTGTGAAAACGCTCATCTTTTTCCTTCTTTTTCTTCTTAGGATTCCTATAGTTTTAACAGGTGCAGTATCACACAACATTTCTCACCTTGATATGTGACACATTATCACACCCATCATTCACGTAGGTTACATTTATCATTATGCCGGAAATACCAAGGCCATATGTGCTGTCAAATCCCTGGTCTATGACGTGCAAAATGAGAAAATCAAATGAGATTGATACATAACTATAAGGAAAAGTATGGACGTCATAGAAATAGGTGAATCTAATCATTCATTAATCTTGATTGATGTCATATTAAACGTAGAGAGTACAATTTCATCCCATTTTGCATTTGTCATTATCATGTTCACTTTAAGTTGTTTGGATTAATCTCAATTGGTTATTCTAAGCATCTTAAGTTCATTTCATTTTATTTCTTCTCATGTCCATTTATCATTATCATGTTTATTTTAAGTTTTTTGGATTGATCTTGATTGGTTATTCTAAGCATTTTAAGTTCATTCTATTATCTTTTTTTAGGTTGTTTAGAGTTGTTATTCTAAACATATTAATCCATCTCATTGCATATATTGTATTATGTTACATTCATTTCATCCGTCCATAACATTATTACATATACATATACCACATTTTTCATTCATTGCATCACATTGCATTTTCATATCATAATCAAATCATAATAATATGCCTGGAAAATTTTCCCACTAAAATTAAAGTAAAATTGATTATACAGTGTATGCATACATCACCACCTATATCACAAATCATTAGTCTCATATCCATAGCATATAAAATCATCCATCATCCATCACATCCTGCATCACAAAGTCTTACGCATAATGCATTTCATCCATGTCATCCACATAGGCATAAACATAAATCATCATAGACACATGCATATATCATAATCATCATCATCATAACCATTTGCATCTCTCATAATAAATCACATACATACACATGCACATAAATAAACATCCATCACATATCATATAAATATCAAAATATCATGTTTATCACAAGTCTGTCATAATCCATAATAAAACCATAATAAGTCCACAACAAGTCCCTAATAAGTCCATCATAAAAGCATAAATACATGTCCATCACGACCATTGATATTCATCAAATAAAATATAGGTAAAGAGCTCTAATAAAATGCAAAGACCAAATCAATGAATGAAACAATCCATATCTAATCTGCATTGTTGAGTATGTAGTCCCTGTCCCTATCCACTACATATCCACTCTGCACAAGTCAAAAAAATCAGGATCTTGTCTCCTCTACCCTCTCTATCCTAAGCTTCCCTCATCTGATCTCTTAGGAGAGTCTGTCCTTGAACCTTTTCCTCTGGGAGGACTCTTGCCGAAGCTACTATACCCTCGTGTGTGAGTGAATTATGAATGGGACAGTGCTAGCATCTAAGGTACACGTCTGACGT
>VDFB02000003.1:556256290-556287624 GCA_007258455.2 Sequoia sempervirens | reverse complement strand
GTGTTTAAAGCTTCCGTAGTTTAATATGCTAAGTTTTAATGGATGCTTAGTTTAGTCTTTATTGATTGATCTTATTATGATTGATGCTTAATGGCATAATTACACTTCGTATCCTCATGGATCAAGTGTAGTTAGCCCATACTAATCCGTCGGTCATATTTTGGTGCTGGAAGGAGGGAACGAACTAACTAATCTAATAATTTTCTTGTCAAAACTTTGTTTTCCTTGTGCTTTTAGGTACATTCATGCTATCGATGATCAATCGATGCATTTGATGACGCATCACTATATAGCGACACACCTATGATTTCATTTTAGTGACGCATAAATAAAATAGCAACACTTAATTAATTTTGTCACCACATTTAAATATAGCGACACTCATTTAATTTTTTAACATAGAATGATTTCTTTTTTAGCGACACTATCGATTTGGTGACGCAATTGACTTTACTATTTTCTGTAAAGGGCCGCTATTGATTTTTCAATATGGTGATGCATATCCTGTATAGTGACGCTATTGATGAATTTCAGCGACACAATTGATTTCAACATCACAAATTATTGATAAACAGGACAAAACTTGATTTTTGACATGTTTTTGAATTTTTTTTCTTTATTTGATCGAGTAACATGTCTAACTTCTTATTTTGGTTTTTAGACTAACTGGTTTTGTAGCTTTGGATGATAACATTTGAAGTGAAGGAGCATTTTATCATTAATTTTATAATTGTAATGAGTGTTTCGACACTTTTGGGGCAATTATAACCCATATATGATGATTTTTTATTTTATGCTTTAGGACCAAACTATCTTTCAATTGGGTTTTAAAATGAATGCTCAAAGTGGTTAAAATTGAACCCTCACATCATTTTACTTGTTGGATTAGAATTGAACAATACAACTTCCATATTTTGTTTGGTGTTTAAAATGAATTTATTTTTCTATGATGGATTAAAATGAACATGTGTTTGATTTGTCTATGTATTATTGTTGTGTGTATCCAACCCCCTTGTGCTTCGTGTGATCTTGGGTGAAGAGAAATGTACACAAGTCTACTTTTCTGCTTGGAAGCGCTTATCCTCTCCCCTCGCACCTATTGGCAATCTTGGGTGATGAAAATATTTTTATGCTTCAAACATGTGTAACCTTTAGAGGGCCTTCCTCCCAACTTGTGAGAGGGAATGAGCCAAGTGGTGCTTTCTATCTGTCTCGCTATATAAATAATTTGGAGTGATGAAAGTCATTAACCAGTTGGTTCCTTTCTCCCTTTGTATCAAAACTTCATTTTCCTTATGTTTTCAGGTACAACGATGCTACTGATTATCAATTGATGCATTTGATGATGCATCACTATATAGCGACGCACCTATGATTTCATTTTACTGACGCATAAATAAAATAGCAATGCTTAATTAATTTTGTCACCACATTTAAATATAGCAATGCTCATTTAATTTTTAATGCAAAATGATTTTTTTTAGTGATGCTATCAATTTGGCAACACAATTGACTTCACTATTTTCTACAGAGGGCCACTATCAATTTTTCAATATGGCGACACATATCATATATAGCGACGCTATTGATGAATTTCAACGACGCAATTGATTTCAGCGTCGCGAATTACTAGTAAACATGACAAAACTTGTTTTTTGACATGTTTTTGAATTTTTTTTCTTTATCTGACCTCTAACATGTCTCTGACTTCTTGTTCTAATTTTTAGACTAATTGGTTTTGTAGCTTTGGATGATAACATTCAAAGTGAAAGAGAATTTTATCATTAATTGTATAATTGTAACAAGTGTTTCGACCCTTTTGGGGCAATTATAACCCATTTATGATGCTTTTTTATTTTACACTTTAAGACTAAAGTAGCTTTCAATTGGGTTTTAAAATCAACATTCAAAGTAGATAAAATTAAACCCTCACATCATTTTGCTTGTTGGATTAAAATTGAACAATACAACTTCCATATTTCGTTTGGTGTTTGAAATGAATTCATTTTGCTATGATGGATTAAAATGAGCATGTGTTTGGTTTGTCTACGTATTCTTGTTGTGCATATCTAATCCCCTTGCACTTTGTACGATCTTGGGTGAAGAGAAGCACACAAGTCTAATTTTCTGCTTGGAAGGACTTATCCTCTCTCCTCATGCCTATTGGAAATCGTGGGTGATGAAAAGCTTTTTATGCTTCAAACATGTGTAACCTTTAGAAGGCCTGCCTCCCAACTTGTGAGAGGGAATGACCCAAGTGGTGCTTTCTATCTAACTCGCTATATAAATAATTTGGAGTGAAGAAAGTCACTAACCAGTTGGTTGTGGTTATCCCATTACAACGAATGCTTCCCCTAGCATCCTTGTGATGTGTTAAATCACTTAGATGTTTATAAGGGTTGGGAGGCCTCTTAATTAAGTAGAATCACCGTGTGTATGGAACCAGTCTATCCTAGATATGGTCATTAAAAACCTTGTTGTAGTGGCTAACCAAGTCCAATTCTAAAGCGTATTTCAAGGTAGTGCATGGGAGTAGCATCGCGCCCAAAAGTTACCATGTATGGTTTTTGATTGAGGCATAAAGCAAATGGGGAATGAAATCCTTTGCTTGGCATGTCAAGTTGTTACATTTCCTTGACATATCCTATTTGTCCACTTCATCTTCACGGATTAATCATCTCTTCCAATGATGGTAAGCCTACCCAAAAATACGTACTTGATCTATCTAGGATTGTAAATGTTTGAGAGTCAATTTGACACTTGCTTGATTCCAAAAAAATTGAAAACAAACATCAACAAGTCTTTTCAAAATTTCAAACCCTTTGGTCTAAGTATGGATACCTTTTGACAAAACCTTGATATTGATGCTTGTCCTAAGGATTTATTCTTAGAGACTTCTAAATATTTTGGCTTATATCTCAATCCATACTTCCCAAAGTTAACCTAGGTAACTGTGCCCCTAACTTCATCCTTTTCACAAAATGGACTTTGTGGAATTGATGATGTTTTTGACATAGACATTTAGTTTTAATTTAAGAAAGATAATTTTTTTTGGTAAAAAAGAACTCATTTAAGCAAGAAAAATTGAAAAATTGAACCCCACATGACCATTTGGCATCTGATCACTCGAGTTGAACAACCCAACCTTACACCCACTATCATTCAACCAAAATTTGAACTCATTGAAGGAGAACAAACTAATATAATTAGTAGTTTGAGAAGCTTCACTTTTGAAACAAAGGAAACCCCAACCCAGTGGAGAAATGCAACATATATCATAGATGAAGAAGACAAACAAGATGATATTTTGGCTGGAAGGCCCATATTACCACTACCTGTGCAGCGATAAATATCCTCTTTTCTTCCATAAACTTGAATTTTTTTAAATGATCTCACACAAAATCAAAATCCCCAAGAGAAAGTCTACTTTCTATCACTTCAAACTTAGGTGTAATAGTCAAAAAGCTATCAAACAACACCTTGAGGCACTCTATCAAAATAGAAATAGATTGACAAGGAACTTCTATATACGTGTTTCAAGGAATAATCTATAATTGTATGCCTTTTTTGAAAGTAAAAACGTTGGTCTTTTCCATGATCTTGAACTTCTCTAAATGATCTCATGCAAAATCACAATCCCTAAGAGAAGGTCTTCATGCCACTATTTCAAACTTAGATATCATAGTTCAAAGTATATTAGAAGATGTATCCTAATACATTACCGCAACTGAGATAAACCCCTAAGGAAATTTTTTCTACACTATTTCACAAACGAACAAGATCTATGCATTTCACAAGAACTTCTCCTTAATCATAGGATTTGAAAACTTTAGAGGTCTAGCTTATTTCTCACCACCTTGGTCTTTGAAAACAAAGGTTCATTCTAATTCAACATTGGGTCAAACACATTCATCCATGCCTTATCAAAAATCCAAATTTCACTTCACCAAAATTTGCAAAATTTTTGAACACGCCAACACTTTTGTACTTAGACATCTATCAACCCAAACGCTAAATTAAATACTTTGTATGAGAAATGAATCCTTTTCCATACATTTAGTTAAGTTAGTTATCACTTTTGGACTAGTCTATCTTGAAGATTACAAGTCTACCTTAAAGGTTCAAAAGTTCATAAACATCCTTTATCCAAACATAAAAACAACAAACCTAAGTCAAAAGTGTTGTCACAAAACGTTTGCAAAAGATCACTCCCCATATCACTCATCTTTTCATCTCCCAAGACCAAAATTTATCCAAAAATACTTAGAGCATCCCTTTTACCTAGATTTGAGTCCACTAGAGAGTTCAAACATTAAAAATCTCTACACAACTCTCCCATAGGTGACCCAAAATTTATGGTAAAAATAAGATCACAACACAAGAGAATCATGGAGAAAACCAAAGTCACATTCACCTCAAGTGATCCCAATCCTCTAGAATTTGATCTGAGAAGTCATGTTACCCCATCATAACAACCCTCATCTCCATCAAGGCTATATGAGATAGAAGACATCACAAACAATCCATTTGGTCTTACTAGGGAATAAATCATGGAACATCGTGCCTTATAAAATGTAGTTCCTAATTCCCCATATTTTGTTGCACAATCATTAACAAAAGCCTTGAATTCATCCACTATACAAACAATTCCATCATTAGGTCTCAATAAAAAACCAACACCTAGTATTGCAACTAATATTGCTAAGGAATTTGGCCATACTCTTCCATTTGAAAGTAGCACACTTGTGGGTACCCTCGATACCAATCCTTCTCAAACTACCACTTGGACACCAACATTTGGCATTCCCCCCATTCCCAAGAATCCTCTACATCAACATAAACCACTTACACTCCATTACTCCATGAAAAATTCAACATATCGAGGACACCCATCTTCATCCATACCCATGAGTACCACAAGTGTGCCCAACATCATGCAAAGTAGTGTGGACCAAGTGTCACAAGTAGACCAAAAATGGCAAGGGAATACCCTCATGCAAAATCAATCTTCAACACCATATGGAACATCTTCATCCAATCATCCTGTTGATATGTCAAACCCAAAAGTTTCCCAAAACATATCTATCCCATCCATAATCAACCCACATCAAAACAATCCCTTGATCACAAATCCCATCAACCAAGGGAATCTCCAAAACATCAATCAAGGGAATCCTTTCAATCGGTGGGCTCAAGGTCCCAATGTGCCCTTAACATCACCATACTTAATGAAACCATCATCTTTACCATTTGTCCCCCAAGTCATGCAAAATCAAATGGTACCTCAAACTTACATTCCTCCATCTCAATCCACTGTCCTGCAAGGAATGTTAAACCAAGCGAACTCCCAACCTCTCATCAACAATCCGCAACCTGCACAAAAAATCAACACCCAAAACCCATCACAGATTTCCCAACCACTGATTGATCCTGCATTGCAAGCACATGCCCTAGCTTTATAGTGAGAACAACAAGCTTATCAACAAGCAGTCCAATAGCAACAACAACAACAACAAGCCACCTTAGCAGCACAACAACAATAGCAAGCAGCCCTAGTAGCACTAAAATAGAAACAAAAATAGAAAACAGCACTAGTAGCACAATAACAATAACATCAACAACGAGTATCCCTAGTAGCATGACAACGACAACAACAAAAAAAGTAGCCTTAGTAGCACAACAACAACAACAAAAAGTAGCCTTAGTCACACAACAACAACAAAAACATCAAGCAGCCTTAGTAGCACAACAAGCAGCCCTAGTAGCTCAACAATAGCAACAAGCTCAACAACAACAACAAGCTCAACAATATGTCTAACAAAAAAAATTGCTCACAAAGCAACAATAACAACAGGGTTTATACTATAACCCTTAACAAAACATCGTCAACCCTAACACATTAGGAACATATATGCCTACACCATCATCACCTTATCGTACACCACCATACACACCATACAACACCTCTTCATATCAGAATCTCATGTACACTTTATCCACCATCTCACAATATGCCACATATGTTCCTCCACCAAGTCCACAAGATGATATGGCATTGCAACTCAAGGCATTAACACAAGAAATGTAAGACATCTGGATGGGAAAAATGAAGAAAACCCATACAAAGAACCTATGTCCATATCCATCTGATGGAAACATCACAATGGTATTGTTCCCTCCCAGTTTTGAAATACCCAAAATTGAAAAATACAAAGGGAGAGGAAGTCCTATGGACCATATCAAAGAGTTTAATGTCATGTGTATGGAGGTCGCTTATAACGAGTCCTATTTGATGCGCCTCTTCCCATGAAGTTTAACAGGTCCTACCATAGATTGGTTTTCTCAATTTCCTCCTTTAATCTTGACATAGACGTAAGCTTAGAAGAGTTATATTCTCTCAAACAAAACAAGGGAGAATCTTTCAATAATTTCTTGCAACAGTGGAGGGAAAGAGCGAGTAAAAGAAAGTGGAAAATTCCTGATGAACAACAAGTCTTAATTATCATAACAAATCTAGATCCATATCTATCCTTCCACTTGAAGATACAGTGCATCACATCTTATGATGAGCTTGTCCCTAGAGCCCTTAACATCGAGAGAGATCTAATCTCATAGGGAAATACTCAAGCCTACAAAGACAACTACCCATCAACCAGTTCAAATGACAAGCCTCATGTATGGGCTAAGAACAAAAATGCAACAAATGTCAGAGTGGTAGATGCTAAAGTGGTCTTAAGTGCTCCTAGGCCAAACAACAATCAAACAGCTAACATTCAACCAGCAGTGCAACAAAGAACATCACCACAAAATAATCAAATCAACAACACCAAAAACCAATATAGATGAACTCCCAACAAGAGAAACTATTTGAAATGCAAATACACATAGTTGTTGGAACCCATTGAGACTATTATGAAGAAATTAGTAGATTCAAACCTGATAATGCTTCCAAATTTTGAAAATTACCAAGAACCGCAGGATAAACCACCATAGTACAATGAAAAAGATCTTTGTGATTTTCACAAAATCAAAGGGCACAAAACATCAAACTGTATGAGGCTCAAGAATATTATCCAAGATCTCATCAAGAGTGAAGAGATATTTGTTGAAGTACCATCTGACAAACACGATCTTAAGATATACAAGAACCCTATGCCAGATCATAGCAAATGGAACAGCATTGGGAAAGCTAAAGACTACACAAATGTGCAACATACCTATTCCAATGTGGTCACTTCCTATGATAGTGTCATTACCATCATCACCATCAAAGGGCCTAGTGCAAAGTGTAGATTCACCACATGACATGGAAAAGTCACCATCCAAGGAGTGCCATCTCAATCTAGGGTACACCCTACTCAGCCAACAACAAACACTAGCAAGTACAATCTCCTAGATCAACTTAAGAAGACCCCTGCATAGATTTCTATCTTAGAACTATTGAGGTTATCCCCCGTGCATAGGGAAATCTTAGAGAAAGCTCTATCTACATCATTTGTTCCTAAGGATATAGATACAAAGCAGTTTCAAGCTATGGTAGGACATATCGCTAATCATCTTCTCACCTTCTTGAAACAAGATCTACTATCACATCCATCTCATAATCATGCTTTACACCTTGAGGTCATATTTCATAAGAACAAGGTCAAAAGAGTCTTAGTAGATGGAGGGGTTGGTCTAAACATTTGCACTCTTCAGTTGATAAAAAATTTGGGCTATTCAGAGGATACTATTGAGAAAACAAAGAGTACCACCATTAGAGCATATGATGACCAAGAGCGGGTATCAAAAGGCATCATCGCACTACCCATCCAAGTGGGACCTGTCATCACAGAAACTACATGCCAAGTATTAGACCTTGATCTTCCCTACAACATCTTGCTTGGGCAACCCTGGATCCATGCCCTAAAATTTGTAGCTTCAACCTACCATCAATGTGGAAAATTTCCTTTCAAGGGTAGATAAGTTACCATCTGTGGAGATCCTGAGCCTTTTTACTACTACAAGATCATTGAGGCCAAGTTCTATAAGATCCCCCAAATACCCAAGAATGATGAAGGGCCTACACCTTCTACCTCATTTTTTGACCCATCCTCCCTTGCATCTACCTCAGAAAAGAAAACACCCATTGTGCAAAACATACCCGACATCAAAGCAGTGATCTAGGATGATGGTTATGGAAACTATAAACTAAAAAAGGAAACTTTTTGTGTTGGGAGAGCTACCTCTTTCTCCCAAATATCTTGGGAAACCCACACCAAGCACCATCAACATTCCTGAAACTATCAAGATGGGAGCTATTACCTTCACAAAGTGGGGGGACCTGAACAAAGAAGATGTCAATGAGGAGGGTATCTCTAAACACCTCTATCAAGCTGAACGACCCATCCCTATTCTTCCCATGGAAGATGACAACAAAGGCTTGCAACTAATGAAGGGTTGGGGATATAACAAGAATGAGAAACTAGGACAAAATAACAATTTTTTGCTAGAACCCATCGTTCTTGAGAAACGTCCAAAGAATCTTGGCCTAGGTTGTTCTACTAGAAAGGTTACCCTTATTGGCAAAGGTACATCCGCTAAATAGGCTAAGGCTTCGACTTGGTTACCAACATCACATGATATGACCCTAGATGAATTCCCCCTCGAAGTTGCTGACCTATTTGAGAATAACTCTCTCTTCATGATATCTACATCATCCTTCACCCCAAGAAACCAACCAAATGAAATTCGCCTAGTATACCCGCAACTCATTAACTTGGACCAACAAGGAACACCAATTCTAGATTTATTAAAAAATGAGGAAGTGATCTCAGAATTCATGGGACTTTGTGACAACTTATCATGGGCAGATCACAAGGCTGGTTTTGATATAGAACTAGACACGAGGGCATACTATGGGGAGACTATTAAATCCTTTAGTCATAAAATTGGTGACATGCAACTAACTTGTAGATCTTTGAGTGAAAACCACACTATGGCACTCTCTAATCCTAAAATATAAAAAATAAAGGAAGCATATGAGGGTGAAAACCTCTCTAAGGTGCCCAAAAATGAGGGATTCAATCTCCCCCTTAGTGCGACGTATCCAAAGAAGTCGGTAGTGCTAGTAGAAAAGACCACTCCAGTCAACGTGGGAATAGAAGAAGCACCCAAGATCACTTTTTACACTGAATCCTTGTTGGATGAATAATAGAAGAACCTAGTAGCATTCTTGAAAGAGCGAAGAGTTAACTTTGCATGGTCATACACAAATTTTCCAAGGCTCAATCCTAAAGTGGTTATACACAATTTAGCAGCCTATCCTAAAGCTAAACCAATAAAGCAAAAGTTAAGAAAAATGCATCCTTAGATAACGCTCTAGGTCAAAGTTGAGTTACAAAAGCTTCTTGACATTGGATTTATCTGACCCATAGATTATCCTGAGTTACTTTCAAACTTGGTACCAGTCTCCAAACCTACTGGAGGCATCCAAATCTGCACTGATTTCAGAGACTTGAACAAGGTATACCCAAAGGATTATTTCCATCTTCCTAACATCAAAATTATAGTGGATCTAACTGTAGACATCTGAATTTGACCACTTCCATATGGTTAAATTCATTCCTTCTTATTCCTCTGTTTTGCATCCCCTATCTGCATTAATTAAATAATTTATCATTTAATTAATATTCCCCTTATTCTAGTGTCCCTAAGGTATTTAATAAATCAATTAAATATCTTATCCCCCTTTCCTCTCTAAATTAAATAAATGCTCTAATTTATTTATTTTAGTCATTTTCCCTTTATGAATTTAAATCAATTTTAAATTGATTCTTTCTCTCTCCTTGTCCCATCCTCCATAATTCTCTCTAATCCAAATTAATTTAATTGATATGGGATTAGGATGTGCACACCCCTAATCATAATTAGGGTCACATCCTCCATAACCCCCCACTTGCCCTTAATTCTTCATTAGTCTTCCAAATTTCATGTTTTCACAACCTTAATCACTTGATTAGGTCAACCTAATCCCCATGCCATTTATGGAATATGTCCAAAGTCAACTTCATTTAATGCTTTCTCCTTTTGGAGAAGGCAAACCCTTCCCCATGTGAATTTTTAATTCAAATTTAATCCCCCTAGGCATTTGAAAGAATTTTTAATTCTTTCTCTCATCCCCATGTGGATATTTGAGGAATTTTTAATTCGTCGCATATCCCATCACCCACATGTGGAAAAGGACCTCCTTTATGAGGAGATCTTGTCCAAATCCCTAAGTACTATGAAGTACCTCCACCTCATCTCCCCTTTGACACCTCACCTGCCACATGTCAAGATGTGAGGGCTTGTGATTTCTCAACTCGCCCTAGCCCTTGATCTAGTCTGCTATGGCTTCATCCTGATATTCCATTGTTTAGAGATACTTCCCCTAAAAATGGAGGAATTTTCCCTCATTTGCAATCATCACTATTACAATCAACTTTAGCATTCAAGCAACCAAGAACACATCAAAGCAATCATCCACCATCGTTGCACCTTTTTGAGCTCATACCTTGTATCCATTCAACTACCCAAAATCACCATTTCATTCCTCATCACTCCATGATCACTTAGAGCTAGGTTTTATGTTGTCTTGCCATCAAAGGAGCACACATTCAAACAATTAAAGGGCCAACCAAAGTAATCAACTCAACAAGGTAAAAAGTTCCATATTTCTTAGATTTTGTTTGGGTTCATTGTATGCCCAATATTGAGTGTTTGTTTTGTGTTTTTGGTCTTTTGCATTAGTTAGATTTTGCACTTTAGGTAGGTCAAATTCATTTGCACACATTTCTGGCACACCTAGTGGGACCCACATCATGGGTCTGCACTTTATAGTTTGTTGTTGTTTTAATTTTGCAGGTTCAAATTTCTACACACAGGGGTGAATCTGCCCCGACAGGCGAACTCACTAGTTACAGAGGCAAAACTGCAGTCGACAAAGGTGAGCACGAATTCGCCCTTTTGTGAAAAGGGGTAAACTTGAGGCGAAAGGAAAAAATGCTCGGTACAAAGGTGGACACATGAAGGTCTCTGGGAATAGGCAAGATTGACTTAGTTATAGAGGCAATTGTGACTTCGCCCCTTCTCTTGACAGGCATTTTTGAATTTTCCCATCCACCAGAATAGGTGTCTACACATTAGCCCATCTTCCTAGATAGGCAATCTTGATCATCAGACATAAGCGAGTCCATCTTACACAAAACCGAATTTGAGGTACTCCTAAAATTTTGATCTTACAATTCCAGGCTCAATTTGGTTTCAATTTCGGGTACTGATCCGTTAACTTGTATATATGTGTGTGCCATTTTTCTAATGATTTGTGCAACAATTTTCCCTCATTTGTCCAAGATTGGTAGCATTAAATTACATACATCTTTTTTGTAGGACGATTGGTCAAAGACCCCTAGATTAGCTTTGTCTGTTGTCTATTTTTCATACTAATCTAGGCACATGTAGATTAATTAAAGGGTCAATTTACATTTTTGTTGTGCTGGGAGCAAGCTATTGATGTATTCGTTCCCCTTGCACCTTTTGGTGATCCTGGGTGATGAGAAATCATAGTTTGTTCTAGTCCAGTCTAGTCTACCTATGAGGTGCTAGTGTGTCTAAGCTCTACCCTTGCGCTACGTGCGAGCCTGGGGACCAGGCAAAGCATCTAGTATCTTCTTCCCTTAATGGGACCTGCCTGGGATTTCATCACCTGAGGGACGATCCCAACCACGTGTTACCTATAGGGTATATAAAGGGGGGAGAACTAAAGTTGTACCCTAATCCAATCACGCCATGTCTAGTGAAGTGTTGAAGCTAGGGTGATACCTAGATAAGACATGCATGGTTGGTCTAAGTTTCTAGTACCTCACTGGGGCTCCCGATCCATGCTTGTGATAGGCTGGTGTTCACGGTTGTGCCTCACCTACCTAGCATATATCAAGGTTGCATGAGATAGCCTATATAGCCTAGATAGAGACCCATATTTTAGTCGCGGCTTGGTGGACTATGATAGTCTCTGAGAGAGAGTGTGAAGGTGAGCTTGTGGTGTCTATTGGTGAACCTGTACCATTGAATCACTAGCTATCCACCCTCATGAGAAAGGGTGATTTAGA
This sequence comes from Sequoia sempervirens, assembly GCA_007258455.2. NCBI lineage: Eukaryota > Viridiplantae > Streptophyta > Pinopsida > Cupressales > Cupressaceae > Sequoia > Sequoia sempervirens. The sequence goes on along the minus strand of VDFB02000003.1, from coordinate 556,275,496 downwards.
GAACCACCCTAGTATCACCAACCATTAACCTTGGGTTTTCTACTCAAGGTGGTGGGCCTACATCAACTTTGTAAACCTTCAATAGTAATTTTAGGATTGTGTTGCCTAGCGTGTCTTCTTGTGTGATACCAGTACTTATTTTTAGTTGAGTCAGTCTAGCCTTTTTGTTTGTTGTTTGTCATGTTTTCTATCCTTTTCCACAATATTCCCCTACCCTCAAAAATGAATTTTCTTTGTGGACAGGTGATCGTTCCCTATAAAGGGGAAATTCTGCATCTGAGTCCATTCTAGATCATCCCTTTGCGCGAGTTCATCTCTGTTAGACACAAATTTGATTGTGGGTCCCTTTCTTAGGTGACCGTATGCCCACCTATTCCCTGGAAAGGTGAGTCTGCATCTAGTTCATATCCGTCGAGTCTGCCCGTTTCTCTAGAATAGGTGATTTTATCTTCTTGTTGGGAAAACCTACTATCCAATGCATGATCCTATGTTTTTTTCAAGTCTTCCCCTTCCATACATCTCTTAGAATAGGTGAACTTGATGTCTGCAGGGGTGAATCCATGTCTGTCATTGTCATCCTCGTTCATACAAGTCAATACTTAGGTGAATTCATTTTTCTAGTAGGATATCCCATTTTAGGTGAGTTCGTTGTCTGTACAACTCAAGAAATAGGTGAGTCTGTTACCCCTTGATAGGCGATTCTGACCCCGTCCGTATGTTTCAAGGTTTAGGCAAATTTTTCATCCCCATTAGGTGATTTTGCAAATAGAGTCCGCCTGTTCTCCTATGGTCTTCTGAGGGTTTAGGCGAGCCTGCTTTCCATAGAGGTGATTCTATCAGTGGTTTAGGTGATCCTACATTTAGATGGGAAAATTTTCACCCCAAGTCCGCCTGTTTCTTTTGCATCACAAGACATAGGTGAATCTTCCTAACATAGAGGTGAGTCTATTGACCTTGAATAGGTGAAGTCGCGACCCAAAAAGGTGAATTTGTGCTACACAGAGGTGTATGCGCCACCCATACAAAAACTAGAGAGTGAATCATTTGGGCCACTAAAATCCTATCATTTTCCAAGTCCTTTGTGGTGATCAAATTTTTTTTTATCACTTTCCATTCACTCGTAATTATCACTTTATTTCATCTAAATTTTCCAAAAGTCATCCCTCCATCAATAAAATCAAATAGGTGTACCTTAGAACATCCCTAGATTGCATTTTTATCATCAGTTAATCAATCCCAATCCCCTAGACTTCATTTTAGAGGTTTCATTCAAGTTGGCTTAGGTTCCTAATCCCAATCATTATCCTTCACACTTAGGATTTCTATCTGTCCTGAGTCAGTAACCATCCACGACCCAATCAATCTACTTCCATCTTGGGGTAGATTCAGTGTCGTAATCATGATTTTCATCATTTAATCTAATTGCTAGCATCTCATGTCATCTAGTTTGACCTTTGAACTTGCTTTAGAAATCAACCTCATCATCCAATCTAATGAATCATCCAATCTTATCCTTCATCTCATCCCATTGATCAATCTAATCAAATCCAATCACGTCCTCTATCCAATCATCCAATAAATCAATGTCATTTGATCCAATCAATGCTTTAGTCATCACCTAGGTCATTCATTTAAGTGCATCCTAGAGTGTAGCATCATCTTAGTTCATCCTAGTAGTTTTGCATTTTCATGCCCCTTAACCGATCATAAGCAAAGAAAATCATGGCAGAACAATAGGCTCAAGGTACCCAGCCTCACATTCCTTAGGATCCCACCAAAAGTGGCTCATCACAATCTAACACTGAGGTGCATACCACTTCACCTCCTACTGACAAGTGCATGGTCAACTAACGCAAGGTCACAGTGGAAAAATATCTCAACAATCCTGTTAATGTCCAAATGACCAACTGTCTCCTCAATGAGCGTGGGGATAAGATCCTCGCCACGTTCCTCATAAAAGGAATCAAGCCACCATCATGATTTTACTTACCCAAGTATATCAATATCACACCTTCTGCACCCCTGACCTCGCAAGATCCTTAGAATTCATAGAGTAATCTAGAAAATTCATATATTCCTGAGGGTCCACTGAAAGAGGGTTGGTATCAACTTAGGTTTGGAAATGGCATGCTTTATCAAGTCATACAACACCCTTGTATTCTGATTTTGGTCATGGGAGCATCTCATTCAAACATTCCTCAAGGTCCTGATCCTGATTTTACTTACCCAAGTATATCAATATCACACCTTCTGCACCCCCGACCTCGCAAGATCCTTAGAATTCATAGAGTAATCTAGAAAATTCATATATTCCTGAGGGTCCACTGAAAGAGGGTTGGTATCAACTTAGGTTTGGAAATGGCATGCTTTATCAAGTCATACAACACCCTTGGATTCTGATTTTGGTCATGGGAGCATCTCATTCAAACATTCCTCAAGGTCCTGATCCTAATGACCCCCTTTCTTTTGGTATGCCATAGAATCTCCCTAACCTGCCACTAATGCCCATCACACAAAGCTCAACTCCCATACCGTTTGCACCACCTTTTCCACTTGACCAAATTTGGCAACCACCAGTGAATATCAGGGGCAACCCTTTTGATGCACCACCACCACCTCTTGGATCTATACCCACATGTAAGTTATCGCCACTTTTGTTCATGTCTCAGCAACCACTTCAAGGAAATATCCCATCCTTGCATCAACCTCAGGTTAATCCGCAATAGGCCATGCCATCGCAACCACCTCACCAATAGGTGTCACAACATAATGTCATTCCATCCTAGCCTCCACAACACACTTCAATTCCATCTCAAACCTTGCATCAAGAACAGGTCACTTCACAACCTCAACAATAGCCTCCACAACAATCATAGGGTGTCCCATCGCAAACCCCTCAGCAAACAAAAATCCCTACACACCAACCAACATCATCTTATCATTTTTCTCCTCAGCAACCACAAGTCCCTCAATAAAATAAAATTCCTTCTCGACCTCTTTATCAATAGCCACCATCTTACCAACAACCACCTCAGCATACACAAGTCCCAACACAAACACCAAGCAACCCTGCTACTCAATACCTATATCACCCGCAAAGAATGTATACCGCATATCCTACCCCATCTAATCCTAATCCCACTTATCTCCATCCTCAGCAATCCTGGCCACAACCATCCTACACAAATCCCCAAAAATCACAATTGAATCCTTATTACCAATTATCCAATCCACAATAGCCTTTATATGCCTCACAATAACCAACAACTACTTATAATTACTAGTCTAATCCGTATTACTCCCAGCAGAAACCATCATACCAGAAAGGTGCTTCCAATTCATACTATCAAGCTCCACCACCCTATCAACCACCTTTTACCAATCTACAATTTAAATATCCCAATCAATATCAGTAAACTTCTTTGTATCAGCCTCCACCATCATATGATCAAACCATCCCGATGCCATCCACATCATATCAACAATACACTGCATATAATCAATCCAATCCAACCACTCCTCCATCATCCACACCTGTTAACAAGGAGTGGGAAGAGATCAAAGCCGCATTGAAATGCTTGCAAGTAGGGACCTCCAAAAAGTCTTTCAAGTTTGAAGAGATTTGTCCCTATTCGTTTGATCCCTTGATTTCACTTGTTCCTTTTCCAAAGCATTTCAAAATACCAAAGTTTGATAAGTACAAAGGAACTAAGGACCCTAAGAATAATCTCCAAGAATTCTACTCACAATGCCAAGAAGTCTTGCACAATGACAATTATCTCTTATGGTTATTCCCTAGAAGTCTCATGGGGGTATTCCTAGATTGGTTCATGGGTCTTCTGAAGGGATCAGTCTCTTCTTTTGTGAATCTTTCAAAAAAAATTGTTACACACTTCTCGTTCAATTTTGGAGAAAGATATTGATACCTTAGATCTTTTGAAAGAAAAACAACATGAGGGAGAGACCTTTGCAAGCTATCTACAAAGGTGGCACACTTTGGCTAGTCGAATGAAATCTTAGCTTAGTGAGAAGGACATGGTGAATATTTTCATAGAAAATGCTCACTCAAATATGGCACATAATCTCAACCTTCATTGTGTCATGCCTTGTGTAGAGGTCATAGAAAAAGGTCCTATTATTGAGAGAGCACTCATTGCTAAGGGGCAGGTCAAAATTTATGATCCAGATAAGGATAAGTCATCTGGGGATAAGTCCCCCTACTAGAACAATAAAAAGAATGCACTCAATGATGGTGTCATGAATACCAAGCATGTTTAGGTAGCTAACACCTCACAAAGGTCACAATATGTCCCTAATTAACCATCAGTTTCTAATGTCATATCAGTTCCATAGGGGGCACCACGTCCTCCCCAATAGTCCAATCAGTAGAATCAAGGGAACAATAAACACACATTCACTCAATTGGGAGAATTTTTAAGTGTTGTCTTCAATAGGCTCCTCCAAGCAAGCTCTCCGGTTAGTTATCCTATGACTAAACCTTTCAATGAATCTAAACCAAAGCCTACCTAGTACAAAGAAAATGAATATTATGACTTTCACAAAATTAAGGGGCATTCCACAAACAAGTGTCAGTGACTGAAAACATATATCCAAGATCTTATAGATCGAGGTGATATCTAAGTGGATGCAAAAAAGGCCATGCGGTCCAATGCCCAACTTCAGATATATCAAAATGCTTTCCCAAAACACAATTAGGGTGCTAGTACGACTAATACTAATCCCGGGTCAAGCAATAACAATAGTCAAAATAACAACACAAATAATGTCATCTACAAGAATGTACCCTATAACTATGATGGTATAGTTATGTGCATCAGCTAGGTAGAGCCTTGTATGTCCATGATTTGTGTTAAAGGAAAAGACCCACAATGTGTTGTCACAACCCATCACACCGCATAATTGTTCTTGGAGCCTCCATGTCATCCCAACTAGCTCTTGTAAGCTCTCAGTACAATATTATTGATCACCTTGAAAATACTCTAGCTCCAATATCCATCTTGGACTTGCTTAAGTCTTCTCCTATCCATCAAGAAATCCTCCCTAAAGCTTTGCAAGATACTCATGTCCCTAATGATATAGACCCTACCCAATTCAAGCCTTGGTAGGACACTTGTCATCCACGTATCAACTGGGCTTTAGTAAAAATGATATGCTTTGCATCGATTCGAATCATAACACACCTCTTCACATTGAGGCCCTCGTAGCCCACCATAAATAAAAAGGGTCTTGGTAGATAACGTCTTTATCCTTAATCCTTGTACATTGAAGTTCATAAAATAGGTAGGCTACACCCATGTTGACTTAAATAACCAAGTCATCACTATCAAAGCTTATGACAATGCAAAACGAGACTCTAAAGGAATTATTTGTCTTCCCATCCAGGTTGGCCCTATTGTACAATATACCACATGCCATGTCCTTGATCTGAACCTTACATGTAATCTCCTTCTTGGCCTCCCATGGATTGATGCCATGCAGGTCATCCCCTCCACCTACCATCAGTGCTTGAAATTCCCATTTAATGGGATGGAAGTAACTATACACCCTGATCTGCAACCCTTTGAATATTTTCGTCCATTAGAAGCTTCCTTTGCTCACTCTCACTACTATCCAGGAGTTGAAGTGGGAGCACCTCAGGTATCATCCTCCAATCCATCTTCCAACCCATCATCCACCACATCATCCATTCCATCTTCCACATTTGAATCCACAATCACTAAAGTCTAGATCATAGACAAAGGTTGTGGTGAGTATGAGATGTGCATGGATTTAAATGTGGCAACCATGCCACTATCTCATCATACTTATGACCAACCTTCTCAATCCACACCAAAAGAGGAAGAGAAGACAATCACACTCAATTCTAAGAATGTGGGGTCTAGCAATTTTTGATCTCATGGGACACGACAAGATCAACCAAAAGATGATATCAGTCAGTGGATATATTGAGAAGATCCTCAACCTTATCCCCCTCTTAAGGAATATTTCCAAGAGACTTAACCTCATGCATCTAAGTTAGCTGAAAAGTATAATTATCAATGGGGAGGCCTTGGTGTAGAAGAGCAAGCAATATGACAACCTGTTGATACTCCTATGCAACCAAGACATTTGGGCTTAGGTTATGGCACGAGGAAAAAGGGTCCTGTACCATCAACTAGTACATCTAATAACGTTAGTGTGGATAATGGTTTCCTTGAGGAAATACCTGAGGAAAAGTCCATCATACTCACATACGATGAAATTGATATCCCTACCATGTTTGATTTCTTATCTATTTTTTCCATCAGCCTTTCCCTTCACCATCCTGAACTCATTGACTGGGACTTACGAGGTAGTGCACCTATCGATACCTTTCCATCAGTGGAAACCTATGTTCATCTCATGGGATTGGGGGAAGATGAACACCCTAACTGAAAAAGTAAGAAGAAACAAAATAGAAAAGGGTCATCTAGTGAAAACCTCTTTGAGGCACTTCCTGACTTAACAAAAGTCAAAATAAAGGGTGTATCCATTAGTGAAAACCTCGATGAGGCACTGGAGGATGGGGATGTTCATCTTCCCCTTGTTGGAATTCAGTTGTCCGAATAGTCCTCTATCTTGATCGAAGAAACTCAGGAAGTTAATTTCGGAATGGAGGAAGACCCTAGGATCACATATGTCACCAAATCCTTGTCATAGAAAGAACATTCTATCATTATCAATTTGCTAAAAGAAGGGATCATCAATTTCACATAGACTTATTGAGACATGCCAGGTCTAGATCCTACCTTGGTGGTACACCATTGGGATGTTCATCTGGATGCCAAACCTGTCAAACAGAAACTAAGAAAAATGCATCCACAAGTGGCTTTGCTTGTCAAGAAAGAGTTGGAGAAATTTTTATAAGTTGGGTTCATAAGACCTATTGACTATTCTAACTGGATATCCAACATAGTGCCCATGGCCAAACCAAGTGGAAACATCAAAATTTATACAGTTTTCTAGAATCTCAATAAATCTTGTCCTAAGGGTGATTTCCCCCTTCCAAATATTGACATGTTGGTCGACCTCACAGTAGGGCATGAGATGCTATCCCTTATGGATGGTTTCTCCAGCTATAATCAGATTAGGATTGCACTAGAAGATCAACATAAAACTGCCTTTACCACTCCTTGAGGCACCTTTTTCTACAATGCCATGCCCTTTGGACTCAAAAATGTGGGGGAAACCTATCAATGCGCCATAACTATTATCTTCCATGACCTTATTCATATTATAATGGAAGATTATGTTGATGAATTATTGAGGAAGTCCAAGACTGGAGAAGAGCATCCTATGATTTTGAAGAAAATATTTGAGTTGTTAGAGCACTACAAGCTACATCTAAATCCAAAGAAGTGTGTGTTTGGGGTTACATTAGGAAAGCTATTCAGCTTCATAGTCTCCCGAAGGGGTATAGAAGTGAATCCAAAAAAGGTCAAATCATAATGGAAATGCCACCACCTCATGATCTTAAATAGTTAAGAAGCCTTGAAGGGAATCTATAGTCTATCAGGCAGTTCATAGCTCAAGTGTCAATCATTCACACATATCCTACATAAAGAAACCACCTTCAAGTGGGATCTAGAATGTTAGCAAGGCTTCGACAAAATTAAGGAGTACTTGGCTCATCCACCCATCCTCATGCCTACAATTCCTAGAAAACCACTTCTATTGTACATCACAGCTATAGTAGTTGCACTTGGGGCATTATTAGCTCAACATGATGAGTCCTCTAAAGAGAATTCAATCTATTACATCAGTCAAACATTGGTGGGATATGAAATCAAATATTCTACAATGGAAAAAGTTTGTCTGGCAGTGATCTTCAGTTCACAAAATCTTCATCATTACATGCTCAGTCATCATGTCAAGTTAATATCAAAAGTTGATCCGCTTAAGTATTTTTTATCTAGAAATTCTTTGACTAGCCGCATGGCTAAGTGGGTCATGTTACTGAGTGAATTTGATATAGAGTACGTGGACCATAAGGTGATCAAGGGACAAGTCATAGCGGATTAGTTAGCCGACGCTCCTTTGGTGGATGCATATCCCTTAGTAGCTGAGTTTCCTGATGAAGAAGTCCTCACAGTCATAGAAGCAGATATATGGATGCTCTATTTCGATGGGTCATATACACATAATGGAGCTAGTGTAGGTATCGTATTCATCACTCCTCAAGGTGACTACATCCTAAAGTCATTCAGATTGGAATTTCCATGTACCAACAACATTGCAAAGTATGAAGCTCTTATAAATTATCTTAAAATCGCTATCCAATGGAACATCAGCCATCTATGAGTCTTTGGCAATTCCCAATTGATTATCAAATAGGTCAATGATGAGTTTCAAACAAAGTATGACAAGTTGTTACCCTACAAATGCATGGTGGATGACTTCAAGAAGTATTTCACCTTCATCCAATTTGAATAAATTCCCAAAGTCTAGAACAAGGCAGCAGATGCAATGGATACAATCGGTTCCCTCATTGATATGTTGAATGACATAATAGACTGTGAGTTCCTGGTAGAACAAATTTAATCCTAACATATGATTTCCCTGATAGTGAGATGGTGTGCGATATTGTAGGTCTTGAATCACCCTAGTACCATGACATTTACACCTATCTCCATGATAATATCCTACCACCTGACCTTACACAAAATCAATGCAAATCCTTTATACAACACACTTCCTACTACACCATTGTGGGAGATACACTCTATTGTCATGGGTATGATGGCACTCTCCTTAGGTGCCTCAACAAATTAGAATCCCGCATTGTGTTAAACAAGGTACATAGTGGTGTTTGTGGGGCCCATTCTAATGACATGGACTTAGCTAAACAGATTCTTAGAGCTAGTTACTATTGGGCTACTATGGAACATGACTCATGTGAGTTTGTGAAGAAATGTCTACCTTGTCAGCAACATGCAAATTTAATTCATGCTCCCACCCAAAACTTGCATCCCATCATAGCACCATGGCCTTTTTCTCAATGGGGTTTCGACTTGATCAACAAGATTTACCCTCCATCCTCTTATGACCATAATTTCATCATCACAGCCACTAAATAATTTACCAAGTGGGTGGAAGCAATTCCACTCTCCCAAATCACAGGTATTTAGATATCCAAATTCATCCTTTTCCATATCCTCTACCGATATGGAATCCCTTTTTCCATCATCACCATCAATGGAAAGCCCTTCAAAAATTAGTTTATGAAACAACTTTGTGAGACATATTATATTGAACATTGTTGGTCCATGCCCTATTACCCACAAGGTAATGGTCAAGTGGAGGCCACCAACAAAATGCTTATCAAAATCCTTAAAAAGGCGGTTAATAATACTAGTTGATATTGGCACCTCCATCTCCATCTCGCCCTTTGGGTTTATTGTACATCCATCTACACTCCCACTGGTGCCACTCCATACTCCCTCATATATGGTGCTGATGCAATCTTTCTTATCAGATTTGAGATCCCCTTGCTTTGAATATCCATGAATAACCTAATTAGTGATGAAGACACCCGAGTTGCATGCTTAAGTCAACTTGAACTCTTGGATGAAAAGTGTACCAGGGCCTATAATCATCTGCAAGCATACCAACATCATCTTAGGAGGAGCTACAACAAGAAATTTTGTCCTCGCCAGTTTAATGTTGGTGATCTAGTTCTCAAGGAGAATCAGCATACTCAACAAGATCAGGACAAGAAGGGAAAGTTTGAGGCAAATTGGCTAGGTCCTTATGTTGTCATAGCAAAACATGGTTCTAGGGCATATAGACTTGCCACACCTAAAGGGGAGCCCCTAGAGGAGCCTATCAACATCATGCACCTAAAGAGGTTTTATACCTAAGTTAGCTGGGTTATCCTATCCTGAAAAATACCAAAAAAAGTAAAAAATCATCAAAAATACAAAAAAAATCCAAAAAAAGTAAAGAGAAATAATCTGTCCTATGGTGAAAATCAGCACTGGTGGTGCCTTGAATAAGTATGTTTGGTGAAAACCTAGTAATAGGTGTCATTCATAGAGGGCTTAATCATTATCTAACTTGGGTCCTAGTTACTTTATGCTTCCACCCATCCTATCCTTGCATTCCATCTTCACATCCTATCGATCTGATCCTTTCATCTGCACCTGCTTGTTCGTCGCCTAGTATATTTTAGTTGAACATTGGAGAATTCACATTAGCTTTCCACCATCCTGAGATTTTATCCCAATCTAAGCTTATTTCATTTGTCTGTCAGTGTTGTTTGTCAGTCTCACATCCCCATCTAGGATCCTCTCATTTTCTTAGTCAGCATTAGGTCCCATCTCATCTCTTGTCTTTTGTTGAACTGCATTGCCCTTGTGCTTTCACATAGGCAAGGTCAATCATTTGATCAGCCCTTGGGGAATTTGTCTATCCTATCTCTATCATCCATTGTGGTCTCCATTGTCCTCTTTCCACTTTTATCCATCATGAATTGTTAGTCTTTTATCGAAATATGAGGGCTTTGCACTTTCACGTAGGCAAGGCTAACCTATGATCAGCCCCCAAGCCCTTGGGTATTTAGGGTGTGTCTTGTTGTTGTGTCATTTCATCATGTGTGTCCTTGTCCTAACTGGTTCTTAATAAATAATTTTTTTTAGTATCTTGAGGTCTAATCAGTTTCAAATATCCTGAGTCATGTCGATCATCTATCTTATCCTCCATCTTTAGTCTTAATAGGATGTATCCTTCCTAATCAGACCACATCAATCCCATCCACCCTTTTGATTATGTGGCAAAGTACATTTGAGATTTATTGTGATAGTTTGATGCTTTCAGCTTTTGTTTATCAGTTGAGCTTCGTATTCTACCTCGTCAAGGTCGCCACGATCTATCATATCATGGTGCTCTTTTGACTAGTAGACATAGTGGCATATCTTGATCTTTTGTTCATTTTTGTCTTCTTTGTTGTCCCACATAGTACCCACCAAGATCCTTGTCATCTTGTGTTACACTGGGGTATCCTGTGTGCTTGTGGTTATCCCAATACCTGGCCCAACCAAAGTCATTACGGCTTTAGGGTGTTGGGATATCCTTCTTGTTTACTTTGTTTTTCCTAGGCATTAGATGTTAATCTACCTTAGTTTCTGTTGACGCCAAAAATTGACGAGATAACAGTGCCTTTATGGGAAACTCAGTTCAAGGGGGACCCCTTTGCGCCAAACTGAGTGACCTCCGGATTTTAAAGAAGCCGGCTTCTTCTATATAATGGGTTTTGGAAAGGGAAAAGGAAGCGGATATAATGAAACAAATATTAATCTAAGGCGATGCTCCAAAGCTTACTAGTAGGCAGGATAAATCAAAGACTTAAGGGCCTGAATGTTATAGTTATGTTCCAAAACATCAGAAACTTAAAGTTATAGCATAAACAATTCATTTAATTGACATAAAACAGTATCGCATACATTCTCACTGCTAAGAAGAGTCGTTAAGACATGATTTAGACCAGCAAGTTTGCATTTAATATATAGAAGTCTCTTCAAATGAAATGCTTAAGACAATAAAAAGCACAGTTCACAGTTTAATCAAGACATGAAAAATAGAAAGGCCGAACAATAGGCACAGTCTGAAAGTTTCTTACGAATAAACATGCAAAAAAGGCCTGGTGTCTCTTGCTAAAACCAGTATTCTTTCTAAAAATCTTGGACCATTTCCCCTCAACAGGGAGAGTATATATAGCCGGAGAGCAAAATCCCACCACTTGAAGTGCTATAACAGAAAGATTCCACAATCTCCCGTAATGATGCCCAAATACGAATATTCCCAATGCCGTTATGAGAGCAGCCAGTCAGAGCACATCATCCAGTTGATCAATTACAGGCGTGCCCCTTGTGATGATGGCAGTGGTCCCAACAAGGCTTCGAAGCGACAAGTGCCGCCCACTGCTTTAGAGAACCATGACGAGCAGCACCCAATAACACTATCCCGCTCGGCCATCTCATAGCTTGCTTTGATAACCAATGTAAGGCACGTGGCAACAAATCGCAGCCCGAATGAAAACTCCTCCTCCATCAATCAAGAGCTTGCGGAGGAGTGACACTTGTTCAAGGGACTGAGGCTACTTTGAAAATCGAGGAAGGTCGTATGAACCGGGTGGCGAAAGATGCGTGGCCGCATTTCGCAACCTGTGGTGCTCTCATCCCTGCTGTTGTTTTAAAAGCTGTGAACCGCTAACACGTGGGCGAAGGTAGGTCCCGCCAAGAAATAAAGAAGGCCAATAGAAATATTTCACAGCCCACTGCAGCATACTCTATCCTTGCTAGGAAAGTTTGCAATACACCGCCACGTACAAAGATGTGGGCCCCTCGATGAACCTTAGGAGTATCGAACCTTTATGGAAGGCTTAGCAACCCGAAGAAAACACAAAGCAACAGAAAAATGAGAAACCCCACAGGCGAGACACGTGGATGCCCAGCACAGCATTTCAGGAGCCGAACGGGGAGCCGCTTGTTGAAGTTGCGAAGCGAAGAATGCACAAAGGGAAAGATCAAAACCTGCCGGGAAGCCGAAGAAACGCAAAGATGCATAGGCCAGTGCACGAACATGTGCAAAAAAAAGGGACCCGAAGGGAGCTGCTTGAAACATTATTTCAATAGCTTTTGGCGACTAATAGGGGCGTTTCAGATAAGGAACGGAGAACCCAAAAAATCTCTGGTTCTATAGACCAGAGCCTTCATCTATAGGGCGAATGGAGTTAGAGCTTGGAAAGTGCAGCCTGCAAAGGCACCCATTCATTTTTGGATGGCTTTGCTATGCTGCGCAAATTCTCTTGTGCCCCGCGGAGATCAATAGCTTCCTTGTGAGGCAACACCTCTGGCAGGCCAGCGCCTGCTTGGATATGGAAAAGCAGCTGAGAGAGTGGATGAATGATTGCCTCGATATCTGCTGCTGTTGGGTGGCTGCCGAATTCCTTGAATGCCTCTGGATTGTTCTCCTTCTGTTCAATAACCTCCGTAATCTGCGCAGCCATGGCAATAGTGCCATCTTCAAGGAATGGAGACGGCAATCCCAACCTGCCCAACTCAGAGAAACTCCCTCGAATTCTATCCAGCGCTTTGTTTAGAAAAGCCGCTGCTGCCTTAGTACGCTGGAAAGCAGAGTGGCAATGAATGAATTTATTTGCCGTTTGAGCTGCGGTGTCCTGATCTTCGATACCCGCCCCGGCAAGAATCTCATCTGAGACCGAGCATAGCTTATTTAGTAAGTCCCTTGCCTCAGGAACCTTTTCCAGGATGAAGCGTGGGAACTATTCCATTGTATCATGGGCTTCCTGATTGAGTTTTAATGCCTTGTCGATGAATCGGAGGGTAGGCTGCAGATTTAGGCAGAAGGCTTTGATTTTCTCCCAGTGAGAAATGTACAATTATCTGATCAGTGGGATGATATCAGGTTGGGCAGGGGCTGGTAGCAGAGAGGCCTTAAGCGAAGAAATCTTTGCATCTCTTGAAATGAGGGCCTTGGAAAATTCTGCCTTCTTCTTTTTCTCGGATGCCAACTGCTCTGCATAGCTGTGCATTTCTTTGTTCCAAGTTTATTCAGCTCTGGAGTGGTTAACCGATTGCTCTTCTAATGAAGCTTTTGTCTCTCAGAGCTCCTCTTCTAGCTTGGTCTTTGTCTCTCGGAACTTCTCTTCCAGTTTGGTCTTCAAACCTTTGAATTCGGCCTCTTTTTCCTATACCTTTTGCTGATACTGCTCTCGTAGGTGTTCCATCTCCTCCCCTTTCTCTGCCAGCTTCTAACTCTACTCAAGGCGGAAACGTTCAAGCTCCCCCTCTATCGATTGTAGGCTCTGTTGCGCTGCTTGGTTTTGATTCTGTAATTCTTTTAATACGGCTGGGTCGGCTACTTAGGTCTTTGCAATTTCACCCTGAAGCCTGTTTCTCTCATTTTCTGCTGTTAGCGCCCTTTCTGTCATTCGGGCGATATCTGCCTCTAAGGATTTCTCCTTTGCCTCTAAAAAGCTCACCCTGTCCTTGGCTGCCTTGAGCTGTTTATCCTTCTTCTTTAACTGGCGACCAGTCTTTAGGGAGTCGGAAGTGACCACCCATTGTGTCTCCTCCATGATTTCGACTTTATCTTGTGGCCGGGCTACCTTCATGTCCAGTCCGACAGCATAAATTTCATAGTCCTCTAGTTGCATTTCTCCCTGGGGCTTGTTTACCCTTGGGTACATAGTTGCAAACTTTAATTCTTGGCGGGCCTCGTCATACAAAGCCTGTACTCTCGGCTCGGCGGGGGCATTGTCATCCTTTGCCCTTCGTCACCTCATTCTATTTACGCGCGCTTCCTTCCCACAATCTATCTGTGCAATGAACTTAGCTGGTGATGAAACTAGCCCACCTGCGAAAGGAACATCGGAAGGCAGGGCGTAGGGATAGGTAACTTTCATAGGCGCGCGCATTTGTTTCTTCTGAAGGGTAACGGTCTGCGGAGAAAAGTGTGGCACGTTCCATAGCTTAGCCTGGGGGTAATCAGCAGGGCTAGACATTTGCAACGGTTGAACCAGAGATTCAGTCGTAAGGCCTGTTGGTTGAGGAAAAAGAGTCGCCACTTGGGGCTCGGTTTGCTGTAGTGGGAAGGGATCTGTAAGCATCTCAAAAAAAGAGTGGGGGCCAATGGGAGGAATATTTTCAGAAAGTGATGTGAGGAAAGTCTAGGCGGCAGCAGTAGGCGTTAGCATGCTCGGAGGGGTAATTATAAACGGTTGGGGTTGCGAATATTGGGCAAATCCAACAGAATAAGCTGGACCAGAAATAGAGGGTGGAGGGCTCGGACGAATGGCAGGAGTTGCTAATTGAGCAGGGACGGACGTGAAAGAATGAGATGTAAGAGAGGAAGGAGAAAAATGTACCTGCTGACTGGTCGGCGGTGGCATCGGGATCGTTCGAGACTCGCCCGCAACCTCTGGCATTTGACTAGTAGCGGGTGTTTCCCCTTCAGCCGGTTCATGTGAAATTGTCCCGATAACGTTTTCCGTGCGTTTCCTTTTCGTGGGGGGACACTCACTAACCTCGGTAGTCGGATCCTTCTGCTAAGGAACTATCCTGACCGGTTTAGCGGCCCATGTGCGTGTAAGCAAGCCCCTTGATATGTTAAAGCGCACATTAGTGCCCACATAGGCGGCATGCCCGGGGGCATCGCCTTCCTGCGCTGATATCGCCGTCTCTTCCTCCTGCTCATCGGAGCCTTTTGCTTCGCTCCTGTTAGCACTGGAGATCGGGCTGGGATGGCCTTCATCCCAGTATCTTTCAAATTCCTGGTCATCCTTCAATTGATTATAAGGAGCTTTCAACTGCCCTGTTTCCTGGCGGTATCTCCAGAAAGCTTTTATTTTTTCATCGCTCCATTCCTCGTCCACTTTCAACTTATTATGCATGCTGCGCTCTATCGGAAGGTTGTCCTGGGCCATGGCCACTGGAAAGTATAACTTGTGCCATGGGCCCCTATATCCGGCGTAGGGATTTGTGCCAATTCAACCAGATCTTCATCTTAATCAGTCTGGTTATTACGCCGCTTCTCCTAGTATGGTCAGGGAACATGTGTAACTTTCATATGCGACTTAGGTAGCTCATTGAAAGGGTTGTAATCCCACTTATCATTTACTATTACTAACCCCAGGTGTGCCAGCTTGTCCCCTAGCAGCTCGTGCGATCATTTTTTGACAAGCTTTATTGACTTGAAACTCTTCGGGCAAGTGAAGAATCCCTTCCTCTTGACACTTTCGCTGCTACAGAACATGAAATCAATGATGCACACATGCCGGTAAACCTCCAACGCTAGCACTCTATCGGTGATGCAAACTAGGAGCAAGAAAGGCCTACCAATAAAGCCCCTCATTCGAAGGATCGTAAAATCCTTGCCCAAGAACCAGTCACAAGCGGGGGTGTAGCCTTGCAGAAATCCAATCTGCTCAGTGTTAAGCCGGACGATATCACCCTCTCCAATCAAATCATTCAAGACCGGGGCTATGAAATAGTCCACGAAGGCATAGTAGTCATATGTTGCGGAAAGGTAGGGTGTCTATGTAGATACCGGCTTTCTTTTGTTCTGCTCGTCAAAAATTGATAGTGGGATAAATCGGGCGAAGAAATCCGGATTCTGATGCAAGAACATGTGGACCAGGTAGGAAAGAAACCTAAATTTCTTCTCCGCCTGGTAATTCTCTATTTGCTGTATCATTTCTTCGACCATGAACTCAGCAAAATCATACCAGAAAAGTTCATGTTGCCTGCGAAACTGTATTGCAGGGCCCAGCTGAAAAGCCTCGATCTTCTCATCAGAATCACAACCGCAAACAAATGCCAGCATAGATATGGGGTCTTGGAGGTCATCGCGGAATGAACCACGCAATAATGGGATGCTCGGTGCCTTAGCGGACGCAACACCCTTCTTATTGGTCTCTTCTAATAGGAAATCAGAGCTGGTTCTCATCCTTTTCCATATCTTTTCCCCTTTGTTTGGGCAGAAATGTTCAATTTTCTCCTTTCTTGTCCTGGGGTCAGGAATGCATAACATATGTCAGATGGCTTCCGGGCTGATATGAACCCTTAAATTACGACCCTCAATGTAGTGGGTCTTTGGATTATAGCGTTGAATAGCTGCGTCGACCACCTCTGGGCAATAGTGCACCAATGGGACCATGTATTGTGGAAGACCGCTAAACCAGACTCTACTTGCAGTGGCTTGGTCCACCCCTGGCGCTGATAACCTTGCGCAAGCCACCTCTCTAAGAGACTTACGGTTCTTGGCAAGCTTTGGGTCGTAGATATTAGCCCACTTTTCTCTAACCTTTTTCGGGTTATTCCACTCTTTGGGCCTCTCCAGCTCCTCTGTGTTGGCTCTTTTCACCTTCTTGGGTATACCAGGAGTGGCATACGCTACATCTTTGTATACGTAAACCTCGGTAGCAGAACGAATAGCCGAATATAGTTCCTGGCTAATCCCTTCCTGCGTTGGCTAAGCTAAAGATTCTACCATTTTTCTTCGCGGCAGAACTTGTAAGCTCCTTGGCCTTTGAATATGCTTGCACTAGAAATACAGACAGAAAACACTTCGCGCACTCCTTAACTTTTGGAAAAAGACCTAGGAACAATGAGCGTTTTCATGCAATAATAGCAACTTTCCTCAAGGTGGTAGGCGAGCGTGAGCCCCTTGCATTTAATTCGGCATGTACCATTAACTCCACAACTCGTGCAAGATGAGCTGATTGTTTTTTCGAGGTGGCCGGATTTCATCATTGCTTTCAAAAGATCGTGTGATACACCCTAATTTCCTTGGAAATTGAGCTTGCAACTGGCCTTCTCACCTTGGGTTAGCATGTACCGGTAATTAATATCCCTGGCCGGAATGATTACACCAAGCAAACGATCACCGCCTGAAAGAGATACGAATATCGCCTCGGGTTCTGGGATGTGCTTGAGATTTGACACCATAGCATACGGCCATACGTCCCTTCATCAACAAGTGCCACCTTTTTAAAGCTCAATTAATTAACTTGATTTAATTAAGCATGCCTTGAGCCGTGCTACCATGCATGTACCAGCCCAAAATGTGAACAAACGCAGACTCGGCCCTCGAAATCGCGGCCAATATACATCACGTTGCTTATGGGCGGATTGGCATACATCTTGTCAATTTTCTATAAATAGGCCAGTAGATAGCGAACATATGCACTTTGCATCCAAGAAGTGATAGGCAAGTAGAATACTGCTAAGTAAGTATTTTCATAGGTTAGGTGGTGAGTAGATTTCGGCATTACTTAGCAGATTTAGGAATAGTGTTAGGAGAGATGGATACTCCTATTCGCCTAACCTCCTTCAAATCACAGACAGTGTTTGTAGGTGAGATCTCCACTAGGAGGCTCAAGAGAATGACGAAGAACAAGCACTTGCTGGTTCTAGTAGCCATCAAGTGGGTTCTCGGCAAGGACTGTGTTGAATATGAAGATAAGCATCGGGTGAACACCGACGTGTGCTCACACTTTGTAGCATCTATGCTGGATATTTGTGTCCCTCGGCCGCTTGTATTGAAGCTAGTCAAAGAAATCTTCCCAAAGAAGTACCTGAATGGGCTCGGCGAGGTTGTTACCCATGCTACGTACGGGATAGGCCTGCCAATAGCCGGTGACCTGCGTCGCTTCATCAAAGAAGAAGCTGTTGTCGTTTGGCAGCCATTCCTGAGCGGATTTCACCTGCAGACTCATGGTGTGCACCAGCAAAGGGTTACCCAAGCTCTTCACTTCCTGTTCAGGAGCTACAACGTGATACCCTTCTACGATGTAGAATGGTATACTGACTTCAGGAACCTGGTGTATCCACCACCGACGACAGCCGCGCTTAATGATACTGCCAGTGCCACCAAGGAACCTGTTGATGAGGAAGAAGCAGACGATGTCTTAAATGTGTCGGTTGCTGCCAGCCACTCTTGCGGATAGATGATCCCCTTGCCTTGGTGTCTGTTGATGTAACCCACCTGCTCCATATAAGCCTGATAAAAGGCCATCATATATATATATGCTCTAATATTTTGTACATTTTGAAAATCGGCATCCATGCCCTTTTGTAACTCAGGAACATGTATATAAATATATACGTCTCTTTTCTTTTTGTTGTGAAATCTATGCTCCTATTTGCTTCTGTGTGCAATTTTTCTGGGTTTGCCAATCTTGTATGTTTTGTCTCTGTTTACGAGCATACTTTTGTGTTTTAAGAAACTCCGGTGTTTTACCCACTAATGATGATAAGCGAATGCGTAGCAAGTCTATTGATTTTAGCAAAAGGATAGGCCAAAAACAAGAAAGGAAAAAAGAAAAAGCGTTACTTACAACTGTACAGGGTAGGGTTTGACGCTTAATGGAACAATTTAAGGTGAATCCCATTAACCGGGATTCCTAGAGGCTCTTTTTCCATATTTTCCAGCTCGAAGGCATTGTGTTGCATGCACCGAATGATTTTGAAGGGTCCTTCCCATAGGCTATCGAACTTACCATGCTGACCTGGCTTCGCAGCCCTGCTGTCGTATTTTAGCACTAAATCTCCACTTTTTAGGCCTTGGTCGGAAGCCTTTTTGTCAAACCACCGTTTGACCACCTGTTGACGGCCTGTCATGGCTTTTAGGGAATTCTCCCTTTTT
>VDFB02000003.1:556163531-556256190 GCA_007258455.2 Sequoia sempervirens | reverse complement strand
ATTTTAATGAAGAAAACAAACGGGCGCGTGGGGAATGGCCAAGATGTGGCCACATCGTTCAACGACCACCGTTGATTTCCTTTTGATACCGTTTGCTGATCACAAAGAGACATTGGGCCCACCATGTAAAGGTTACACGTGTAAAATGCTCGCTAGCCCGTGCGATCACTTCACCTTAATGCACAAGACGAACGGGTACGCGGGGAATGGTCTTGATGAATACACATGTTGCGGTGCCTACCATTGATCTTTCTCAAATCTACACTTGGTGGCCTTCTTTTGGAAGTATTGGTCCCACTACCTGACATGACACATGGCAACCGCTTGCCAGCCCGTTCGAATATTTTAATGAATAACAAAACGAAATGGGCGCGTGGGGAACGATCGAGATTTGATGGCGATGATCGAACAGTCATCTTAAAACTGAAATCTGCACATGCTGCAAATGTTAATTTTAAAAAGGGGCCACTACTAGGCTGACGGGAACTTGACCCTTAGGAATGAAGACTTAAGACTTAAGTCATTAAGTATGAAAATCAAGCCCACCCAGAGGAGAAATTAAGCGCTGAAAAGGCATTAGGTGACTGACAAACCTAAACCTAGGGGGCTGGTGAAAACAATGATTCAAATGGCATAAGTGGTGACTTAGACATCTGAAGACCGAGAGAATTAGGTCAATGCAGAAATAGAATACCCAAAGGTTTTTAGGCTCGTAGGTCAATTTTGAGGGGTTTTGGCAACACAAACCCTAAAGCGGTGATGAGGAACACAACCCTAAGCCAAAAACGAGGGTCCAAGCCAAGTATTGCAAAATTTTAAAATGGAACCAAGAGAATTTTCAGAGGGTTTCCATCAGTGCTGACCTAAGGGTTTTGGGGTCATGCAGAATTATGTATGTAGCGGATTTATGGGAGTAATTATAGGTCATGCCAACCTATTTTGGTGGTGTACATGTTTTGGTTTATTCTGCAAAGCATGTGTTGGAGTTTTGAGCAGACATGTTTTGAGGTTGCATGGTTCATCTAATTAAGCTGACCTAATTGATGATCTGGGTGTTTGTGATAGATGTATGTATATATACAAGGTTAATTCATTGTGCGAAGGATGAATTGAAGTAGTTCAAGTGTGTGTGTGAGATTTGATGTAGAGTGAAGTGCGAAGTGTGATTGTGGTGAAGTATGGAGTGTGCGAAGTTAGACTTTTGAGCTTAAGTGGATTGTATTTTCAACATGTTGTAGATGCATTATTAGCAGTTCAATTTTGGTAGCGAGCCACCCTTTCTTTTATCCCTTTCTATTCTAGGCAGTGAGCTATTCTTTCTTTCTGGATAGCGAGTCCGCTATTTTGTAAATCCATTGTAATTGGTTATAATATATTGTGAGCTAATCCTCACCGTGTTTTTTCCCTTTCAAGGGTTTTCCACGCAAATCTGGTGTTCTTGTGTTGTGTTGTGATGCATGCTTTAATTGTTGCTTTCCATTACTGCAAGTTTAATGTGATGCTTTGAATGGAAGTTTAAGTCAATGAAGTTAATGAGTTTTAGGGAATATTGATTCAGTCCCCCCCCCATCCCCCTTAGTATTTTGGGCGTTCAACAATTGGTATCAAAGCTTGGTTCCTTCAATTGGCTTGATCGCCTGAGGTAGATCTTGGAGGTTGAACACATGGCAACTAGGAGATATCCTATCCCTCTTGAAGAGGTTATCCCTGAAGGGTTTATTGAAGAAGATTATGAAGTTGATATGGAAAGAGAACTTAAATCAGCCCTTGATGACCTGGATAAAACAGAATGTGAGAATAGAGATTTGAAAGAAAATATTAAACAAGCAGATGAGTGCATCGAGAAGTTGAGGGATCAATTCAAGAAAGTTAAAGAAAGATTTAAGGAAACAAATGAGCAGCTCAAACAATCAAATGAGACAATCACTAATATGAAAGTGCAAGTTGAAGAAGGAAAAAGAGTTGAAGACTGCTTGAATGCCAAATTGAAAGATAATCTGTAGAATGTTCAAGGCTTGAAGAAGAAGTTGTGTCTCTAATGAAAGATCTGGAGAAAGCAAAGATTCGAGAAGGCAAATTCAAGAAAGGCTCCACCTTGCTTGATACTTGCAATTCAAAAAGCTACAAAGGACAAGGAAGGATTAGGGTTTGAAAAAAGAGAAAATTCAAAGGTAAATTAGACTTCAAATAATGCTAAAAAGAAGAATGATGAATAGAAGAAGAATGGAGATAAGAAGAGCAATATCAGACAGGTCCGAAACCAAAAGAAAGATTTCAGAAGGCCTCCTATTAGACAACCAGCAACACAAAGGTATTCATTTTTTAATGGTTACTATTACTCTTGCAATAAATTTGGACATAGAGTAGTAGAGTGTAGAAGCCTAATGAATTAGAATGTTCAATCATTTTCCGGTCAGTGCTTTACATGCAATAGATTTGGTCATAAGGCTAGTGAATGCAGAAGTCGAATGATGAATGGCTACAACAATGGTATGATGTTCCAATCATTCAATGGTTACTGCTATACATGCAATGGATTTAGGCATAAGGCTTTTGAATGCAAATCTAAAATGGCAAAAAATAAGTTTGTTTAACAAAAAGTTGTCATATGCCACGGTAAGCCACACCACAGCTAAGTTTTACAGAAGCAAGAATGTGAAACCCTTTGTTTCACAAGAGAAGAGTGATTCGGTGGAGATAAAGAAGGAAATGAACAAGATCTGGAAGAAAAAGGAAGAGAATGAGGTGAAGAATGAGTCTTATGCTAGTTCTTGGTGCAAATATTTCCTCCAGAAACTAGATAAAGAGCTTTGGCTTAGGGGGAGTTTAACTAGAAAACTTTCTAGCCCATTGTTGAAGGTGTGATGCTGATATCTTCAACATACTAGTTAGTTTCTGTGCTTGATCTGTTGGTGGTATTTTTGGTGTGAAATATCCTGTTGCGGAGATTTGTGGAGTAATTGAAGGTGCCTATGACAACATAGTGTGGGTTTGCCAAATTTCAATATCATATGCCCAAGTTATGGCCAAAAGAAAAAAAGACCTCTAGGGCACAAAGGGGTCTTGAAGGGACCAACTAGTTGTCTGTACTGTTGATGTGAGTATGACATCATGTTGATGTCAGTGGCATATTTCGAGAATATTGCCTAGTTGCCGGAAAAAAATCCACCCCCAAAAAAAAAGCGGCGACAAAATATGCTAAAGAAGCTGAAATATATGAAAAAGATGTCATTCCTCGAAAAAACGTCAACACTACTTGCAAAAAAAATTGTCCCCCATAAAGTTTTGTTTGCTACCGCCGCCTGAAGGAGGAAGTCATTGGAAAATGGCAAAAATTTGCCATAAAGTATGAATGTCGGCAAAAAATAGTGGTGGCGAAAATATTTTTTTCGTCACTCAAAAACTTGTAAAAGAGCTGCTGGGGAAACATTGAAGGTCGTTGGGAGGTCTGTAACTTGCTGTCGGTTGGCATAAGGTTGTCAGCCACGGGGTTGAAACACCTCACTGGTGTTGCCTTGGGGCCTGTAGGCGTACAAGTACCCTACGGGTATCCCCAAATTAAATTTGCCCACTTTTTAAAAAAACCTTGCGTCGTTTTTATTTTTTGCAAAATTTCTAAAAAGAAAGAAATTAACAAAAAAATCTCACACCAACCTTTTTTTATATATTTTTTCGATTTGCATGCATAGGCGTTCGTATAGGGGCTGTACAGGCTCTTGTGCAATTTTTTTTTGCCTCAAATGCTCTTGGCACCAATTATAGGCAAATTTATAGTCAAAATTTGTTGAATTGGCCTCTTGAATCCAATGGCGAGGTCTTTTTCGTGCCAAAATGCACCTAAAAATTGCCCACCTTCAAAAATTGCAAAAAAAGCAATGGAGAATCTAGATTTGAAGCCTATAACCCTTGTTGAAGAAAAAACCTCATAAATTGAGAAGGGGTTCGTTGAATCCATGCTCTAATATCATGTTAGAATTGTGAAAAACCACAAATCATGAGCCACAGGATCAAATAACGAACAAAGACACCTTCCACGCAAGAGATCTGCAAATAAAAAATTGCAATATTCCTCAACAAGAAAAAGCTACAGAATGGACCTCAAGAATCTTCAAGGAAAATGAACATCCTGTTGAGAGTTCTATCAAAGGCATGGAAACTCAAGAGATAATACGACGAGGGTTGAGTGCTATATAGGAGCAACCCTAAATGGTAAAGGGATCAGATCAAGACAAGTGTCAACATCATATGCGATGAGATAGAATAATCTAATAATAGCTCACTTTATTTAACATAGAAAAACACTTAGTTAATTGAATAAATTACTTCTAAGTTTAGCTTAAGTGCATGAGAATAAATTAGACTAATAATTAATTAAAGGTTAATTAATTATTAGCTAATGCATGATTACTCTAACAAAGAACACACCTTTTCTCAAGTTCTTTTTTAGTCGAGAAACTTGAGCCTCTAGGAGGTCAAGCTCCTCAAGAGACAAGGATCCAAATATTGTATGAACTTCTTCATGTCATTTTTGCATTTTAGCACTTTGCACTTTTAAAACCAAAATTGTATTTTTTTCTTCTCCACGTCTTTTTCACACTTCTTCATCATGTCATTTTGGCATTTTGACTTTTTTCACTCTTAGACCAAAATTATGTGTTTTTCTCCTTAAAGCCATTTCCACATTTTTTCTTTATTTTACAGAAATGTCGAAGTTGTGCAATATTTCTGATTTTTTGGCCAATTTTCAGTGGAATGTTGGGTCTTTTCTGACTCTTAAACTCTTTTTGAACCCAAATTACACTTAAGATGAAATAAATATTATGACTTTTACTAGAAAAATATCGGATTCAACACAAGTGGGTCTATAAGATGGATTGGAGGAGTGTTTGACCACAGCCATTGATAAGGACACTCCAGACTTCACCAAAATAGATGAAATTAGAAAAGGAACTCAAATGTATTGAAAGAACGACAGATATGATGAGGGAAGAAGGATTGGAGGAGTGTTTTGACCACAGCCATCGATAAGGACACTCCAGACTTCACCAAAATAGATGAAATTAGAGAAGGAACTCAAATATATTGAAAGAACGACAGATATGGCGAGGGAAGAAAGACATTTATGTATGTAAATGACTTTAGAAGGGACGAAATTGTAAAGGGTGCAGCAGTTTTATATCTAAATTGTTTGTCATCAAATAATCGTAGATTCTGTTTTACTAAGTTTTATGAGGATAATGTTGTCGCAAGTTCTGTGTAGATGTTGTCTTTTAAAGTTTATTCAATTGTATCAAGCTGTTGAGTGCTCGTTTATGTGTGGATAAATGTCTGCAGGCAAGTGACCAAGGAAATCAACCAATGAAGGGGATGATGTTTGCAGCTCTTCAATGCTCTTGCTGCATATGTATTTTATTTTTTGTGGTGCACATCTGAGAATTTTATTTAGTAATCTTCTTAGAGAATTTTTTGGGCTTTTTCTTGGCAATTGACCAAGTCTTTACAATGTTTTAAAAAGTTAGATTTGTGAATGAGCAAAATTTGTAAAAGAAAAATGCGGTCGAGGCTTTATGTATCACAGACATTATTATTATATTCACCAATTTTACAAGTAGTCTCAGTTATTTGTGTGGCTTTTCATTAGTTTATGATATTTCGGATGCTTTAAAATGCAAAACTCAGTTAAGCACTTGCTCACTGAAATTTTTTCCATCACTTGAAAATTTCTTTGCTGTTACTGCTGTTTTGTCCAGTGCAAATTTCCAGGCTTCGATTTTTATAGAATAGGAGACATATATTCCTTTTGATTTAACTATATTGTTTATATAAAACCCAATTTGGTTAAAAATAAGTGTGTACCATTTTGTGTTAATTGATCATTGATTTTAATGATAATGTTTTCTAAATTTCTATCGTTGATTCTTCTCTTACAATTATTTAAATCAAGAATTTAATTTTATGATAATTTGTAGAGTTCCTAATATTTGTTTAAATCAATTTCAAGTTATTAATTGAGCTAATTCAAAATAAATCTATTAAACATTTAATAATATAATTGTGGACATAATTCTAACTCACTCTTGTTAATAATCTAACACAAAAACATGATTCCTCCTATATAATCTAACACAAAAACATGATTCCTCCTATATAATCTAAGAGAACAAAATCTCTATAATAGAGTGGTAATCTAAATCAATATGTAGGCACACTTTTATACATTCAACTAATTAAACTTTTATTTTTTCATAATAAGAATTTCACTTATGTGTAACTTTTAGTTTTATTGTTGATGTTTGAATGTATAATAGTAATTAAAATATTTTAAAAAATGATTGAATGTTTTAATTTAATTCAAATCAAAATTAATTTAAGCTAAGAAAAAAGGGTGTGAAAGTTTTGTTTAGTGTATAATCAAAATTTTATTTTTTTTATTGTAGAAAAGAATTATGAGAATAAAATTCAATCTTGAACACACATTGAGTGTTTTTTAAATTGATTTGAATACATTTTGGACTTTGAAGAAAGTTTACATTATCATGAAAATATGAAAATCACTTGACTACTTGTCCAAACTAATAATTTTGAAGAAAAACAAAACACGAAATAATTTAAAATATATATTTTGTATTTGATAGGTAGAGATGATTTTGAATCTTTGTCTACTCAATCAAATGATGGAAATGCATTTTTATTGTTTCAAAGTTTGAAGGATAAAACAATGAGAAAATGCATGCTTGGGACCATTTTGTAGGATGCAAGCAAGTGAACAACTTGAACTATAATAAGTAAGAGATTAAACCAAATTTGGTACACCTATGCTGTCGACAAATTAACTTATGCATATGCTTTATTGTGCATTTCAGAATTAAGGACTTGAGATATTTGTTTACAACATTCAACAATTTTATGTTTACACCATTCAAGAAAATTAACTACTTGTCAAGTTTGACGTAGTACCCCTATTTGTGAAAGCCATCAACACCATTTTGTGAACTTACTAGCACTATTATTGCAATCCTTTTGAAAATTGTCTTGAATGTGCCTTTAATATCAAAATAAAATATTGTTACAAGAGTTCCTCGTTCCCTTGTTTTAGATATATATATTCATGGAACACTATGACTTAAGATCCAAATTCTATTGTTGATATGGCGATGGGGCATATATTGTTTGGTAACACAACAAAGATTAAGTCAACTAATTTGTAAACACCTCAATATTCTTCCAAAAGATATCTAATTCAAAACATAGATGAAAAACGATGAATCTTAGTATAGGAAAAACCTTTAGGCATTTTTTCTCATTAGGTTTACTAAAAGAAAACCTATATTAATAGGTACACATTGATTTGCACTTAATACTCCACCCCAAAAAGTTCTTGACAACCTTTAACATGTCTTTTGCATATGTGATAAGCAACTCCAACTATTTGAAATATTAAAAACCACATATACTCAAAGAAGTGAATTGTACTTACATAATATAATAAAAAGGCACAATAGTAGAGGAAGACTAGGAGTTATAGGAGTAGGCAAAGGTGATGTGAGGGAGTGGGAAAACAAGTTTTGACATAGGTGAAACAAATGTAGATGTGAATAGTGATTGAGCATCAAAGATTAGCAAAAGGAAATTCTCCCTAAGATAGAAGGCAACACAAATATTGCAAGCAATGGAATCCAAGTGGGTGAATACACCAAAACTTGCTTTTGCAAGAGACTCAAAATTCTATGCAAGTATTGTAATGGAATTCTATGCAAGTATTGTAATGCAAATATCAAAAGATATATTGAATGTATAATTATGGGAAAAAGATCAGGGAAAAATTTAATAGATTTATTCAAGCAAGCTTTAAGTGGTCAAGTCATTGGACTTTAGGCTTCAACAAATTGACTAAAATATCAAATGGGCTAGAATTTGTGATATTGTTGTAAATTTGAGGTTAGATTATTGGGTAAAGGCTTCATTATATTACCTTTTCAATTAGAATAAAAAATACACTTTTATGTAGAGCTCCATTGTTCCTTGGTATTGTTAATCTATATATGAGACTATGGAT
The DNA here is from genome assembly GCA_007258455.2 of Sequoia sempervirens. Classification (NCBI taxonomy): domain Eukaryota; kingdom Viridiplantae; phylum Streptophyta; class Pinopsida; order Cupressales; family Cupressaceae; genus Sequoia; species Sequoia sempervirens. Next base: position 556,248,134 of record VDFB02000003.1, on the reverse strand, counting down.
GCAAATATTAAATCCTTAAGGAAAATTAATAACAAGTCCTCCAATGGATTATGATGCATGAAGTTCTACCAAAAATTTGGGTCAAACATGTTATTAGACCAATTGTGAAGAAGATATACACTTTTGTAAGCATTATTGAATCAACTAAGGAAGAATAGTTGTTATTATATGTCATAGTTTGTGTAAATGGTAACATTTCCAAACAAATGAAATAATAAGTCTAGTGATAGTCATCATCAACAACCTTTATACATGACCTTAATTATGAATGCTTGACATTTTGCTGCCAATAATCTTAACAAATATTTTACATGACCTTGATTATGAATGCTTGCCATTGTAGTGCCAATAATGCTTATAAATCTGACATTTAGCGAAAAACTGTCAATTGAATAGAAGCTTAGAAATGGAAAGGACACTTGAGTAATTCAAGAAATTTATGAGCGATTTTGAGTCAAAATGATACATCCAAGTAGCAAAAAAGATATTCAAATGGTGGAAGTATGGCGTATATTTTGGAAAAGAGGGTCACGCCTTTGTGTGGCACATAACTCTTTTTCTTCACTTGTCTGTGGGAGTTAAGTGTGCCCAAGAGTGTTGAACTATGTGTATGCACACCCAAGCTCCAAAACTTGCATACACCAACTCACACATGCAAACATAACTGACTAGCAAGTAAAACTTATTTACACAATGTAATGCAATACCAATGCATACACACAAAATAGTGCAACACGAGAGTGGGATAAATAGATAGCTTTATTGATTGCAAAATGACCCTTGACTCGGTCTACATTCAATTTCAACTCTTTTATTGATCACTACCTTAGGTCACTTCCTAATTACACAATTACAAATTCCCACCCCTAGGTTTGCACACTCAAGTTGTCTTTTTGTGACCTCACCATTGGTTGTAGCTCTTCACGTGGATTCCACAACCTGAAGACTCCAAGTCTCTTCAAAGCTATCACACTTCTCCCCTTGGTGCTCCCCAACCCCTCAGTCAGGCTTCAAGGAGACTTAGCCACTTCAAGACGTAGGTCCCCTTGGGAACTCCAAGTCCAACTCTGCATTGTTCTAGACCCTACTCCACTCTTCACTACAACACCACTTCCCTCTCCATCATCACCTTACACTTTGGTTGTTGGTTGTGTGCCTCCTTCAATTTCTCCACTATGACACTTCACTTATGGGAAGTAGCTTACCTTGTGAAATGCTAGCATTATAGCAGTAGGGTACTCTCCTTCCCCTATATAAGCTATTTGGTTGATTCCGAAACCTTTGAAGGCTGAATGTAATGTTTGGTCCATGACTCCAATATTTGGTTTACCACTTTTAATCTTGAGAAACCATCACAATATCTAGCCTAGAAAAATTCCTCATCCTTCAAATATCATGATAGTCCCCCTTTTGTTCCATCCTTGGACTTGCTATCGACATTGGCATGCCCAGTTCCACATTTTAGATCTCTGTCTTCAACCCTAGTGCAACCCCTGGTACACATGGAGCACCCTTGGTACTCTTTTTGGAACACCTTGATGGTGTCCCTTTTTGGTACTCTCTGAGTTCTTGTACTAGTACCAAGTCTAGTGCCCCAATATTGACACTCAAATTGGCACCCCATTTTAGACCCATGTTGGCATCCCACTTTTGGCACTCTGCGAGCCCTACTTTGGAGCCCCAAATTTGAACCCTCATTTTGGCCCCAACTTGGGTGCCCCAAGTTCTTTCCTTGTTGGGTGAAAATTATGTAATCATCTTTTTAATAGATTACACAACCTAGACTTCAACCACAACAATGTGAGATAAAATCTTTCCTCTCAGAAAGGGGAGGCGCCCCTCTTACTGCTAATAGAAGCTACAATAAAACTAATTAAAGTATTTACACATTACACATTATACTTACAAAATGGGGGGTGTGTGTCGCATTCATGCTTCTCTCTTTTTTCAGAGAAGATGTTTACAATGCTTCACTATTGAAAGTTCTTAATTCACGATAACTCTAAACGATCAACAAGCAGTAATGCCAATACCTCTATCTTGTCAAAGCAAAGCATAGAGGTACTAGAGGTGATAAATAATAAACAAGTAAAAGAAAAGGGAAAGCTCACAAAGACACAAAGTCGTTTTGTAGCTTTTTCAATGATGGATCTGTGAGAGACATGTCGTTTGTTGCATTAGAAGCACAAAGTCTTCTTAGATGCAACAATTCCTTGAATAGCATGAACGATTACAAGCGCAAAGTCTTGTAGATGATTCAACAAAAGTATCCAAACAATAAACTCAAATCCAAATAAGAAATGCAACACAAAGTTTACATAAATTACTTGAAGTCCTTTAAATATCATTCACTAATCACCACCAAATGCGATCAACTCATAAGATATTGAATCCAACACAAAGTCTGGCTTGCAATTGTCTTCTTTATTGATCAATTCTCATTCACAAAGTATGAACACAAAGTTTCACAATTTTGCTTCAAAAAGGGCAGCGCTTCATTGCAAAATACTAAAGATAAAGATTACAATAGAAATCCCTCTTATTTATAAAAGAGAGGGAAGAGTAAATCTAGGAAATCAGTTGAGTAAAATTTGGAAAGTTAGGTGAGCTAATTTAGGAAAATCTCACCTAACTTTTGTTAGAAATAGGTTGCCATTAAATTGCTAATCCTAAACATTAATTATTTCATGTATCTCCTAGATTCTTGGAATGTGTTCAATAACACTAAGATTAGGATGAGATTAATATTTGATGAAATAATCATGATTATTGACATTTGTAATTAATTCTAAATGTAAGAAGCATGTGAGGGCGTCCATAGTGAGTTCCTAAATAATAGGGACACATGGGACACTCACATGGTAAGGTGAAACTCACCTTGTGTTCAATTAACTATACAGAGTAACAGTTAACACTTCTGAATGCATGTAAAGATCCTAGGAGTTAGGATTTGATGTTTGCATGCTTGAAGTTCAGTTCAATTCAGTTCAGTTCTGTTCAATTTAGTTCAGTTCAGTTTAGTTATCTTCAGTTGCATGCAAGTGTATGTTAAATGCATGTTGGTTATTTTGAGTTGCATGTAGTTAGCTTCAGTTAACTTGTAATGCATGGCTAAATAACATTGAGTTGTATGACAGATAACAGGGACTACCTCCTGTTAACAAGGGATGACCATTCTTTAGGAATGGTGTTGAGTAAATGTTTCAGTTAACTATAAAGCACTTGAAGCCAACTTGGGCGCCCAAGATGCTTTATTGGATTTACCTATAATGCATGATAAGATATTTCTGAAGGCTCAGTTAAGTAGCTTTACTTAAGGGCGCCAACTTTGAGGAAGAGCTTTAGAATTATCACCAAAGTGAAGGAGAAGTTGTAGCTTCAGTTTGGGACACCCAAATGTATGATGCACATGTTGTAAGCTTTAGTATTCATTGAATAACTCTACTTGAAGGAATATGGCGTACCTTTTCAAGGGCTTGAGCTAATGCATTGTAATTATCACCATTTGGAGATTACAAGGTTGCATATTGTCTCTATATCTCATTCAAGTTGAATAGAGTTTTCATAATTGTTATTGCAGGTGTGAAGAAGATTGGTAAAGATAGAAGCATTCTCAAGCAAGAATTGGAGCTATTGTAATTCATAGTTTGAATAATAGAATAATTCTTGGTGGAGTTTTTTCCCGAAAGGGTTTCTCCATGGTATATCTTGTGTGATCCTTCTATTATCCTATCTAGTTCTTCTAAATAATTCTCTCTACATTCTACAACAGTAAAATGGATTAATCAAGATAATCACCCACAAAGAATATATGTAACAAAGAAAAGACTTACTTAGATCAGCAATATTAAAGTTTTACAGAGTATTAAGCTAAGAAAACACCTCATTTTTTTAACAACTTTGACTAAGTCAAAATGTAATTCATCTTCGCGAAACTACATCTCAGATATTAGTATAATTACATTTGCAGAAAAGACATTTTAAATGTCAAAAACTATTTACAAGATGCATAAAGGGAAGCATCAAAAAGTTCAGCACTAGAGATCAAGAGTCTTCATGGTTCCTTGCTTTGGGCGCAAAAGTCTTCATACTTCTTCTTGGTCTCTTGTATGAACGCATCATTTGGGCCGACTATGTAATCTACAAGGGTGTGAACTCTTGTGATTGACCTTTTGGTAGATGAATGGATTTTCTTGCACCTGCGAAGATGTGTCCTGAGATTGTTAATGGTCAGTCATGTATCATAAATGACATGCATTGAGGCTTTGGAAAAGCTGGCATCCTCTTTTTCTGCATGATGGCTTCTTTCTAGATCTGGGATAGTTCATAGGATCAAAAGATATCACCTTCACGATCACTTGATGAAATCTGGAGAGAAATTGCAAGGATGATGAATCAATAGGTGTTAGCAAAAAAAGTAGCATTGGGAAGCGTGAATCAAGAAAATGATGTTGAGCAAGCGTGAAATGGGAAAATAGGCACGAAAAATGAAGCGGGAGTGAAGAAATGACATTTAGAGTGAAAATAGAGTGATTTGGAAATGTCCAAGGAAAAAACTGTCAAAAGTATAGGAGCGCTGAAAATCAGTGCTCCAATACTTGGAGAGAAAAAAATGACTAAGTATAGACAAAAAGTGCACAAGTGCTAAAAATCAGAGCTTGTGCACCAAAGATAGAATTTTGAAAAAAGTGCACAAATGCTAAAAATCAGAGCTTGTGCACCAAAAACAAACTTTTGACAAAAGTGCACAAGCGCTAAAAATCAGAGCTTGTGCACCAAAGACAAACTTTTGACAAAAGTGCACAAGCGCTAAAAATTAGAGCTTGTGCACCAAAGACAAACTTTTGACAAAAGTGCACAAGCATTAAAAATCAAAGCTTGTGCACCAAAGATAGACTTTTGACAAAAGTGCACAAGCACTAAAAATCAGAGCTTGTGCACCAAAGATAGACTTTTGACAAAAATGCATAAGCTTTGATTTTTAGCGCTTGTGCACTTTTGTCAAAAGTGTCTCTTTCGTGCACAAGCTCTGATTTTTAGCGCTTGTGCACTTATGTCAAAAGTCTGTCTTTGGTGCACAAGCTTTGATCGTTTAGTGTTATCATGAATTAAGAACTTCCAATAGTGAAGCATTGTAAACATCTCTGATAAAAGAGAAGCATGAATGCAAAACACACCCCCCATTTTTGTAAGTATAATGTGTATTGTGTAAATACTTTAATCAGTTTTATCGTAGCTTCTATTAGCAATAAGAAGGGTGCCTCCCCTTTCTGAGAGGAGATATTTTATCTCACATAGCTGTGGTTAAAGTCTAGGTTGTGTAATCTATTGAAAAGATGATTACATAATTTTCACCCAACATTCCTGCAAAACTTGGCCCTTGCACCATCTTGCGGACTTGGGACTCTGTCCCATTCCACACTCGTTTGGAACCTAGTTCCATGCTTGTACTTGGTCTACTCCTTAAGCCCCACTTGCTAGGATTGAGTACCTTGGAACCTTGGTGCACCTCATTCTACGATTGGTACGCCCCATCTTGAAGCACCCTAGCACCCTAGTGCACTCCATATTGGAATGACATGCCCCAATTTTAGGGTCCCAAACCTGGCACTCTCCCTCTAAGAAACAACACCCCCTTATATCCTCCCACTCCAAATTAGGCAATACCCTCGATGCCAACAACCTTTTCCCTAACATTGATACTGAGGCACCCAATTCAACTTGAGTACTCAAAAGGGAGTGGTGGAGTTCTTACTCAAGAACTCCAACACCTTATCTTCATACTTGCTCAAACTCTCAGCTCTTTCCCATGATTCTTCATATTTGGGTTGGCCTTGCTAATGAACCAAGAATTCCTTCCATTTCATGTTTCCAAATCCTCTCTCGCTGACATCAATCACTTCCTGAACCTCCAAGTTGGCCTATCCAAGACATTCATTGGCCCCCTTGTTGGAACTCTTGTTGTTGTCCTATTTATCTTCATGATTTGGACAAAGCTAATTGACATGGAAAACATCATGTACCCTCAAATATGTGGCGACTTTAGTTTGTATGCAACCTTACCAATTATTTGTCAATGTGTAAGGCCCATCATACCTTTGAGCCAATGTTGGACTCAACCCCTTGGGTGGCCTAAACTGAATTGGATCCATCTTCAAAAAGACCCTGTCACCAACCTTGGACTCAGTGCTCATCCTCCCAAAGTCTACATACTTCTTCATTCTTTCAGAAACCTTGACCAAGTTGTGCCTAGCAAAATCAACCCAATCTTGCCAATCTCTCAATCTATCCCTTGCATCTAGACATTGTCCAAAGTATCCACTCATCACTATATGAGGATTCAGTGACTAGTGTATTATTTCTAGCTCAAATGGAGAAAACTAACTCAATGTACTCTTATGCATGTTGTAGCTAAACTATGACGGGTCTAGTAAGCTAGGCTAATTGAACTTGGTCTAACCAAACAAAGTGCCTTAGATAATCTTCCAAAATACCATTTATCCTTTCAGTCTACCTATCTATCTCTAGGTGATGACTGGTAGACATTAGCAACTTTGTTCCCATTAGCTTGAACAACTTCTAAAACACTCTGTTGAAGTGGGAATCCCTATCACTGATGATGCTTAGTAGAACACTCCAAAACTTCACAACATTCTTTAAAAGTTGTTTGTTGCATTCTTTTCCTTGCACGAAACAAATATGGAATACTGTGAGCTATCAACAACCACCATGATAGTGTTGAACCTATCTACCTTAGCCAATCCTATTATGAAATCCATGCTCACACTTGCCCATGGTCTAACTAGAAGGGGTTGGGGCTAGAGCAGTCCTCTCGGAGGCCTAGTCACAACCTTGTCCGGTTAGCATATGAGAGAACTTCTAACATATTCATCAACATATCGCCTCATCTTTGGCCAGTAGAAGCCCCTTTCTAGCAATGTGAGGGTCCTTTTCTACCTCGGGTGCCCAACCCACATGTTGTCATGACACTCATTGAGCAAATTCCTCCTCAAGTTCTTCCATTTGGGAATATAGACTTTGTCTTGGGTGAATGTCGACAACCCATCCTTTACACTAAACTTTTGAGTTCTTCCCTCTTTTTCTTATTTAAAGAGCTTCGTTTCTTGAAGGTTTGTCTCCAATGCTTCCTTGATGGACTCCAATACCTCATTGGACAATACCACACATCTCTCCCTTGGATCTGCCTATAGCACCACTTCTTCCACTGTAGCTAACTGAGCCGTCATGCTTAGAGCATTCAATATCACATTCTTGGACTTCCCTAAACATTGAAACTCTAACGAATAAAGGTAAACACAAGTTTGTTGAACTTCCCTAAACATTGATACCATAGGATAGTAGTATGGACAACTATGACACTTCAACACTCTAAAAAAATAACACATAGATGAAATTTTAGCAAGAACTTAAGTGGGTTGTCAAGATTGACATGGAAGATATGTAGGTATGGACACGCACAAGAGTCTAAAAGGTCCAAAAACACATTGAACATAAAGGAAAACCAAAAAATCCTAGAATTAGACTTTTTTGTGAATTTGTGTCTTTGAACACTTAGGAGACCCATTTAAGATGTCTCAAATTATCTATAAATAATGATTAAAATATGACTAAGGTACACATAATGGAAGAAAATCAAGAAAAGATGACACTATAGATTTGAGTCCCAACAATGGCTCTAGTTGGGGATGTATGTTCCAATGGGACATAGCGAGGATTAAAAAATAATCTAAGACATAGTAAAACACACATGCATTTCACCATGGGTCAGAGACAAACAAAATTGAAAGAAATATGTATGGAAAGAGAAAGGATAAAGCATAGGATAATTTTTTTTTAGAAATTGTCCATGCATCAACAATTCTTGAAATTCCTTAGTTCTAGGATATCAATAAAATATGAATCCTCCACATGAGAATTCACAACTATGTATAGTGCTAACCATAAGGGATCAAATTTACCATGTTTCCCTTTATCTTATGACCTAGCATTCTACATAAAGGCCAAGTCTCCAACTTCACATTTTGTGATACTGACTCTTTTATAAATCAAGTATTAACCTTTTATTGTTTCTTTGCATTGAAAATCTAAGCTCTTCTAATTTCATCTAGCTCTTGATCAACTTGTTTATCTTGTAGATAGTGGCATCCTATAGCTCCTCAAATAATTCCTACATGAATTTGTATAAAGGTAATATAACACTAATAGGAATTGTTGCATCCATCCCATATACCAATTCATATGGTTATTTCTCTATAGATTTCTTGGGTATGACTTGGTTAGCCCAAAGAGCTAATCTCAATTTTTGAATGCCAAGCTTTCTTGTTTTTCCAACATCATTTCAATGATATTCATCAAACATTTATCATTGAATTTGATATATCTATTTCCCCATGGATGATATGAGGAAGAAAGATACAAGTTAATCCCATAATCATCACAAAGGTTAATGAATTCTAAGGATTTGAAACATATAGCATTATATGTTATAATTTTATTTAGAACCAAAAACCTTGTAACAATATGGTCCATGACAAACTCAATCACAACCTTGTTGGAATATTTTCTAGTGGGAATGGATTCAATCGATTTTGTGAAGTAATTAGTAGCCACTAGGATCCATTTGAATCAACCACTATATTTCTCAGTGATCTCACCAATTATGTCAATATCCTATTATTGAAAGGGGGCTTCCATTGTTTATGGTCTTAAGGGGAAATCTCTAAATCCCTTTAAATTACCAAAGAATCTATAGCAATCGTCACAACTCTTGATTATTTGATGTGCATCAGTAAACAAGGATGACCACCAATATCCTGCTCAAATGATTCTATGGATAATTGTTTTGACCATGAAATGGCCTCCATAATTTCCACCATGTATCTCTTGTAATATACTCTAACAATTTCCTTCTTGTCTAGGTATTTCAAAAGGATACCATGTATTTTCCTTCAAAACAATTCATTTCCTATAAGAATATAACTAATAGAATGAAGATTCAAAGTCCTTTTTTGGCTCTCAATTATTTTCCATTGATAATTAAGATTGAATAAGTAATACAATACATATTTTTACCAAGTTGGTCCCTTCAACTTATATTTCCTTTCATCGTCTTCCATATATCCAATTGATTTACTTCAACTACTTCTAAATTTGATTTTGTCATTAACCTTGTCAGACTTTATCCATTAACTAGCTTTGTTATTTGGATCTCAAAATTGAACTCTTGATATTTTTATCCATCTGTAGTGGTGAAAAATGTCGTTGGGGACATTTTCACACTTTTTTGGGCCCTCCTTGTCAAATTGAGCCTAATGCTGCCTTGATTTAGTGTTGTAATGTGGCTGACACATCCAAATTAGGTCTTGGGCCCTTGTGAACTAATGGATTTAAATTGTACCTTTCTAAAGTGTTGTGAAGTGTTGTAACACACTTTCACACTTTTCTAAGGTTTTATCAGTTAATAAACACCTTTTTAATTAAAATAAGCATTAATCTTGCCTTGTTTGAAGTGTTGTAAAGTGTTGTAACACATTTTCACACTCTAGGATTTTCATTAATAATTGGGTCCTCTTATGCTTTAATTGGACCTATTTTGCATCCACAAGCCTCACTTATTGCATCTTTTCGAGGATAATCCCAACACCAATCAATATCCAATCATAATTCAGGTGTTTTTGGCTTGTGTGGTCCAAATTTAGTGATCTGGGACTCATTCGTCACCTTGGGCGAATGGGTCCCATCTAGGTCTTTTGGTCTTGAACTGGATTTCACACCTTTCTAAGCACTTTTGATTTTTGGTCCCATACATTATGTTAGATGGGCCTCATTCGCCATCTTGGGCGAATGAGTCCCGTGTGGCCCAAAATTAAAATTAATTCAAAATTTTGGCAGGATTTTATTCTCCTAGATCAGGTGTCGGCTTGTTGTGGTGTAATTTTGGGAATTCTTTCATAATTGAGTATAAATTATACAAGGTTCTTTCACTCATATTTTCACCTAGCAATCTAATAAGTTATCAAGTGTTCACAAGGGTATTCAAGAGCATTCAAGTGTCTTCAAGATCAGATTTTCAAGCATTCTAGAGAAGTATTCAATTATCAATCATCATGTCAAGGATTTCATGCATCATGTTGTTTTAGAGATAACAATTGTGGTGTAGGATTTTGTGACTCAAGAAAGCATTGCATTCAAGATCAACATCATTCAAGCAAGAGCCAAAGTCTACATCCATTGGAGCCATTACAAGCATATTTGAAGCACCTTATTGCTAGGGTTTGGTGAGTTGCAACATTGTTACTTGTTCATTCATCATCCTCCATTCTTATTTGATTTCATTTCAAGGATTGATTTCCAAAATGCAGTTTGACCAAGGTAAACCCCTATCCACTAACCCCACAACATTTTCCCCTCTCCTTTGTGTGTGATTTATAGGTCTAGGTTGTATATTTCCTAAGGAGCAAGATTGGAGAAAAGTTGCAAATTAGTCAAAGTTGTCATCAAGCCTTGGAGAACCTTAGAGAAGACCTATAGGTTGCTATTCAGAGATTTGGATTCAGAAATCACTCGAGAAGGATAGAACAAACAGAGAAGAGCAAGATCAACTTTTGAAGTTACAGAAAATCCCAATTGGATTGATTTGCCACTTATAGCGAATGAGTCTTAGTTCCAGTCAAATTTTAGGACTTTACAGATTTGGATACCCTTTTGCCAGATTTTTGTTCTTGCACAGTTTTCTAGAAACATGAATAATTCACCCAACTTGGAAAATGAGTCCTAGTCAACAATAGAAGCAAAATTTCCAATGATTCAAACCTCCATTCAACCATCTCCAGTTTCCCAGGTGCACACCTTCCTGTCTTCAGTTTTCTATTTCATTTCATTTACTTTTATAGGTCATTTAGTGTTAGTCTGCATCCAATTAGGGTATGTGTTGCATCTTATATTTCATTATCTTTTCCAAGTTTAAACTTGGTGGTGAACCCCTCATTAGATCGTATTTAACCCCTAGAACAACCCTCTTGCAATATTTCTTTCTCTTTTGCATTGAAATCTCAAGGGTTTGTTCTTGAGTGAAAGTTAGTGAAAAATTCCCTTTTAGGTCCTAAACCCTAGAAGGGAAGCAAACAAATTTCCACCTTTCATTTTGGTGAACTTGCATTTAAAACATTTCATTTTTTGATTTAGAGTGCATCATCATCCTAGATTTAGCTTGCATTAACATTGCATTCGTACTTGCATTCTAGGGTTTCAAATTTTGGATTAGTGAAAGCTCATTTAGCTTGCATTTTTGCGTCTTATTTTACTAAAAATCATTTAAAATCTGCATTTCCATTTCACATAAAGATTAGAAAATATAAAAAACATAAAATTCAATCAAATTTTTTTGAAAATTTTGAAGAAAATCATCACTGGGACTTATTCACCACCTTGGGTGAATCGGTCCCTTTGCATATTCTACATTGCAGTTTTTGTTATCCAAACTTTAGTTTCTGAGTTTCTATTTGTTGTTATTGCTTTTTTGTTTCAATTTCTAGAATTTTTGTTTTAAGCATTTTATTGTTCTTAGCTTATATTGCATTTGCATTCACCTTGCATTTAATAACCCTTGCATGAGTATTTAGTGTCTTGTTGCTAACACTGTAGTGAGAAAAAGTTCAAGACTCATTCCATCCTGTGATAGCACAATCATTTTGGATCTTTGGTTTTCTAGCTCTTTCACTCCTAGTGTTGACACTAGTACACTAGGTATGGACAACACCCTTAGCAACTCTTTTCCTTCAAGTAGTATGCAAGTTGAAACAAGGAATGATAGTGTCCTGGAGGAAAACATAATTCAAATTCATGAGGACCTAGCTAACTTACAACATCAAGTGCAAAATGACAACATTTCAACTACTGCAATTCCTACTATAGACAACATTCATCGCATGCTCGAAAGTGAAGATGGGCTTGACCTTGTGAAAAACATAGTTTAAATTTTTGGAAAATACCTTACCCCAACCACTAGTTCCCCTTTACCAACAAAAAATGTAACAAGCCAAGGAGGAACTCAAATTCCTCCTCCCACAACAATTGCCTCAATACTACCTATACCAACCCTCAAGTCACAACAATAATGCAACAAATTAGTAATGTGATTCCTTCCTTGGGTATTCCAGCCAACATCCCTAATTCCTATATGGCATCACACATCATATCTCCTACCACCTTACCACCTATAAGCATTCCATTCACTTGTCCTACGAACACATACACCCCTTCACCTTTGTCACTTCCATCTCAGAACACAAGCAATGACCCTCTCATAACTCAAATCTTCAAAACCGTTTCATCCCTTCAAAAAAAAATCTCCACCATCAACCGAAATTAAAATGGTCTAGATCTATATATTATGTTAGAAGTAGTCCATTGTCCTTGGAATATTACGAATATCGATGCCACAAGGTGTAGAGGTGCCTAGATTTGAGAAATACGAAGGAAAGGGAGATCCTTCTAACCATGTTAATGCTTACACTTCTTTATTTAGTGACTTTGTCCCTGATGATAAACTTTTGGCTAAGATTTCTCCTAGGTCATTGAAAGTTACTGCCTTGGAATGGTTCTCCTCTTTACCAAACAACTTAATTCGTTCATTCAATGAACTTGTTGAGGCATTTGTAAACCACTTCCAAGTGCATATGACTCCTAAGATGACCTTGGCTAATTTGATGAGATGTAAGCAAAAAGAAGAAGAAAAGATAACTGACTTTATCTCACGCTATCAATTGCTTTATTCCCAAATTGATGTCAAGGTCCCTGACCCTCACCTTCAAAAGATGTTCATAGAAAATTTGCAAAGTAAGATTCAAGACAAGCTCATCATGATGAAATTCCCATCCCTTATGCACTTGTGTACTACCCTTCGTGATTACCAAAATTCAGTTAGTAGTCGAGATACAAAGTCCACTTCTAGCCAAACTGAGAAATCTGAGCCCGCACACCAAAACAATTCCCAACCTTTTAGAAAATAGAATAAAGGGTTCCCTCAATTCAATCTGTTGGAAGAACGAAGAAGAATGATTATCTCTACAGTTTTGTGTTGTCATTGATGTCACCATGTTGTGGATGTAAGTCTAAGTTAGTGCCTGATTCGGTATTTTGGTCCAGTATTTGAACTAGTATTCAAGTTGCACTAACTGGTATTCTAGTCTGCATTCCTTTGCAGTTGGTAGTTTATGCTTGCAGTTTTGGGAAATTTTTTATAGTTGTTGTTGACATGTATGTTCAAAATTCCATGTCCTCCGGTGCTCGTACAACATATTGACATCATTCTGTTGATTACTTTTTGCAATGAAGTCTATTCCTAGCCGACTTCTTGGATTAGTGGTAATATGGTGAATTAATTTTGTTATGCAGATATATGTGAGACCTATCTTAGGTCTAAGTTGACATGTGTAGCGTATTATGTAATTGAATTTCCATTTGGGAAGACTTTGTGAATACTTGAAGTCGACAGGTTGATACTTTTGGAAGAAAAGAGATGAATCTAATTAGGCCAACCTAATTGATGCTTGCAGATAGATCAAGTATATATATGTGTTGAACAAGTTTTTGAAAGGTGCACAGAATGTTGAGTGAGTGTGTAATCAGTGAAGCAGTAGTGGACACGAATGTATAGAAGAGTGAAAATGATGAAGTGTGTCAAGTTTGTCTATTGAGCATCACTAGAACTGTTCAACACTGGTTAGGTGCACTATTCTCAGTTCATTTTGGCTGTGAAGCCCAATTTTGTTTTGTGAATATTTTTGTAGGAAGTGAGCCTCCCTGTTGGACAATGAGTCCTTTCTATAGGCAGCGATCATTTGTACTTGTACAATGAGTCCTCTTTTGGGTAGTGAGCCTCTTTATTCAATTTTATAATATCTTTATATTGTTAGTTAATCCTTACTGTGGTTTTTACCTTATTGGGTTTTCCATGTAAAAAATTAGTGTTTATTATGTTGATTTACTTTATGTTATTTGTGTTTCATGCTCATACTTAATAACCAAATTGTGGGGTTGTGGAATTAATAAGTGTTAAAGATTTAAGTTTAAATTTTTGTGACAACTGATTCACCCCCCTCTTAGTTGTCTTGTACCTTTTAACAATTGGTATCAGAGCTTTGGTTCCTTGGTGTAGAGCTTAACCGCTTGAGGAGGATCTTGAAGGTTGATTAGATGGAATGATAAATGAGAGCTTCAAACTGCTCTTGAGGATCTTGACAAAGTGGAAAGAGAAAACAAAGATCTGAAAGAGAATCTTGATGATGCAAATGAATGTGTCCAGAAACTGAAAGAACAATTGAAGAAATTCAAGGAAAGACATAAATAAGTATCTAAGAAGCTGAAACAAGAGATAATTGGATTGAAAGTGACTGTAGAAGAGAAGAGGAGGATTGAAGAATGTTTGAATATAATGGTACAAAATAAGTTTGATGAGTGCTCTAAACTGGAATAGGAGGTAGTAAACTTGAGGGTAAAACTAGAAAAAGAAAAACTCTATGAGAATGATTTTAGATCTAGCTCCAATAAGCTTAGAGAACTACTTGCTGGACAAAAATGAAGTTAAGGTAAATCCGATTTGGGAAATGATGCAGGTAAAAGTTTTAAGGACAATCAAATGACTTGGGACAAAGGGAAGCGGAAAATAAAGTTTGCAAGGAGACAACCTGTGAGACATCCTAATGCACAAAGGTATCCCTCTTTCAATGGTATTTTTTTTTCCTATAATAAATATGGTCATAAGGCAACAAAATGCAGGAGTAGGCAGAACCAGATTTCTAGTCCCTTCACCGGACAATGTTTTGGATGTAAGAGGGTTGAACACAAAGTTGTTGAATGTAGATCTTAGGTGAGAATGATTAGTCGGGTAATGATGAACAGATTTAATGCAGGCAGAATGAATCAATCCTTTAATGGCTACTGCTATACCTATAACAAATTTGGACACAAAGCAAATCAATGTAGATTGAGAAGTAATGGAGCTCAGTCTAATCAAAGAAGTGTTGTCTACTACAATTGCAATAAACTAGGACATATCTCAAAGGTTTGCAGAAGTAAGAAGAGAAGGTGATCTGCTTCGGTAGAGGAGAATGATCTGATAAAGAAGATTGACAAATAAGAGATGAAGCAAGAAATGAATAAGATATGGAAGAAGAAAGAAGAAGAAAAATATGAAACTGTTGATGTGTCTGTTCCCTCATCTGATACAAATGACTTATTCAAAAATTAGACCTAGCATGGTCTTAGGGGGAGCATTATCAAAAAATTATAAAAACCCCCTGGATAGTTGGCGTGTCAGAGGTTGGAACATGGATGGAATGTGAAGAATGAAGAATTAGAAGTTTTGGAAAAGGAACTAGAAGAAAACATGCTGACATGAGGATTTGCGGACCGAATTAGGGTTTTCTATGTTGGGAAAATGTTTTTAGCAACTTTTTGATATTTGTCGCATTTAATGCATTCTAGGGTAAATCAATGGTGTATAAGTTGGAATTTGTAAGTTTTTGATCAGTTGAGCATTTGAAGAGCTTGGAATGATCTCAAAGTGATCTTGAAGTAGATTGAAGCAATTCTAAAGGGAATTCAAAGATATTATCGTAGGTAATCAAGAATCATTTCTTAGTTTGAAAAAGGGAAGAAGGAAAAACGAAGAAGTTTCAATTAATCTTTATCAAATTTAAGGAAGTTAAGCATGACAATGGTTAAAGGATCGAGTGGTGACATTCTGCTGAAGTTGAAAGGAGTTGAATTGAAAGAATTTGATCATAGAAAGATGAAAGAAATGAAACTAGGACTGAATGAAAACAAATCACAGAGCATAAAAGCCCTAGGTATGGATTTGTGGGGATAATTTCCATGGTGTGCTGATAAATATTTTATCTTGTTCTTGTTGAATCATTTTAAGAACAACATTATATTGGATAAACCCTACCTAATTACGAAGGAAGCGATCAAAGCGATTACTAGCTTATGCAGTATTGGGGATCTTCTTGGAAAGAAAACCGTGAAATATGAGGATGTGGAGGAACTCACTGGCATTAACAAAGACCCTTGAGCTCTATTGATAAACACTCTTGTAGATTCGACTGTAAGGTATGTTGCATATGGTGTTTCTTATAAAATCTATTTTAGAAATCATGAAGGATTGACATCAGCTATTGCAGTTTACATTGGACATATGATGGTTAAGGAGAATAGGTAGTTTAATTTGTGTAGCTTACTACTTGAAAATCTATTTGAAAATGTCTGAATGTTGGTGATTGAGGGTTATCCTTTTCAGTTTGGATCTTTTCTTGTGTGCTTGGTATTTTACTTTTTGGGTTCCCTACCGGGAAAAGAAAATGTTGTGTGGGAATCTAGTATTCCTATTGGGAAACAAGTCTATAGATACCTGGAATCATTGACAGATAAAGTAAGTGTGTGCATATCATACTTCACTTTCTTGAGAATAAATCTATGCTCTGGTATGGTTGCACCCAGTCAGTTTGAAGTGGGTTCATCCTCTGGTAAAAAAGAATTGGAAGCAGTCATTAGTGATTCCCCTCCAGAATCAAAGAAAAGAAAAACTAAAACTGAGAACATCATTGAGAAAGAAAAAGAATCTTTGCCTGTATTTGAATCTTTTGATCCAGATGACATTCAGTCGATGTTGGTTAAAGGAAAAATGAGGAAGATTGGTGAGTTATCAAATGTAGCCTCTCTTGTTGACAGACTCAAACTTGATGACGCTCTAGTAGAATATCTACTTCAAAAAGGTATTGATGTATAAATTGTCTCTAACTCCTTACCAGAGAATTTAGTTGAAATTTTTGAAGGAACAATGTTGCTTGAAGGTCCAGAAGGATGCAATTTTGAAGCCTTGGTTGAAAAGAGTTGTACTAAAGTGAAGCATAGACTATCTAAACTTATCTTGGAAATGAAGAAATGCATTAAAGAAAAATTAGATATCTACAAATATTGTCTCTGTGGCCTACTACGGTAGAAAATTTTAGAAGTAGGATTGAAGCAATTGAATTTGAATTGAACAACATTGGAAAGAAATTTGATATCTTTGAAGACAAAGAAGGAAAACAAAGGCTGAGAGTTGGAGAATTGCAAGTTGAACTGATTGTTGTACAAAGACAAAGAGATGATATGGTGAAGACTTTTTGGATCCTTAAGGAGATTGCTGAGGTCCAATTAGACCAACTTTCTAGAATACTTACTGACATGGAAGACTGTGAAAGACAATACACATATTGGTCATCTTCTTTTACTCTGTTAGCCCTATTGGAAAGCATCTGCACAAGAATGGACTCGGCTACATTCAACTAGAAGAAGTTACATCCAGTTATCAAAGAAAGGTACAAGAAGGTGTTTGAGGTGAAAAGTGTCATTTTTACCTGAATCTTGAATGTTCAAATTATGTTGTTTTGGTTGTTTTGGCAAGAAGGAAAAGAAATATTTCAAAAGGAATCTAAATAATATTGAATTGTTGTTGAATTGGTTGAAGTTTTTGGATGGCTGAAAGTTTTTTGAATATTTGGAATCTGTTTTGCAATTTTGATGTCATGTTGTTTAAATCTTTGTTTACATATTTTTGGTCATCCTTTTCCATTGATGTCAAAGGGGGAGAGTTTTGGGAGAGATCTGGAAAGATGGGAGAGATTGGAGGAATTTTTTTGAAAATTTTGGTACTTGTTTCCATCAATGACAAATGGGGAGATTGTTGGAGAACGAAGAAGAATGATTATCTCTATAGTTTTGTGTTATCATTGATGTCACCATGTTGTGGATGTAAGTCTAAGTTAGTGAATGATCTAGTATTTTGGTCTGATTTCTAAACCGGTATTCAAGCTGCACTAACCAGTATTCTAGTCTGATTTCCTCCGTAGTTGGTAGTTTATGCTTGTGGTTTTGGGAACTTGTTTATAGTTGTTGTTGACATGTATGTTTAGAATTCCATGTCCTCTGGTGCTCGTATGATGTATTGAAATCATTTTGTTGATTACTTTTTGCAATGAAGTTTATTCCTAGCCAATTTCTTGGATTAGTGGTAATATGGTGAATTAATTTTGTTATGCGGATATATGTGCGACCTATCTTAGGTCTAAGCCGACATGTTGTAGCATATTATGCAATTGAATTTCCATTTGGGAAGACTTGGTGAATACCTGAAGTCGACAGGTTGATACTTTTGGAAGAAAAGAGATGCATCTAATTACGCTGACCTAATTGATGCTTGTAGATAGATTGAGTATATATATGTGTTGAACAATTTTTTGAAAGGTGTAAAAAATGTCGAGTGAGTGTGTAATCAATGAAGCAGTAGTGAATGTGAATGTATAAAAGAGTGAAAATGATGAAGTGTGTCAAGTCTGTCTATTGAGCATCACCGAAACTATATCAACACTGGTTAGGTGCACTATTCTCAATTCATTTTGGATGTGAAGCCCAATCTTATTTTGTTATTTTTTTTGTAGGCAGTGAGCCTCCCTATTGGATAGTGAGTCCTTTCTGTAGGTAGTGAGCCTTTTTACTTGGACAATGAGTCCTATTCTAGGCAGTGAGCCCTTAGCAGTGAGCCTCTATATTCAGTTTTATAATCTCTTTATATTGTGAGTTAATCCTCACTTTTTTTTTTTCCTTTATTGGGTTTTCCACGTAAAAACATAGTGTTTATTGTGTTGATTTACTTTTTGTTATTTGTGTTTCATGTTCATACTTAATAAGAAAATTATGGGGTTGTGGAATTAATAAGTGTTGAACATTTAAGTTTGAATTTTTGTGACAATTGATTCACCCCCCCTCTTAGTTATCTTGTTCCTTTTAACACAATCCCCCTCAACAAACAACTCAAAATACCAATAACTAGGGAGCTGTTGTTAAAGCCATGATATGCTTTAGTTATGGAGACCCGAAAAGACAATTCACTCCCTCACCTGATACCCTTCATAAAATAATGACCCAACTTTTAGAACACCAAATCATTACCTTTTTTTGTTGTGAAAACACCC
Source organism: Sequoia sempervirens (assembly GCA_007258455.2). Lineage (NCBI taxonomy): Eukaryota > Viridiplantae > Streptophyta > Pinopsida > Cupressales > Cupressaceae > Sequoia > Sequoia sempervirens. Next base: position 556,229,097 of record VDFB02000003.1, on the reverse strand, counting down.
AACCATAATAATCCTTTACCCCCAAGCTTTAGATCTGTAGACACCTAAATTTGGACACTTAATTTATCCAAATTTATCCTCTTTTGTCTAAGCATCCCCTTATTTGCATTAATTAAGTAATATCACTATTATTTAATTAATATCCTTAATTCTACCAAATCCCTAAGGTATTTAATTAATAAATAAATACCTTATCTCTTTAATCCTCCTTTTCATCAAATGAATTAAATAAATATGACATTTATTTAATTCCTCACATATCACATCCCTTTCTTAATCCTAATTATTCTCCTAATCTCATCATTAGGGATGTGCACATGCCTAATCCTTGATTGGGATGTGTCACATCCTCCAATTTTGCAAGTTGGCCTCTAATCTCTCTTAGCCACCTAACCCTCCTCTAATCCTTCATTAACTAGCCTAATCAACCTCTCAAGGAATTTTTAATTCCTTTTATCCTTCCAAGGAATATTAAATTCCTTTTTCTCTTCCCCATGTGATCTTTGACTTGTCACATCAAGTCACATGTGAACTCTTCCCCTTTTACCATGAATCTTCTAGAATCTTTGACTTGTCATATCAAGTCACATGTGACAAGTGCTTACCTTTTTAGGCACCTTGTCTTATCCAAGGTACTTTCTACCTCTCCCTTTGGAACCTTGTCTTATCCACAAGATTCCCCAATCATGTGAATTTTAAATTCACTTTTTATTCCTCCAAGGAATCTTCTCATCTCCTAATCTACTTTCAAGGTACATGTCCTTCCTGCACATCATGTACTCTCCTTCCACCTTACCTACACATCACCATTTTCAAGCCACTTCACATTCCACATGTCAAGATGTGAGGGCTTGTGAGTCCTCAACTCACCATAGCCCTACATCTTGGCCTTGTTGGTTTAATCTCAACCATGCATTTCTCTAGAGGAATCAAAATTCTCTATAAATACCCCCTATTTTCTCTCTTTTAAGGAGATCATTGTGCTAACTAAACTCTTGCAAAATTTACACTTGAACCATACTTAGCTAGAATTTTCATTTCCTTGCATACACCATAGCATTCCCATCTATTTTCCATCCATATTGCATCTCAATGATACCTCTCATTCCATCCAAGGAGCATACAATGCCACAAATTAAAGGGCCAACCAAAAGAACAACTCAACAAGGTGAAATGCTCCATTTTGTTTTGTTAAGCTAATCATTTGCCCAATCTTGAGGTGTTAGGTGTTTAGGTGGTTTCTTGAATGTTTTGTTTTGTTGCTCATTTTTGGGACCACGTTTTATCCCATCTATTTTTGTGTGATTGCATGTGTGAATGTGATCCCTCGTGATGTTCTATTTGATATTCTCTCTCTTTGTGACATTCCTATATTTGTACATGTATAAGAGCTAACTTGCACCCCATGCGCAAATCCCCTTTTTTCCTTTATCCACCTTAGAAAACCATGTTCAGAGGATTAATTCCACCTAAGCCCGTTGCTTGCATCACACTTGGCACTTGTTTTGAGTGTCAGTGGAGGCATTTTTGTCTAGGATGCCTGCACGACGCACAGACGTCCGCGTGACACACTTACATCCTTGACAGTTTCCCGCATTTGGAGCCTACAAAGGCATTGCACTTCCCATTGGGGGTCGGTTTGTAATGCCCTCCTTGGCTGACCGACCTAAATATGGCTATTTCTCTCCACCTCTTCTTCATATTCGTCCCTTGAACAAGCATTTGATCCTCTCCCCAAGCAATGAGTTCACTCTCTAACTCTTTAGCTCTCTTTGAGCCCTCTCTTAGCTCTCCAAATACTTTACAATTCATAGCAGCAACATCAACACTCCCCCACTTCAATAGAGTAAGTGTGGAACAAAACACCATTGCAACAAAGGCTTGAGTTCCTCTCTTTTTCTCCCCCAAGCAGCCTTGAGCGCTCTTGGTGGAGGTGGTAAGCTTTCACTCCTATCCTCTATTACTTGGTTGAGTAGCATAACACTTTTTTGTAGTGCTTTAAGTGCTCTTTACTTCATTTCTACTTTTCTCTCCATCCATCTGGCTGTTCATGGAGGTGGGAACACCAAAATAGGGTCTGACTGAGGTAGACCCCTATACAGCCACCCAACAATTTCTCCCTACCTCTTGTGTGCAGGTATTAAAGACACCCATGAGTTGGAAGCTTCATCATTCACACAATTGTAAGTACTTCCTTTCTTCTCCTTATCCTCATCATTTATTCTTTACTTTACTTCAGTTCTGCTACTTCATCGCGTTCTGTTGTTTTCCTACATTCTATCAATTCTCAGTAATCAGATTGCTAGTTATTGCTTAGGAATTTTCTAAGACATTCTCGTTCTCTTGTCCGTACGAAATGCCAATGTGCCACATTGTCATCCATTTTCTACACTAATGTCTTTGGCTGAGAGCTTGTTAGTTTATCCAAAAAATCTCTGACCTGCTCTTTCAGATTTTGAAACTCTTGCCATTGTTCCATTGAGGTAGTATAGGGAAGTTCGCTCCATGAGGCTCTCTGAGTGAAGAGAAGTCGCAAGTAGTGAATCCCCCTATATTACATTTTGGTGAACTCGACGTGAAGAACAGTGTTCTTCGAAAAACTAGGGATTTATTTACCCCTACTTGGGGGGTCATAACTTTTGACTTGGTGCTCAGATTTCAGAACCGTTTGCACCATTGGAAAGGTTTCCTAGAGAACTTGTTTAGTCCCTAAAATACAAGTGCCTTTGGTAGTTGAATTTTAGGGATCGACGCAAGTTCCGACCTCAAATTCTACTCTGTAGACCTCTGAAAACGTGAATTACTAGGACATAGAAAATACCAAAAAAATTGTAATGGATTTAATATCTTCTTTTATTAGTTTTGTATCTGATTTTGTTCAAAATGTTAATGATATTCCATTTCATGCATTTGATGTTGACTTGGCTTTACCCATGTCACTTGTGGTCTTTGATCCTTCTCATGAAAGTCCTCTTACTTTAGAGGATATTTTGTCACAAGAAGATGAAATCATTGATACCTTTCTTAATATTGCTCTACCTCCCAATGCACTCTCTTCTAGAGATGATGCATTCATGAATGATAAATCACACCTTTGTTATAATAAAATCTCTTCTAGAGATGATGCATTAGTGAACGATGAACCTCCTTCCACATGTGATTCTCCTTGGATCGATGTTGAGAATGTTTCTTCAAATAATTATTCCACATTTGATCCTGTTTGGATCAATGTTGAGAATATGTATTCAAATAATTGTTCTACTAGCTGCGATGATTTTGTAAATGCAATCTATGTCTCTGTTGCCTCTCAAAGGCCTAAGAGACTAATCATTTACGTAACTCTAGCCAGCCCTTCTCCTAAAAGGATTTGTTCTATTGATGGTATTCCTTTTGATAGTGACTCTCTTGATATCTTTAAGGCTCCCTCTTATAGAGAGGTAGCCCATACTTATGAAGGTAGTATGAATAAACAACCAAGTCTTCCTGAAGCACCTAAACCTATGACTAAAGCACCTAGTGATTACCATCTTGTTGAGCAACCTCGAGTTACTCCAGATAAGATCTCACTGTGGGACTTGCTTCAGTCTACTCCGGTTTATCAAGGTATGCTTCAAGAGGTCTTGCAAAAGATCCTCTTGCTTCTTCTACTAGGCCGATGGATGCTAATGCGTTGATGGTGTATATTCATGTAGATTCACCGAATATAACATTCTATCTGCAAGAGCTCCCACCTTCAGAAGTACAGAAGCAAGTGAACCCTTTGATGATTGTAGTTAATATTAATAAAATTGGTATTAGACATACTCTCATTGATGTTGATTCGATGCTCAATGTGTGTAGTATTGATCTATTTCCTAAGATTAATATTGAATCATCTTCTATTAATGCTTGTTATGTTGTTATTCGTGGGTTCGATAATGTTGTGTGACAAGCTCTAGGTACAATAGTATTACCTTTATAGCTTGAACCCGTTACTGTACACTACTGTATAACCTTCTTTTTGGTAGACCGTGGATTCATGCTATGGGTGAAGTCCAGTCTACCTTGCAAAGATCTATTAAGTTCAATGCTAACAATAAAGTAGTCATAGTTAAGGCTAACCCCAATGCTATGCACTTATGTGAGGTGGTAGTTGTTGGTCAGGCTTTGGTCGTGCCTACTCTTATTCCTTCAGTATCTTCTGGTGTGTCAATGTTTACTCCAACAATATCTACTACAAAGAGTACTCCGAAGATAAATGTCCCTGAAGAAGATCCTTCTAAAGCAAGGAGTCCTAAGTGTGCTCCTCCTACCTCTTCCCAAAGGAATGCATGTCTCGATGATGATTGGGGTTCTCTAGAATTTACAGATTCCTTTATTCAGGAATATAAAGTCGACCTAATCCACTTAGACCTTCTGATAACATCATCAATACGATGCTTACTCTTCTATATTGTGGGGGAAGGTGAATGCAAATTGTAATGTTTTTGGTGTTGATCCTCCTTTTGAGGAAGATGACCACACTTCTGCTAAAGAGCTTAATGTTGGTAATCCTATCAAGAAAGGTGATGGTGATCTCGTAGAGGAGTATGATCCCCTTTGTTGGAATAATACCCTCCATGTAGATCCTCCATTGTCTGCTACTCTCATATCTTCTTCTTGTGAGCAACCAAAAATTTCTCCACAAGAGAAAGGGTTGCTTCCTGCTCCTCATTCTTTATCTAAGCAAGAGTTTATTCTATTGCGGCTTCTAAAAGCTCACTTAATCACTCTTCCTTCTCCTATAAGCAAGAAAGTTTGTAAGCATAAACATTCTTTCTGTGCAGACCATTGATTGGCTGGTCATTCCACTAGTGAATGTAAGGCCTTGAAAGATAAATACATCTTTGTGATTCAGGTGCCATCAAACTCCCATTTGATTCATGCACTTGCCTTTACTTTGCATGACAGGTGATAATGAGGTTTACCTCTATCCTATTCTAAGTATTTTGCATGGTTCTTCTCCCCTATACGTTGGGGCAGTGATAACTCATTTCAGAGATGTGTGTCCTTGTTAAGGGCCCCTTTCTTCACTCTCCCTTTCAATCAAAGTGTCCCTTGAGTGGACCCCTTTTCTCTTTTGAAGGGTTCCCAAGGGACCTCTTTGAAAGCTTTTCCTCTCGGATGAATTCATCGGCATCTAGCTTGGGGGAAACCCAACTAGACCTACTTCACAACTTGGTGTCTAGCTTGGGGGCAGCTCGACTAGACCTATTTCATGTCTTTGCGTCTAGCTTGGGGGCAGCCTGACTAGACCTCGCCTTTCAAATAGTGCATCCCTTGAGTGGACCCTTCTTCCTTTTGAAGGGTTTCTGAGGGACCCCTTTGAAAGTCTCCCAAATTGACGATGGTCTGCATGAATGTCTGCTTACTTTCTTTGTAGGACTGATAGCCTATAGAGCTCCTTTTTGGTGATACGGGTTCTCCTCCTTGAGTGGGGTTTGCTTTTATCACCTCTTTTGTGGTGCGGGTTCTACTCCTGAGTGGGTTTTTCTTTCACCACACACTTTTTGGTGATACGGGTTCTCCTCTAGCGAGGTTTTCTTTTATCATCTCTTTTGTAATACAAGTTCTCCTCCTTGAGCGAGGTTTTCTTTTATCAAATGCTTACTTTGTCATGTGGGTTCTATTCCTGAGCGGGTTTTTCTTTCACCACATGCTTTGTTCATTTCTATCTTTCTTTTGTTTTGTATATACCAGATTGAATATTTGCATCTTCTTCATCTTGAGTGTATGCTCCTCCTTCAGCTCCATAGTTCTATGGAACTATGAAGTCCTCTTTTGAACCTGCACTCTCGGGTTTGCTAGATCGCAATCTACTTCCTCAATGGTTTAGGTATGATTTTCTAACCCTATTCTTTCTTAATCTACTTTATCAAGCACTCATCAGTGTTTGTGCTCGCTAAGGTGGGGGCAAAATGTATAAGAGTGAATTTGCACCCCATATGCAAATCCCCCTTTTTCCTTTATCCACCTTAGAAAACCAAGTTCAGAGGCTTAATTCCACCTAAGCTCGTTGCTTGCATCACACTTGGTGCCTATTTTGAATGTCGATGGAGGAATTTTTGTTGAGGACACCTGCGCAACGTGTAGACATTCGCATGACGCACTTACGTCCCTCATAGATTCCCGCATCTGGAGCCTGCAGAGGCATTACACTTCCCATTGGGGGTCGATTTGTAATGCCCTCCTTGGCCGACTGAATCGAATATGGCCATTTCTCTCCATGTCTTGTTCATATTCATCCCTTGAATAGGCATTTGATCCTCTCCCCAAGCATTGAGTTCACTCTCTAACTCTCTAGCTCTCTCTGAGCCCTCTCTTAGCTCTCCAAACACTTTACATTTCACAACAACAACATCAACACTCCACCACTTCAGTAGAACAATTGTGGAACATAACACCATTGCAACAAAGGTTTGAGTTCCTCTCATTTTCTCCCCCAAGCAGCCTTGAGCACTCTTGGTGGAGGTGGTAAGCTTTCACTCCTCTCCTATACTACTTGGTTGAGTAGCATAACACTATTTTGTAGTGCTTTAAGTGCTCTTCACTTCATTTCTACTTTTCTCTCCATCCATCTGGCTATTCATGGAGGCGGGAACACCAAAACAGGGTCTGACTGAGGCAAGCCCCCATATAGTCACCCAAAAATTTATCTCTACCTCTGGTGTGCAGGTATTGAAGACACCCACGAGCTGGAAGCTTCATCACTCACATGGTCGTAAGTACTTCCTTTCTTCTCCTTATCCTCATCATTTATTCTTCACTTTACTTTAGTTTTGCTACTTCATCGTGTTCTATTATTTTCCTACATTTTGTCAATTCTTAGTAATCTGATTGCTATTTGTTGCTTAGGAATTTTCTGAGACATTCTTGTTCTCTGGTCCGTATGAGATGCTAGCACGCCTCTGAGATTCCAACACACTGTGTTGTCGTCCATTTTCTGTGCTGATGTCCTTTGGCTGAGAGCTTGTCAGTTTGTCCAGAAAATATTTGTGACCCGCTCTTTTAGATTTTGAAACTCTCACTACTATTCCATTGAGGTAGTATAGGACAGTTTGCTCCATGAGGCTCTCTAAGTGAAGAGAACTTGTGAGTAGTGAATCCCCCTATATTACAGTATCTTCATTCTTCTTTATGTTTTTAATCTTTTCCTTTTCGCTCTTTATCTTTTTTTATTTGTCTTGTGTTTTCCTTTTGGGTATAATGCAAGGAATTGAGACATTTGTGTCTCTTCCATGTTGACCCAAAATCCTTTCTTTTCATATTCTCTTTTCATTTTTCTTGTGTTTTCCTTTTGGGGATGACACAAGGCATCGAGACACCCTATGTCTCTTCCATGTTGACCCAAAAGGTTTTTCTTTGTTTTCACTCTCTTTGTAACATTCTTCCAGTTCTGTGTATTTGGGGAATGATGACGGTTCCAAGCTATCTTAAAAACATTGCAGCAAGAACATACTGACCCCAAATCCATAGATCCCTTAAATGTGTTTGATGTTTTCATTTTTGGGGCAACCCCTCTCTTTTCTTTTTCTCTCACATGATGTAGTTTTACTTGGAAACTTATGACTTGGCATAGGGCTTTCCAAGTTGGATCTCATGTCTTTTTTGTTTGCATTTATCATTTGCTAATTTAAAGTAATTACTCACATCATTGTGTTTAGCAATTTCTTTAAAGTTGGGGCATACATTGGCATTATTTTTTTGCATTTTTCTTTTCACGGTTCATGGTGTAGTGTTCTTATTTCATAATATGTGTTTTCACTTTGTGGTGACATTGGGTGTGATGTCCTTCAAAAGCATGATCTCTCTTAGCATATTACATTCCTCTTAGTGGCTTGATGCGACACATTGCATCCCCTAAGCTATGAATATTTTATTCTTTGATTGGTCCTCTCTTGGAGACATTAGGCACAAGGTTCCCTAAGTTAAGACCTCACATGAACTAAGCAAGACTCCTTTGAAAATCCCTCATTGTTGGATTTTCCATTTATATGTCCACCTTGCATAATACAACTTGCATGCCTGTGGAGCCATCTTGTTTGTTCATGAGTTCGAAGCATACAAAGTCTTGCTTGTCTCATGAATCTCGAAAATCATTTTTGTGTGGCACCTTAATAAAGTTATCAGAAGGTATAACTTTGGTATGGTTTGATTGGGAAGCCTGACCGACATGACTTTCCTCATATCCACTTGTGTGTATGTGTGAGTACATACCAACCATGAGTGTATGTTTCTCACCTTTTTGGACTTCTCAACTGGCGGATAGCTTGAAGTTCTATCGCCTCAAAATGAGTATACGTTTTTCAGACAAACAACCTAGATATGATCCACATCGTGATGGAAAAATAGTTGAAGCTTGATCTAGCTCTCTTTTATCTTTTTATCTTTTTCATATTTGATATTGCATGCTAGTGCTTTGTTGCTGCTCTTTATCATTCTCATGTGTGTTCTTTGGTGCCTATGTTGGTTTGTCATGGGATCTTGATCACCCCTCTTGATCATCATTTTTCCATCTTATTGGAATTGGTACACTTGGACCCCTCTTGATGCATGTTTTTTACTTTAGTGTGAGTTTGAAGCAAGTTCATCCTCTCACTAAATTGGGGGCTAAATGCAATGTCAAAAAATATCATCGGGGACATTTTCACACTTGTTTGGACCCTACTGTTGAAATTGAGCCTAATGTTACCTTGATTTAGTGTTGTAATGTTGTTGACACATTCACATTAGGTCTTGGGCTCTTGTGAAGTAATGGATTTAAATTATACCTTGCTAAAGTTTTGTGAAGTTTTGTAACATACTTTCACACTTTTCTAATGTTTTATCAGTTAATAAACCCCTTTTTAATTAAAATATGCATTAATATTTCCTTGTTTGAAGTGTTATAAAGTGTTGTAACACATTTTCACACTGCTTTAGGCTTGCCATTAATAATTGGATCCTCTTATACTTTAATTGGCCCTATTTTTCATCCACAAGCCTCATTTATTGCATCTTTTTTAGAATAATTCTGACACTAATCAATATCCAATCATAATTCAGGCATTTTTGGCTTGTGTGGCCCATATTTAGTGATATGGGACTCATTTGCCACCTTGGGCGAATGGGTCCCACCTAGGTCTTTTGGTCTCGAACTGGATTTCACACCTTTCTAAGAACTTTTGATTTTTGGTCCCATACATTATGTCAAATGGGACTCATTCACCATCTTGGGTGAATGAGTCTCGTGTGGCCCAAAATTAAAATTAATTCAAAATTTTGGCCGGATTTTATTCTCCTAGATATGATGTCTACTTGTTGTGTTGTAATTTTGAGAATTCTTGCATAATTGAGTATAAATACAAGGTTCTTTCACTCATATTTTCACCTAACAATCTAATAAGCAATCAAGTGTTCACAAGAGTATTCAAGAGCATTCAAGTGTCTTCAAGAGCATATTTTCAAGCATTCTAGAGCAATATTCAAGTATCAATCATCATGTCAAGGATTTCATGCATCATGTTATTTTAGAGCTAACAATTATGGTGTAGGATTTTGTGACTCAAGAAAGCATTACATTCAATATTAACATCATTCAAGCAAGAGCCAAAGTCTACATCCATTGGAGCCATTACAAGTGTATTTGCAACACCTTATTGCTAGGGTTTGGTGAGTTGCAACATTGTTATTTGTTCATTCATCATCCTCCATTTTTATTTGATTTCATTTCAAGGAATTATTTCCAAAACGGGGTTTGACCAAGGAAAACCCCTATCCACTAACCCCACAACATTTTTCCCTCTCTTTTGTGTTTGATTTGAAGGTCTAGGTTGCATATTTCCTAAGGAGCAAGATTGAAGAAAAGTTCCAAATCATTCAAAGTTGTCAAAGTTGTAATGAAGCCTTGGAGAACCTTGGAGAAGATCTAGAGGTTGCAATTCGGAGATTCAGATCTGGAAATCATTGAGGAAGGAAATAACATATAGGGAAGAGTAGGATCAACTATTGAAGTTGCAGAAAAGCCCAATTGGACTGATTCACCACTTCTAGTGAATGAGTCATAGTTCCAGTCAAATTTTAGGACTTTGTAGATTTGAATACCCTTTTGCTAGATTTCTGTTCCTACACAATTTTCCAGAAACATGCCCAATCAGCAATAGAAGTAGAATTTCCAGTGACTCAGACCTGCATTCAACCATCTCCAGTTTCCCAGGTGCATACCTTCCTACCTTCAATTTTTTGTTTCATTTCATTTACTTTGATAGGTCATTTAGTGTTAGTCTACATTCAATTAGAGTTTAGTGTTGCATCTTACATTTCATTATCTTTTCGAAGTTTAAACTTGGTGGTGAGCCCCTCATTAGATCATATTCAGCCCCTAGAACAACCCTCTTGCAAGATTTCTTTCTCTTTTGCATTGAAATCTCAAGGGTTTGTTCTTGAGTGAAAGTTAGTGAAAATTTCCCTTTTAGGTCCTAAACCCTAGAAGGGAAGCAAACAATTTTCTCGCCTTTCACCATCTACATATTATATTAGTCACTTCATGTTGAGTGAAAATATCTTTCAATGTGGCATGTGGTACATAGGCTACAACAGTTGTGCCTACCAAATAAAGTTCAATTTTATTTGCTACTTTAACTAGGGCATAAGCATTATTTTCTGTAACATTGTATTTCAATTTTGCAACCTAAAGGGAATTGTTGAAAAAGGAAATAGAATATTTAAAATCATCTTGATTTTTCTAGAATAACATATTAGCAATTGTGTGAAATGTAGAAAATGAAAACAATTTAAAGGACTTTGAGAAATTAGGAGATGTTAACATTATGGCTTGTTTGATTCCTTCTTTAATAACCCATAATGCTTCAGTGAGCTCACCTTCCCATACTATGGTCTATCCTTTTTTAAGCATCTTGAAAATGGATTTTGTCTTCTCAACAAAATTTAGCAGAAATATGCTAAGGAAAATGATATAACCAAAGAAATATTGTATACCTTTAATTATTTTAGGCTAAGGAATATTCTCAATTGTAGCCACTCTTTCAAGGTCAATTCTAGTTCCATATTTAGACACAATATGTGATGTAGGAGCATTCAAGTGCACAAGAAATCCTGTGTCAGCAAAAAATAATATTTTTTTAAGGAATTGGTAAGATTTCGCGAAAAACCTTTTTTGGGCAGAATATTGACTTGACTATAGATTTGTTGTCAAAATTTTCATGATCAAATTCTTCCTGATTTAGGAGATGTAATTGTTTTACGACTTTTTTCTGTGATTTGATGAAACATTTAAATTTCAATTTGTGAGAGGTTTGATGCCGAACAACTTGGTGGAGGTCTTTGGGATATTTAAATTTATGTCTCTAGCAATTTTCATGAAATTATGAGCAATGGGTGCAGACTTATTATAGAGGTTGGTTTTGAGCTCTATTTGTCAATGGATAAATCATGTTGTTTAGTGAGCCCACATATTTATTTCTTTTTTATATGCCATTTAGTGTGGAGAGTGTAATATTGACACCAATTCGATTTGGTTCCATGATAAAAAAGGGTGTAAGTCCATTTCTTGGAAATTAAGGTTTTAATTAAATGTTTGGAGTTCCAAAAGAACATAAAGCATTTGGTGAGAGGGTTGATTAAATGCACAGCTGGAAGAGGTGACACCTCACCTCCCATAACCTCTACATTTTATTTTTAAAATGACAAACAGGAAAATTGTGAAGGTGTGACAGAGAGAAGGGAGAATGACTACATGGGAAAAGAGAGCTGATTTGATTAATTCAAAAATAGGCTTGAAATAAAGACCACGCCACAAGGAAAAGAGAGGTCATAGGACTAGAATAAATGGCCAGTAGAAGGGAGTTTAACATTGTGCCAAAGGTTGGCGTGGGAAAAACTAAACAAATTTATACAAGGCGTTGGTCACCAATGGTTGTGTAGAGGTCACACTGGGGGAATAAAAGAGTTTGCAGGAGATAATATCAATTGACCATGCTACATAAGATCTAAACCAGTAGCAGAATTGAGACTTGAGTAGATTGTGGGAATGCGAAGTGAAGAAATAATATGAAGAGAGCATGTTCTTGGGAAGGACAAATCGATGCCAAGACAATTTCAAATAAGAAAAAAAGGTTAATAAGTTAGTACCAAGTCAAGGGAGGAAGATGTTAGGTCATGTGGGAAGGATAGTGAATGGAAGAAAATGTTTACACAGTAAGAGAGGACTCATGGGCCGCAAAACATATGTTTGTATATTATGTATGTTGAATAGACTATGGGCGGCTATATATAAGATGGGAAGGAGGTAAAGGTAAAGGCTATGAGGAGAAAAAGATATGCAATTCTTCATTAGACATATGAAGGGGAAACTAGAGAGTAAGTTAAGAAAGGTTGTGCAGGAATAGAAGACGTGGGTCGAAGACAGTGTGCAAAGGCTGTAAATGTGATGAAGGAGAAAAGAAAGAGGTGAAAGATTCATTTTATAATTTTTCCATGTATGATTCATGAAATTTGAATTGAATAAATGTATTTAATTTATCTTCAAATTTGAACAAATTATTGTGTAATGGGCAATGGGGAAATCAATTTTAAATCGACACAAGTATTTGTCGATTAAAATTTTATCATTTAAAAAGTCTTTGTAATATGAGTTTTACGAAATTGGGTGACAAGTTGGAAAGGTAATTTCTCTCTTCATCAAATGGTATTAGAGCTAGTGGTCTTGAGCGTGCTAATAGAGCCTGCTGAGAGACAATTCACACAAGAAGCTATGGGTGGAGAGGAAAATGGGTAGAGTTTTTGGGGCATAAGTAGATCCTCAAATGTGAGACAAATTGTGATAGAACCTGTGGATTGAGAAAGCGCAATTAAGGAGCTCAAAATTATCGTTGTGTGTGTGTGAAGTCCTAAGTGATTGAGAGCTAGGAAGTGCAATTAAATTGTTGTGGAAGTGGAAAACTATAGTAGATGAAGTGGGATCTTCGTGAGGTTGAGGTATGATTGCAAGTGATGCAACGTAGAGGTGGCAAGGGTTGAGTGTAATGAAGACATTCCAAGAGGAGGGCATGGAGAGAAGAGGATGAAGTATTTTGTGGAGGAGGTTGGGCTATTCAACAATGAAGTTCGTTGTAGATTGTTTACAATCTTGAAGGGCGATTCTATCACCTGACTCCATCTTTGTGAACCCATGGTTATAAATTTCTTACCCAATGTGTCAGATGTAGGAGCATCTAGGTCCACAAGCAATCCTTCGTCAACCAAAAAGAAATGTTTCAAGGAATTGGTAAGATTTCATGAAAAACATTTCTATAGGTAGAATATTGAATTGACTATAGATTTGTTGCCAAAAGTTTTGTGCTCAAATTCTTCCTGATTTAGGAGATGTAATTGTTTTGTGACTTTTGTTGGTGATTTGGTGAAACATTTTAATTTTAATTTTTGAGAGGTTTGATGCCAAACAACTTGGTGGAGGTCTTTGGGATATTGAAATTATGTCTCTACTAGATTTCATGAACTTCTAAGCAATAGGTGCAGAGTTATTGCAAAAGTTGGTTTTCAGTTCTATTTGTTGATGGATAAATCATGTTGTTTAGTGATCCCACATATTTATTTATTTTGTATATTCCATCTAATGTGGAGAGTGTAATATTGACACCAATCTGATTTGGTTCCACAGTGCAAAAGGGTGCAATTCTATTTCTTGCAAATTATGGTTTTAATCAAATGTTTGGAATTCTAAAAGAACACAAAGCATTTGGTGAGAGGGTCAATTAAATTCCCAACTGGAGGGGGTGATGCCTCATCTACCATCACCTCTACATTTTAGTTTTAAAATGGAAAATAGGGAAATTGTGAAGGTGTGGCAAAGAGAAGGGAGAATGACTTTGCACGGCCAAAGAGAGTTGAGTTGATTAATTCAAAAATAGGCTTGAATAGGCTTGAACTAAAGCCTATGCCATAGGGAAAAGAGGCATCATAGGACTAAGAAGAGACCATTAGAAATGAGTTTAACATTGTGCCAAAGGTTGGAACGAGAAAAAAAAAGAAGAATTTGGACAAGGCGTTGGTCATTGAAGGTTGTGTAGAGGTCGCGCTAGGGGAATAAAAGAGTTTGCAGGAGATAATATCAATTGACCATGCCACATACGATCTAAACTAGTAGCTGGATTGAGACTTGAGTAGATCATGGGGATGAGAAGTGAAGAAAGAATACGAAGAGAGTGTGTTATTGGGAAGGACAAGTCAATGCCAATACAATTTCAAATCAGAAACAAAAGTTAATAAATTCAGTGCCAAGTCATGGGAGGAAGAGGTTAGGTCACGTGGGAAGGATAGTGAATGGAAGAAAATGTTTACACAACAAGAGATGACTCATGGGCCATGCAACATATGTTTGTATATTCTGTGTGCTGAATAGACTATGGGCGACTGTATATAAGATGGGAAGGAGGTAAAGGGTGAGGCTATGAGGAGAAAAGGTTGTGCAATTCTTCATTAGACATAGGAAGAGCAGACCAAAGAGTAAGGTAAGAAATGTTGTGCATAAATAGAAGAGGGATGTGGGTCGAAGATAGTGTACAAAGGCTATAAATGTGGTGAAGGAGAAAATAGAGAGGTGAAAGAGTCATTTAATAATTTTTCCATGTATGATTCATGAAATTTGAATTGAATAAATGTATTTGATTTGTCTTCAAATTTGAATAAATTGTTATGTGCAATCTGAAGATCGATTTTAAATCGACACAAGTATTTGTCGATTAAATTTGTTCTCATTTATAAAGTCTTTGTAATCTGAATTTTATGGAATTGGGTGAAAATTCTAAAGGGTGAATTCTCTCTTCATCAATATGACCCAATAATTTACCCTATATAACCCAAAAATACATTTTTTTAAGGTTTAAGAAAATACCATACTCCATACATATTTGGAATATCTTTTCTATATGATCAAATGGTACTCGATATTATTGAAAAAGGCTATTAGAACATCCTAATAAACCACCTTTGTAATGCCAATTAAATTAAAAAATGCTACAACCATGGCTCCTTCAAAAGTAGCTCCAACATTGGTTAAACCAAAATTATCTGAACATACACATTTACCCCCATGGAGTAGAAAAAGTTATTTTGTAGACACCTAAAATTAAATTATACCTGACCACACTAGAATTTACCCCATCGTAGCCAATTAAATAAATATTTATTATTTATTCAATTCATTCTTTACCTTAATCCCTCATCTTCAATAAAATAAATTTACATTTTCTAATTAAGTATAAATATTATCCCCTATGTGAACCCCAATCCTAATTCTTGCAAAACAATAAGAACAAACACATTAGATGTTAGAATGCAAGTAAGAACAAGGATTCCCCATGAAATCAATTCACAAGGTTCAAATTAGGAAAAAAACAATGAACACAATGAGAAAGCAATAAAATAGATTGAATCCTAATTAAACTAGCAAACTCATGATCCCGTGGGAGAATTGGTGCCAATTTGATGTGAAAATTGGCCCTTTCCCAATTCCTATGATGCAAGATTGATGTATGTTGATAAATGTTGATGAGTGATCCACTTTGTCGATGCTTGATGAGTGCTCCAATGGAAAAACCTGCATAACCTAACTATGATTCAATGATATTGGATGGAAATGGCTAAATATTTGAGCATAGTAATTTTACTCAAATTGTGGATGATCAAATGAGGAATGAAGCCTCTTATTTATAGATGAGATTGAAGGATGAATGTCCAAAATTGAGCAATGTGGGACTAACATTCATCCAATGGAAAGATGTCACATGTCAACCTATGAGTGGATGGAGGATGTGCAAGTTTTGAGGATTGTGCCAATAAATCCCCATTTTTGAATTTTGAATTTGTTGAAATGACTTGCAAGAGGGAAGAAAGAATGCATTAAATGCCACTTGAATCAAGGCAAATGACATGTAAGAGAGAGTAAATGCCTTGTTGGATGTACATGTCAACTTGGATTTTTGAATTCAAACTTGGAGAATATTCCAAAAAGATGCCTTGTTGAGGAAAATAGAGATTTAATAAATCAATTAAATCTATTTTCATGTGCAAGTGGTAAAAGTTGGAGGATGGGACACGATAGGAGATTAAATTAATCAAAGTTAATTAATTTAATGAGGGATTAGTTGATGTGACCTATTTGACTTCAATTTGTGGATTTATTTAAATCAAATATGAGAGGAATGTGATAAGAGATTAATTAAATAAAGATTTTGATTTATTTAATTAAAAGAGATGATTGTTAGATTAAACTAAATAAGGTTTTAATTTATTTAATTTAATAGATAGACTTTAGAGATTTAATCAAATAAAATTAATTATTTAATTAAATAGGATAATTAGATAAAAAATGGTTAATAAATAATTATCGAGAAGAGGTGACTTAATTAGATAACTGGTTTATTTAATTAAGAGAGGAATCTTGATGAATTTAATCAGATAGGGGGATTTGATTAAATGGTTAGACCAAAGGATGATTCAGGATGAAATGATGCTAGTAGGCAGGATCAGATACACATGTCAATCGATATATTTTATGTGTCTACATTTTGCCCCTCTTTGAAGCAATGCATTGTTGCGTTGGTTCAAAGAATAAACGATCTCAATCAAAGCCAATTTTTTTATTTCTTTTTTAAAACTTGCCCCACTGCTGACTGGCGAGAGAAAACATGCCAATATATTGCCCCCTCGAGAGATTGGATGAAAATTTTAATTTTTGGGTGATCTCGCGAAAAAAGAGGACAAGGTGCCCGATAGGTCCAAAAAGGCTCCAGGAGGCAAAAAATGTGTCTAAACACAATAAAATGATGTAAAACAGGCCTTGACTGGACAAAAATAGTTTCAAGGGTCCAAAACCCTAGTAGGATGCCAATTAGGGTGAAAAAACCCTAATTTTCAAGCTTAAAAAGGCTCTAAGGGGTTACTTTCAATTCATTTTCACACACAACCAACTAGTAACCTTGAGATTTGAGCTCTAACCTCCTGATGAAATGGCTCAACGACAGCTTCCAATGCACATTTATGACCGAGTTCGGACGTACCAGCGGCCACCCGACATTGGGGCACCGGTAAGTGATCCTTTCTTGAGCTTTGATTTTTGTTTTTAATGCTCATTTAATGCTTTCAAAGTCAGTCAGTCTGCATCAACACTATATGGCACCGCTCAAAAATAAAATTGCACTACTCGGTGTCAAATTGCACCGCGGTGGCAGAGTTTTTGAGTTTGAAAACTCTGACGCTGAGGTCATGGCCCGTAGGGTCATTTCTAAACTGCAACACAATGGTCCTTTATTGACAATAAATTTTGGAAACTGCACCGCTAGGAAGGAAAATGCACCGCGACAGTGCGCTTTCGACCTTTTGTGCCCTAGCGTTAGAGTTTGATTACTAATCAAAATATGACGCCTTCACGGATTGCGACGCTAGAGTGGTTTCTTGGATGCCCGACAAAAGATTTTTCAAATTTTTTAAACATGATGACCCTTCCTGATGCAGGATGCGGCAAGGGACCTTTACTCTCGAGAGCACAGGTTGCAGGATTTATTCGGTTACTTGCTGGACTTGAGTGATAGAGATTAGGATCGGCTCCGAGACATGGGGTTGTGGTATATCACTTATGCAATGCCCATTCGCACCCACCTTGCGATGATGTCAGTGCTTGCTGAGAGATTGCACAATGAGACCTCTTCATTCTACCTTCCCACTAGCGAGGCCATCGTCACCTTGGTGGACGTTTGTCGCATCCTAAGATTGTTGATTCATGGTCGACATGTCATTCTTGATATAGATGAGGGGCGAGATGCCTGCCACAAAGTCCTCGCCACAGAGGACATTGTCATTTGTGAGGGGCAGATCGAGCTTAAGAGACATAGGGCCCTGGCACCTCCCTTTAGCTTGGTTTTTGTAGTGGTTATTTCAAGTCTCGTTGCCTCAGATAGATGAGGCCGATATTTCAGTCCTGGTTGGGGACTCTGTTGGGGGCGCATGGTTTGTGATAGACCAGTCTATTTTGCTTGGGGTTCGGTTCTTCTTGCATCCTTGTATAGAGATCTTCACGAGTACGTATACCTCAACGACAGAGCAGTCAGAGCAGGCATGAAACTCCTCCACATATGGGCATGGGAGCACATTGCTGTCCTTCGACCATAGATTGTTATAGTTCTGATGGGGCTTGACGATCCCCTTGTATGGCGCTACAGAGGTGGTGTGTCCTTTACACACACAGGCGAGCATGAGATTTCCTATTGGAGGAGGGTCTTGGATGAGATGCAGGTATTCATATGGCATTCGTACCTTAGTCAGCCTAGATGGGCTGACGATGTTCATCAAATTTTCTATGCTTGCTAGGACCACTTCATGTAGGGGCGAGAGCATACTATGATAGAGAGATACTTGCCCAAGCACGTGCAACGTCAATTTGGTGAGCCTCAGGATCGGCTAGATGATGATTATGTGGTCGTATTTTCCTGCACCATGTCACAGGTTTCATGGGGGTGATACATTCCTACCTCGGAGGCCATTGGAAGTTTTAGACAGTTGGTGGCTCAACCATGGGCTTATGATCAGGGGCCCACATATCTAGGTGTGACACAAGCATACAGGGATTGGTTTCAGCCTCCCCTACATTTGACAGTTCTAGGAGCAGTCCCTGATCGGCAGAGGGTGAGAGGCAGAGGGGGAGGACGAGGACGAAGGGATGGTGCACATAGGACCAGCTAGCCGGTCCCCCAATTCAGCCGGATTAGGTCGATGTATAGATGCAGGATCAATAGCAAGTGCCAGCAGGTGTACCACCATGGGCTGGTGGTGAGGATCAACCTCAGGTATAGCCTCTATGAGCACAACTAACAGTGCAGCCAGCAGGGCAAGTGGATCCCCGAGATACATTGATTACATAGCTGTAGGCCCAGGTGCAGACTTTGACAGGGGAGAGAGATCAGGCGCAGACTGAGAGAGATTAGGTCAGGTTTGAGAGGGATCGGGCCATACTATAGAGATAGGCTGCAAAGTTACAGGCAGCCACAGAGCTAGGCCGGGGGCAATAGTTGGAGAGTATGGCAACCTCCTCTCAGGTTATAGTGTCCATTTGGTCCTATAGGGATGTCGTCTGAGAGGCTAAGTATTACCGGATGCATTATCATGAGGCTATACCCAGAGTAGCACGGGTCTCAGAGTACTCATAGAAAACCAGCCACAGACCAGTAGAGGGTCATGGTGACAGGGGTGAGGGCAACATATAGGGGATAGACCTTGATTGAGATGATACTTTTTGTGTCGTATGGGCTCCTTTTTGATAGCCTGATGGGATTTTTTGTACTGATTGACATACATGTATAGTGATCTGATTATTTTGTACTATGACAGTTACATTATTGATGATATATATATGAGCTGATGATTTTGATATGATGTGATGTGTGTCATTTATTTATGCATGTATGGATGATTCTACTTCTATATGTTGTGCAATGATATTTATGGTGTTATATGATGTATTTATGGATGCATTTATTTTTGATGATATATGGATTATGTAATGATTATGACTAACATATCTATATTATGTTGACTTATGATATGCAGATGTAATTATGTGATGTGTAATGATGCAAAGTGATATGATATGTAATATGTTATATGGAAAATGATATGGAAATGATCTATGGTGTGCATGTGAAATAATGTGAATCATGCTTATAAAATGAAATGATTATGTATGGATGTACCTTTGCATGTAATGGATTTTGTATGTTTCGATTTATGCTTATAATGATGTGGAATGATTGATGCAATGAAATGTAAAAATGATTGTGATGCTATTTATGAGATGATATGGATGATTAGTGGACGATATAACACAATGTGAATGCGATGGTTGTGTTTTATATGATGATGAAAAATGAGATGGTTTTCTAAGATGCTTAGAATAAAAAATATTATTATCCTAAACATATTAAATGATAATGTAATGCATGTGATGCATTTAATGCGATGCACTATATGCAATGATATGATGATGTTTTATGCAAAAATGAACATAATGTGTGAGATGACTTTATGATGTTATGCAAGTATGTATGCAATGGACTATCTATGATGCTTATATACCTATTATGTATGATTATGCAATAGGTGGTAATGCGAAATGGTTATGAAATGTTTATGCAAATGAAAGTTATGCAATGATTTATGTGATAAATGCAATGTGATGCAAAAAATGGATGCACTTATCTATGAAGAATTCCTATAATAACGTGTTTATATGATGATGGAAATGCAATGCATGTATTTCCTATATGATATGTTTATGCAATATGCTAATGATTTGTGGATGCAGGATCGATGACGATGATGATGGTGATTGGTCATGCCCACAAAAGGATATGAAAATCACAGTAAAACCTTTCCTGGGAATTGGACATTCCAACAAGTGACTAATATCTCTCTATGGACGTTCATTTACTTGTCAAACTAGGGGACGTATACTTTAAATGGCGCGGCAAAATATATGCACTAAGAAATAGTTTCAGTCAAAACTTAGCAGAAATAAATACTGGAAAGGAATTCTATCTATGCTACGGGAAGGTAATGCAAAGTTCTTTAACTCAACTATGATTTGATTAAAATAGAAACCATAATAACTACGACTGAAACACAACTATGGACTGGCCTTATGCTGCAGGAACAGGCACAGGGATGGATTCCCTATGCTGCAGGAGCAATACAAGACTGAGTTTGTATGAAAACTTCAAAGATGAAAGCTAACTGAAGATCAACAGAAAATAACAACTAACTAACTAGCTATAGATACTTACTAAGTGGGCCCCCTTAGCAAGCATCTACTGATTACGCAGGTGCTGAACTCAAAACTTCATCAAACTTTATTCATGAAAACAGAATGGTATACATTGCTTTGTTGATATAGAAACTAACAACAAACTCTGTCTCTTGTCAAATAGATTCTGCTTTTCATTATCATACTGATTCTTACATGATATCTACTATATCTCTCTATCACTATGCTTCTATCTTACTTCTAACTATCATCCCCCTTCTCACTCGCGCAGGAGGAATACTTTATTAAAAATCAGGAGAGCAACTAACTAACCAACCCTATCAAAGAAAGACATGTAAGTAAAATGTATCCCAGAATCAAGGAACAAACTTCATAAATGAATTTATGCGTTCAACCCGATCCGGAGAGAATCTAGCACTCCACTCTTTCCAGATTAACTGTCATTAAAAATATTTTCCAATAGTTTCGGTCAAAGAGTCTTCACTAGAGCTTCCTCAAAGTCGTGTAGGAAATAGACTTTACTGCAAGGCCGAGATCGGCTACGCTTGAATCAATCATTCTTCAACAACTTGCAAAACAAAAGGTAACAGATGTGAAAGAAAAGGCGTATGGCACATACACAATATCTGTTCATTAATCACACATTTAAATCTATTTCATCATTCAAAAATTGTATGCGATATACTAGTCATTTAGGGAGGCAACGGGGTAATAAATGTAGTCAAGTCAACACAATAAGTTGTAGGAATATGAAAATGTTTTTCTATAGGATATCCCCATAAAAGGTTTCAAAAGAGTTTAATCAGCCACAAATAACAAAAGTAAAGATATTAAAAGTCCATCATAATATCCAAACTATGAGCACATTCTGGGCTCATCACTACCCCCTACTTAGCCTAATGTTGGTCCTCCAACATTAACTTTCCTGGTGGTTTCTCTAAAATAAGTGGTTGTTGCATGAAACTGAAATGGAGTTCTAAACCTGTAATAAAATCCTCTAAAATCCTGGCACCTTTCATACCTACGGTCTTCTAAATCATCATTAAGATTTGTAGCCTGGTGAGGATAAAGAGGCCACATTAGCACAGGAGGTCTGAATATTAATGGAAACCACAGTTCAAATCTCTTTTGAAGTCCCAACTGTATATATCTGCTTGATCGTTTAAGAGCTACTGTGAAATTTAGGGGACTGTGTGGTTTTGATTTTCTTAGCCTAACAGTTAATCTTTCCCACCTTTTCTCACTTCTGGTGTATGACAGTCTCCAAAATGAATATGGCTGTGCTTGAAATTCATCATATACCTGTTTCCTGAGATCAAATATCTTCTCTCTAGCTGTAATATTATTAATGTCATATGTCAGAGTAAACTAGTTTTTCAACATTGCATGGGGGTTTGAACTTTGAGAGCGTAATGGAAAAGACTCATTCCTTTCGGCTTCCTCATATATTTCCCATTGCCTACCATAATTCTCTTCATTTGCTGCCTATGACATAAATGATCTCAAATGGATATCACCAATATACAGAAGAGGATTCCATTCTATTTTAAATGGAATTAAGAAGCCATGTAAATAGAATTCACACAGAGAATTTCTTAACCAATTAGGGGCTACCTGGTATGCCTCGTAAAATTCTTTAGCAGTCTGAAGTATAGGATCTTGATTTCTAAAAATTCTCATTAGTTGGAACCATAAGAACTGTTCCTTAAGGCACAGAGCATAAACTCTGGGCGGTGGTCTGCATTCCACAATCTAACCAATTATTTTTAACATTTCATCCATTTTTGCTTTCAACTCAACAATTTCCTATTTCTGACTTTCAATTTCCTTTTTCAGTTTCTTCCTTTCTACCTCTCATAAACTTTGTTGCATGTCAGTCTGGGCTATGTGCCAAAAAGTCAGAGTTTGCAATGTAACTAGTTCCCAGTTAGCTTTGACATATTCTAGAAACTCAATTAAAAACGTCTTCTTATAAACAACAATGGCTTTGCAAGTTGCAGGGTGAAATGTAGCTTCACTAGGCACATTTAATTGTTCAGTCTGTTCTTGCTCTTGCTGCAAAATGAATTCTTGTTGCTGCGGTGGAGAAGACTGTGCTTCCTCCAAAAACTGCATAGCAGTGGTAGCCAAGTCATCAAGATTTGGTAACCCTTGCTCATTATGCCCTATTTCTTTTGTCTCAACTTGTTCCTCTTCAGGAACAAATGAACTCTGTGTAGCATTTTTGGACACATTCTGAGAAACATCAAATTCAGACTCTACAGACCCTTCTAAGATTACAATAACCTCTGGTTGAGGTGAACTAGGGGAGGTCTTACATTGTTTCCTTGTGGAAACTCTTCCTGGCACTGATGCAGCTGAAGGAGGTGTTCTGGTAGCCTTTCTCTTTCTGGTCTGCTTAGAGGGTTCTGCCCTACCAGAGGATGACAGTGAACTAGTGTTAGCAATAGGTGTTGCTGTAGGAGAGACAGCTACAGGTGAAGGTGCTGCAGGAGAAGAGCATTGCCTTTTCTGAGAATGAGGGTCAGATTCTGGAGACCCTTCTACCTTTGTTTTTCCCTTCTCTCTCCTAGTGGCAAACCTAGTTTGTATCCTAACAGAGGATTCAAGTGTGAGAGTTGCAGGACCAGGTGCTACAGGAGTAGATGACCCTTGCCCTGTTCTACTGGTAGATGTAATTTTTTTCTTCTTTTTCTGAGGCCATGGGGTAAGTACCCTAGAGGGTTGTAGAATTTGCAAGCTCTTTTGGGCAATGAATTGTTGTAAGGAAAGAGGTGAGACATCTCTTAAAGAGCATTTAATTAGTAATTTGATAAGGCCATGGTGAGCAACAAAATTATCTTTCCCCTGTTGGGTTCCATGGGCACTTTGTTCTAGAAATTTTAATAGGAAATTTGAAACATTTACAACTAACCCATGCCTCATATGGTTTAATAATTTGAAATGATAAGAATGCAGGTAGGAGAAACAGCCTTCACAGGTTAAATACCTAATTATGTAAGCGATGTATTCTAAATAAGGAGGAGGCAATGATACCCGCTTGCATCCCTGCTTGGAGACTTCCAAAGGTCCATCAATGGGTATTGAAAACCTAGCCCTTGCAGCGGCAGCATCTGAAGAAAAATTTTCTCCAACGGTTGGAAGCCCGGTTACTTCAGCAATTCTATCTTCAGTTGCAACAACCGTTAGACCCCATACAGTAGCTTCCCCTTCAGAAAGGGTTCTCAAAAATTTTCCAGTAGCCTCCTTATCAAAAACATTTAAACTCAAGAAGTAGTTTAACCATCCACAGAGGCTGAATGCATGGACTGTTTGAGGATTTTGCAATAATAACTCATGACTACAGGCTCATGTCGCACCAGCTGACCACCCATGTTCACAGTTTTCCCCTGGCTGAACTCAATTCCCTACTGAAAATTCAAATTCTCTGTTTCCTTTTCTACTTTAATTTTTCTTTTGTCGTGTCGTCACATTTCTTTCTTTTCCAAAAATAAACTTTTTGAACAAGCAGTTTTAATCGTAGTTTACAAGAAAAACATGCAATAAAGAAGGACATGTGATCATATTTGGAAAGTACTAGAAAAATAATAAAGAAAGGTTATTTGCACAGTTATGGCAGCGGCGAAAAGACAGGTTTAAAAGGTAGATTACCCCACCCCCTACTTAGAGTATGACATGTGTCCTCACATATACTAAAGAATAGGCGGAGATCGGGTAATAATGACTGGTACTGTCATAGCAGTAAATGAATAGAATAAAATAAATCAAATATGCGATAACAAAAGATATGGCGTACCTTTGCACGTACGTGTGAAGAAAGATGACAATGTCTGCATGAGTTGACAGTTGGGAATGAAGTCATAATTAAGGGTGATGCGGATGGATGAAGTGGATGGGTGATGTGGGCAGACGAGATGAATGGGATGGATGGATGGAAGATAAAGAAGTGAGATGGGGGTGATAAATTTGAATGGAGAAAAAGGGATTTCCTTTTAAAAAGAAAACTTTTATTATGAGCATGCTTTTTTCAAAATTATGGTGAAGCTACAGGAGAAAGGCTAAAGCTTTCAGCTGTAGAAAGAGTAGCGAGAGGAACCTGAATGAACTACTACATGAATTCTTGTTTTGAAACTGGTTTATGGTACAATCAGAGTCGGTGGCCATTAACTAGCAATTTGAAATGGACTGGATCAATTGTCACTAGCTATACAGCTCTGTTGTTGAACACATTCTCAACTTCATAAGGACCAAGCTAGCGTGTTGTGAGCTTACCCTGGTTTTCTTGATATCTAGAATCATATAACAGAGCCCAATCACCAGCAAAAAATTTCCTGGTTTTAATGTGTTGATCATGCCATTTCTTCCTTTGCTGTTGGATTGCTTCTGTGTGCTGCAGGGCGGCTTTTCTCATTTCGTCCAAAGCATTTAGCTGTAGGAGATGGTCCTTCTGTGCTTCAGATATTTCCATATTGAGTTCAAGAGCTGTCCTCAAAGTTTTGTGCTCAAATTTAATGGGCAACATGGTTGTTTTCCCATAAAGCAGCTCAAAAGGTGTAAACCCAGTTGTTGTATTCCATGTAGTTCTGTAGGCCCAAACTGCTTCAGGAAGTCTATTGCTCTAATATTTTCTATGGATCTACACTGTCTTTATTAGAATCACCTCAATTTCCCT
The DNA here is from genome assembly GCA_007258455.2 of Sequoia sempervirens. Lineage (NCBI taxonomy): Eukaryota > Viridiplantae > Streptophyta > Pinopsida > Cupressales > Cupressaceae > Sequoia > Sequoia sempervirens. The sequence continues at coordinate 556,203,595 of VDFB02000003.1, read as the reverse complement.
ATTTGTTACCTCCGTCTGACCATTGGCTTGAGGGTGATAGGGGCTGGACTTCCTATGTTTGATTTTATAGTCATTCATTAGTGCAGTGAACAGATTTGATGTAAACTGAGCTCCCTGATCAGTTACAAGCTCTTTGGGAACTCCAAATCTCATGAAAATTTATTCATACAGAAATTCAACAACTTTGTTATCTCGAGCATGAGTCATAGTTTTTACCTCAAACCACTTTGTTACATAGTTCGTGCAGGCTAGAATGTATAACTTGCCATTTGATGGTGGATCAATTGGTCCCACAAAATCCATTCCCCATTTATCAAAAGAGGTGACTATTACCTATGGGTATAGTAGCATTTCATCTGACTTGGTTGGTCTTTCCATACGCTGGCATCTGTCACATTTCCTTGTATAGGCCACAACATCCTTTTGTAATGTTGGCCAGTAGTACCCTATTGTAAGAACTTTCATTGATATTCCTTTTGCTGCAAAATGTCCCCCACATGGTTCATCATGGCAAGCATGAAAGATATCATAAGTCTCATCTTCTCTTACACATCTTCGTATTACTTGATCAGGTCCAATATAAAACAGACAATTTGCAATCCATGAAAAGTTAAAACTTTTCTCTATTAGCAATTTCTTTTCTTTTAGAGAAAAATGAGATGGTATTCTGTTTGTTGCTAGATAATTGGCAATGTCTACATACCATGGTGTATGTGCAACAATAGAAAATAAGTGTTCATCTAAGAACCTATCATCAATGACCTCGTGTTCAATAGGTGCAGCTAATTAAAGTCTTGATAAAAAGTTAGCTACAATATTAGCTCTTCCTGGTTTGTCAATGATTGTAATGTCAAATTCTTGTAACAACAGGAGCCATCTTGCCAATCTACCAGAGATTGCATGTTTGTTCATCAGATACTTGATTGTTGCATGGTTAGTATGGACGAATATCTGATAACCTGTGACATAATGCCTAAATTTATTTAAAGCATACACTACTACAAGCAATTCCTTTTCTGTAATAGTATAGTTGAGCTTAGAACCTTGAAGGTTCTTGCTAATAAAGTAGATAGCATGCTCAATTGAATTTTCTTTTTGACTTAAAACTACTTCTATACCAAAATCAGAGGCATCAACATGTATGTGAAAAGGAAAATTCTATTTTGGACCTTGAAGAATAGGGGCTTGAGTAAGCAAGTCCTTTAGTTGTAGGAAGGATTTTTCACAGGCCTCTGTCCACTCAAATTGAGAATCCTTAGTTAATAAGGCATAAAGTGGACTAACAATTTTACTGAAATCTTTTATGAACCTTCTATAATACCTTGCATGGCCAAGAAAACTTCTGACATCTTTTTGTTTTGTAAGATTTTGTAAATTCTAAATTATTTCAATTTTAGCAGGGTCAACCTGAATTCCATTCTTTGAAATATGATGACCTAGAACAATGCCTTCTTCCATCATTAGAAAACACTTTTCACTGTTTAGAGACAAATTTTTCTCTTTGCACCTTTTCAATATCTTTTCTAAATTCACCAGTGCTTCTTCAAATGTGACTCCATAGGTAGTGAAATCATCCATATAAATCTCCATACAGTCATGAGATATATCAGCAAAGATACTAATTACTGCTCTTTGAAATGTTGCTGGTGCATTGCATAGACCAAAAGGAAAGACTGAATAAGAAAATGTTCCCCATGGATAGGTAAAAGTGGTCTTATCTTGATCTTCAAGGGTAATTTTTATTTGATTGTACCCACTGTAACCATCCAAAAAAGAAAAATATCTTTTTCCAGACAATGAGTCTAGTACTTGGTCTACAAAAGGTAGTGGAAAGTGATCTTTTTTAGTGGCATTGTTCAATTCTTTGTAATCTACACACACTCTCCATTTTCCACCTTTCTTGGGGATAATGACTAATGGAGAAACCCATTGACTGTCAGAGATTGGATAAATAAAACCAGCATCAAGCAACTTTTGAAGCTCACTTTTAACTATTTCTCTAAGTGTTGGATTTACTCTTCTTTGAGGTTGTATGACTGGTAAACAATCTTCTTTGATATATATCCTGTGAGTACAAACTTGAGGATCTATTCCTTACATGTCCCCATATTCCCATGCAAAAGCTTTATACTGATCTTGTAGTATTTTTAATAAGTCAGCCTGTTGAGATTGTGATAGTTTGCTATTTATATTCAGACAGTGACCTGGAGACAATTCTATCTGCTTAGTGAGATTAATCATAGAATCTACAGGTAATGTCTGTACCTCTTGTGGAAGCAAGTTATAAAAAATTGCTAGAAGTTTAGGCAGTGAACTTTCAGAATTTGGTTGCTACAGGAAACATTGTAGATGGCTGCTATTTGGATCAGATGAACTACCCGTATCATAGTTAAACTGTATTATTTGAAAAAGAAAAGCATCCTCACTTTGAAGTTGTGAGAATGGATCATTTTGAAGCATCATTAATTGAGCCAACGAATTGGCTTCTTCAGTTTCTTCCCCCACATCTAGCCAAACAGGTTGGGACAAATCTGGTTGAGGTCTAGCAAGCGGATACAAAACTAATTTTTTTGTGGACTGTCCATCAGAAATGGTCATATCTCCAGAACGACATCCTATAAAAGCATCAGTAGTTGCTAACCATGGTCTACCAAGGATAACTGGATACCCTCATAAAGCTGCCTTAACTGATAATATTGTGAAATCAGCTGAATACTCCAAAGATTCAACAGTGACAATTACATCTTCCACCATCCCATCAGGTTTAACTGTGGAGCTATCTGCAAGCTGTAGAACTGTGGGTGTAGACCTAATGTTTAAAATATTCAAGGAGTCCATAGTATGCTTTTTCATGACATTAATGGCAGCACCTAAGTCAATCAAAACATTTTTTACAATTTGGCCATTTATATGTATCTGCACTACAGTACTTCCAGAGTCAATATACTTTGGAATGATTGCATTTCCCAACATTATATCAGCCAATTTCCCTAAGACATGAATTGTTTGAGGATCCTTTTTCTTTTATCTAGGCTTCTTTAAAAAGGCCTCTTTAATAGATTTTCCAAAAATGGGAACATCTTTAATAGCCTGAAATAAAGGAATTTGAATTTGTACATTTTTGAGCTGATCCAAAATGTCAAAAGTGGGTTCTTCCATGGATTTAAATGCAGTACTTTGCAACCTCTAAGGAAAAGGTGGTTTTTTTTGGCTTTGCAAAACAGGCTCCTTAGAAACCGTATCAGGTATAAGCATATGCTCAGTAGGATCAGCAGGTGCAGTAGATTCTTTAAGGGGAGAATCTAGTATTTCAGTAATTAGAGGTGGTTTTAGAGTAGGTAGAGTGGTTCCAGACCTCAAATGAATATCATTTATGTTTAAGGCATAAGCTTGGTACTGTTGGCTTTGGAAAGATACGTAGACTGCGGTGGCTGCTGCTGCTGCTGCTTATTATTAGGATTTGGCAACGGCTGGGCAGGCATAGGCGTTTGCTTTGGAGGGCCAGGATTTGTGGTAGTTGCTGCAGGAGGTGGCATGAGGGCCTGTGGTTGTGGCTGTGGAAGCTGTAGGAATCCAAGGGACTGGTTTTGCCATTGTTGAGGACTTCTCCATTGAGAATTTTGCTGCCAATTACCTGAAGGTGGGTTCCATTGTCCTTGTGGCTGCTGCCAACCTCCTTGAGGAGATTGCCATTGCGGGGTCTGATAATTAGGCCAACTTGGTTGAGGTGGATTCCAGGGTGGTGGTGGTCCATATGCATGTTGCCATTGGTTATTATAGCCAGAATAAGGATTGCCAAAAGTTAAAGGATCTTGAGGCATACCTTGTCTTTGGGCCCATGGTCTCCTTTGTACAACAAAGAACACTTGATCATCATCACCTTCTACTGGCTTGAAGTCAATAGATAGTTGTCTGGCTTCCAGATTAGCCACTATCTTTCATCTATAGTCACATTTATTCTGTCTGCAGTATAGACAGAACTCGACGAAAACTGCCTCAGCTTCCTCATGTTTCTTTCGAGCTTGCATGGTGTCCAGTTGTGTAGCCATATTATTAATGATGTCATGCTTGAAGTCAGATAGTAAATTTGTTATCTCCATCTGAGAAACTCCACTAGAAGAAAACTTCCTCATTGTAGCATGATGACCTCGACCTTTCTTAACTATTGCTCAAGAGTAGTTAAGACATATTTTCTTTATATCATCCCAAGGTAGTTGGGTTATATCACCTCCTCCCATCAGGTCCAAGGCATCTATACAGGCATCACTGATTCCCCTTAGAAAGAGTAGTTTCTGAGAGTCCTCTTTGAGAGTATGGTTTGAGTTCCTCTTTAATGAAAACAAAAATCTGGAAATATAATCTTCCAGACTTTCATCCTCCTTCTACTGAATTTGGAATATGTCATCACCTTTGCTGGCACTCTTACAATATTCCTTGTACTTCTCAAGGAATTTAGATTGCATGGCTGCCCAACTATCAACGACGCCTCTTCCTAGACTCATGAACCATCTGAGAGCTCCCTCCTTCAAGGTGGAAGGAAACAGAGGACATCAAACTCAAACAGAAAAGTTTCAGGGTCCTCTGTGACTAGGCCATAGAATTTTGGAAGTAGTGAAGAAGGTATATTCTTAAGATTATCAGTATATCATTGGGGAACAAAGAGAAACTCAAAAGCAGGAGGTGGATTATTAGGTGGGTTATTTGCCATGTTTGCTTGCTAGAATAATAGAGCGAATGGGTTTTCCTCAGATTCGTTGTCAGCTGGGTCAAATGGTAGTTCAACAAACAGGTTTTCAGGGAGGAACCTTCCCAGTGCGTATCTTCTTCTTCTATGCATGCAAAATGATGAATGACAGTTTGAAAGATTTTAAAAATTTGGACTAACAAACTAAACTAATGCTAAAAATGACTTCTGACAAATTCTTAGCTAGACGCATCCCCGACAACAACGCCAAAAATGGTCGTGCCCACAAAAGGATATGAAAATCACAGTAAAACCTTTCCTGGGAATTGGACATTCCAACAGGTGACTAATATCTCTCTATGGACATTCATTTACTTGTCAAACCAGGGGATGTATGCTTTAAATGGCGCGGAAAAATATATGCACTAAGAACTAGTTTCATTCAAAACTTAGCAGAAATAAATACTAGAAAGGAATTCTATCTACGCTACGGGAAGGTAATGCAAAGCTCTTTAACTCAACTATGATTTGATTAAAACAGAAACCATAATAGCTACGACTGAAACACAAACTATGGACTGGCCTTATGCTGCAGGAATAGGCATAGGGATGGATTCCCTATGCTACAGGAGCAATACAAGACTGAGTTTGTATGAAAATTTCAAAGATGAAAGCTAATTGAAGATCAACAGAAAAGAAAAGCTAACTAACTAGCTACAGATACTTACTAAGTAAGCCCCCTTAGCAAGCATCTATTGATTACGCATGTGCTAAACTCAGAACTTCATCAAACTTTATTTATGAAAACATAATGGTATACATTGCTTTGTTGATATAAAAACTAACAACAAACTCGGTCTCTTGTCAAACAGATTCTGTTTTTCATTATAATACTGATTCTTATATGATATCTGCTATATCTCTCTATCACTATGCTTCTATCTTACTTCTAACTATCATCCCCCTTCTCACTCGCGCAGGAGTACTTTATTAAAAATCAGGAGAGCAACTAACTAACCAACCCTATCAAAGAAAGACGTGGAAGTAAAGTGTATCCCAAAAGCAAAGAACAAACTTCATAAATGAATTTATGCATTCAACCCGATCCGGAGAGAATCTAGCGCTCCACTATTTTCAGATTAACTATCATTAAAAATCTTTTCCAACGGTTTCAGTCAAAGAGTCTTCGTCGGAGCTTCCTCGAAGTCGTGCAGGAAATAGACTTTACTGCAAGGCCGAGATCGACTGCGCTTGACTCAATCATTCTTCAACAACCTGCGAAACAAAAGGTAACAGATGCAAAAGAAAAGGCGTATGACACATACACAATATCCGTTCATTAATCACACATTTAAATCTATTTCATCATTCAAAAACTGTATGCGATATACCAGTCATTTAGGGTGTCAACGGGGTAATAAATGTAGTCAAGTCAACACAATAAGCTGCAGAAATATAAAAATATTTTGCTACAGGATATCCCCATAAAAGGTTTCAAAAGAGTTTAATTAGCCACGAATAACAAAAGTAAAGATATTAAAAGTCCATCATAATATCCAAACTATGAGCACATTTTGGACTCATCAGTGATGATGATCAATTGTTATAGTACCTTGTTAGTGCGATGAGCAAGAAAAGAAGAAGTCATTTTGACAAGACACAAGATGATGAAAATGCAAATGATGATGATTTCTTGCCGAGGAATTAGGATTTTCAATGGGCCAATTTCCTTATGTTAATTTGATGTGACACATGGTACGATGCATCAAGGTATAGAAAACTAGGATGGCGTTGTACCTAGTGTAATGGACTTTGACTTGACAAGCAGATAGGAGTATCCTTGTTCACACCTAACATACGTAAACCTTGCTAGGATGCACTTTAGAAGTTTCAAACACCTCAGACCAAAACATGGAAAGGTATAACCTATCAATGCAATAGTCAACAAGTTGCCCAAAACTTCCTCCATACATACCTAACAAAGCAAGTATTCACCAAGGTTATATTACAAGAACGTCCAACAAGCATAGTAGACAAAAGATAATGATCGTTGCCCCATTCCTATTTCTCTAAATCCTCCGTTCGGATATCATTGAGAAGTCCTTGGAATGAGCACAATAAGATAAGTCTAAAGATAAAGAAAAAGTAAACAAACAAGCTGATGTTCTTCAATACCGCTAACCAAAAGGGAAGTGTTTTCTAAAGATAAAAACCAAAACTATTGCCAAAATATAATGCCCATTGTAGGAAGGATACATTCTAGGACATGTTAGTGGATGGTGGCACGTCATTTTTTTTATCCAAAGTGTTTTTTAAAATGATTGATATGGGGCCAATTGGATGATAGGTTACCGACACAAAGAGTTGACCAATTTGTTTATGCACTGACTTAGACCTAAGACTTGACGATTTGAGTTTTCACTTTCAACCTGCTAGACCTATTTTTGATTATCTTACCAAAGATTGAGGATGACGATCGTTTATTATGAATTATGTTATTTCGGGTGCAAGAGAGATGAGATGGATGGATTTTATTTTTCAAATATTTGGATGTTTTTAGAGTTTTTGAGATGTTTTGAGACTATTTTTGGTATTTTTGGATATTTTCAAATGTTTTGATTTTTGATTTTTTGATGTTTTGGGATTTTATGAGATTTTGACCAAGAGACTAACCTAAGGACCTATCCTAGGGGCCTTGGGGGCTGATCAACAGATGAGCCTTGCCGATGTTATATACGTAGAGACCATGTAGTTCGACTGATGACTTAACCGATTTATAGATGACGATATACATGATGAGATGTTAGTTTATTATGACAGACGCCTAAAGGACTGACCTAAGTGTCTCGGGGGATGAACAAAGATCAACCTTGCCTACGTCAAGGATCGAAGACCGTAGATTGACAAGACGACATTTTTTTGACTTTTTGACTTGTTTTGGGATTTTGATATGTTTTGATGTTTTTGGATTTTTTTGATGTTTTGATTTTTTTTTTTTGATTTTTTGATGTTTTTGGATTTTTTTTTAATTTTTTGATGTTTTTAGATTTTCTGATTTGAGGATTTTAAGCATATACACGAATCCGATCCAATGAGAACATGCCCTCAACATGATGGAATATACTACTCCGATAAAGGCAGGACAGACTCACCTTGAGGATGAGCCAAGTAGTATTAAGAGAGATCATGATACAAACACAAGACCAAGCTATGGTGCAGATGCGGGTGGATGAGTGATGGATGGGGATCCGAATGCGATGGATGATGGAAACGTGATGGATGGATGATGCAGAACAAGCCGAAATGATCCTGGTGGATGGAAAGTGCTTATTTACACAAGGCACCTGTTTGCTAGCTTTTCACCAAGGTACTTGTCCAAAGTGCCACCGAAGTGGTTTTCACTAGAGGATGATTTTTTCTCTTTACTATTTTTTTATCCTTTTTTAGATTTTTTTAGATTTTTTTCTTTTTTTCTTTTTTTGTTGTTACCAAGATGCCTGTTTGCCAGGTTTTCGCTAAAGTAACCATTTTTTCAGGACATTTTCTAATTTTTTGGATTTTTGGTTCTATACCTTGAAAGATTTAGGCATAAAACTTTTTGAGATGAGAGCTATTCATGGGCTCTTGCAGAGGTTCCCCTTTGGGTGTTGATAACTGATATGCCCCTGACTTATAACTTGCTGTGATAAAGAATGGTCCCAACCAATTGGGTTCAATTTTTCCTTTACTACTTGGGTTTGGGACATTCTTCTGATTCTCCTTTAATACCAATTCTCTGACTTGGAAAGCCCTGCTTTTGATTTTCTTATTATAGCTCATTTTGAGTCTATTCTTATAGACTTGCAAACGATTCAAAGCATCTATACGTCGCTCATCTAGTAGCTCCAGTTCATTCAATCTTGATATTCGGTACTCTTCATTTGTGATGAGGTTTTGCAGTGATATCCCGAGTGATGGGATCTCGATCTCAATGGGGAGTACTGCCTCTGATCCGTACACCAGGGAGAAGTGGGTGGCGTCGGTGGGTGTGCGGATGCTGGTTCAATAGGCTCAGAGGGTGGGATTAAGCTGCAAATTCCAGTCACAACCTGTGTCATTGATTTTTTTCTTGAGGATTTTCAGAATGGTTTTGTTTGTAGCTTCTACTTGGCCATTGCCTTGGGGATAGTATGGGGTGGAGAAGCAATGTTGGATTTTGAATTTTTCACATAAGTCACGGACCTACTGATTCTTAAATGGTGTCCCATTATCTGAGATAATGGCTTGTGGAACACCATAGTGGCAAATGAGATAGTTCAGGATGAACTTTGAAAGTTGCTTCCCAGTTATATACATCATGGGTATGGCTTCCACCCACTTAGTAAAGTACTATGTTGCAGTTATGATGAATTTGTAGCCGTTAGATGAAGTGGGTGTGATTTTTCCAATAAGATCAAGTCCCCACTGCAAAAAGGGCCATGGTGTGACGATAGGATGAAGCTCTTGAGCTAGAGCATGGATGAGGTCCCCATGATGCTGGCATTGTAGACACCTTCTGGCATAGTCATGTGCCTCTCTCTCCATTGTGGGACAATAATACCCCATCCTCAGTAGTTTCTTGGCTTTGGTCATTCCACTCGAGTGTGAACCACATATATTGTTATGTACTTCAGTTAGAGCAATTAATGCCTCCTTAGCATTTAAGCAACGTAGTAAGGTTCCTTTATGCTTCTATGATATAAGGTATCCCCTAGGATGACAAATCGAGATGCCTTTTTGACAAGGTTCATTTTAGGTTTGAGGGTAAGTCGGCGGGTATGACTCCTATTCAAAGGTATGTATAAATGTCATGGTACCAAGGATCATCGGGACCAACGATTTCACACACAAATTCTAATTTTGGTACCTCGAATGCAGGCACGAGAAGTTGCTCTATTAGGAATTCATATTTTGGAATGTTATGGGGGATGTTCAGTAAGGATCCAATTGTTTCCATGGTGTCTGCTACTCTATTGTTGGTCCTAGGAATCTGCTCAAATGTAATTTCGATGAAGGATTCTTTGAGGGTCTCCACCAATTTCTTGTATGGAGTGAGCTTGTCGTCCTTGGTCTGGTATTCATCATTTACTTGATTTATTATCAATTGAGAATCTTTGTATACTTTGAGAGCTATAATGTTCCACTAAACTGTTATTCTGAGACCTATGGTTAAAGCCTCATATTTTGCAATGTTATTGGTGCAGGGAAACGCCAGTTTGTAGGATCTTGGTATGCAATCCCCTTGTGGGGTGATAAAGAAGACATCGGCTCTTGATCCATGCTGCGTGTATGAGCCATCAAAATATAGTTTCCAATGGTCAACTACATTGAGATTGAAAATAGATTCATCTGGAAACTCTGAGATGAGTGGATTCTCTGAATAGATTGGTGCTTCTGCAAGTTGATCTATGATGACTTGGCCTTTGATTGATTTTTGCTTGACATATTTTATGTCATATTCTGACAGTATCATCACCCATTTGGCCATTCTTCCTGTGAGCATTTCTTTTGACAATAAGTACTTGAGAGGGTTGATTTTGGCGATGAGTTTTATTTTGTGTGCCAACATGTAATGTCTAAATTTTTGTGATGCAAATACTACTACTAGGCATGCTTTCTTGATGAATGAATAGTTTAGCTCATGCCCAACCATTGTTCTGTTGATGTAATAGATAGCCCTTTCTGTTCCATTTTCGTCATGCTGAGCTAGGAGAGCTCCAAGGGCTAGTGTTGTTGCTGATACATATAGAATCAATGGTTTTTTTGGGATTGGTGGCATTAAGACTAGTGGCGTAAGTAGATATTCTTTGATTTTATTGAATGCCTCTTCACACATTGTATCCCATTTGTACGCTACACCCTTGTGGAGTAGGTGAGAGTATGGGTTTTGTTTGTCCACCAACTGTGCTATGAATCTTCGAATGGATTGGAGCTTGCCTTGGAGACCTCTTAATTGCTTTAATATTTTTGGTGCCTCCATCTCAAGGATTACTTTTACCTTTTCCGGATCTACCTCGATACCTCTCATTGACACTATATATCCTAGCAATTTTCTTGATTATACGCCGAAAATGCACTTATTTGGGTTTAATCTGACCTTGTACTCTTTGAGCCTATCAAAAATGGCACTTAGGGTTTCTATGTGATCTTTTCTCTTTTTGGACTTGGCTAGAATGTCATCAACATAATCTTCGACCGTCTTATGGATCATGTCATGGAATATCAATGTCATGGCCCTTTGGTATGTTGTTCCTGCATTCTTTAAGCCGAATGGCATCATATTCCAGCAATAAGTCCCCCATGGACAAGTGAAAGTCATCTTATGTTGGTCCTCTTTAGCTATCATGATCTAATTATACCCTGAGAATCTGTCCATTAGTGACAACATCTCATGTCTGGTTGTCATGCCTATTATCATGCCAATGTTTGGAAGTGAGAAATCATCTTTCAGACATGCTTTATTCAAGTCTCTGAAGTCTATGCAGATTCTAATTCCCCCATTGGGTTTTGAGACAGGTACCAAGTTAGACACCCATTCTGGATAATCTATCGGTTGGATGAATCTCAAATCAAATAGCTTTTTTAGCTCCATTTTGACTAATAAGGCGATCTGAGGGTGCATTTTTTGAAGCTTTTGTTTAATAGGCTTTGCTTATGGATATATTGCTAAGTGGTGGACCATGATCTCTAGATCAAGTCCTGGCATGTCAGCATAGCTCCATATGAAGTTTATCTGTCTCTCTCTTAGGAAGGCTGCTAGGAGCTCTTGTTCCTCTGATAGTAATGATTCCACATAGAATGTGATGTGCAGGGTTTCCTCTGTTCCTAGATTGACTGGATTGCATCTTTCTGCCAGGACTGCTGATTTTTCTTGATGAATAGCTCTAGAAGGAAGATTGAATCCCCCATCCTTGGGTGACTCAGAGAGGTTTTCACTATTGGATGCATCCTTTCTTTTTACTTTTTTTTGGCCGGAGAGTGCCACAGTGTGGTTTTCACTCAAGGATTTGGATATTATTCTTAATTTTTCACTTTTGTGACTAAGGGATTCAATTGTTTCCCCATAATAGGCATGTGTATCTACCTTAATTGTGAGCCCTGCTTTGTGATCCCCACATGGAATGTTATCCTGTAGTCCCATGAATTTTGAGAGCGCCTCATTGTTTTCGAATGTATCAAGAATTGGTGCTCCTCATTGGTCGTAGTCAATGAGTTGGGGATATACTAGGTGTATCTCATGTTTTTGGTGGTCTGATTCAAAAGATAGGGTGCTAATCATGCAAAGAGTGGTATCCTCAAATAGCCTAGGTAAGTTGGTCATGGTATCCTCATCATCACTACTACTACAAACATCGGTTATATCAAATGTAAAGTTATCTATGACTCTACCTGTAGATACTGGTAAGTGTAGTTCTGTTGCGGTTGGATGAGGAGGATTATTAACCCTTCTAAATGGAGGACTTCAACCACGTATGGTTATACTCGGAGGGGTACATCCAAGGCCAAGATTTGTTATTGCTTGCATCTCCAGAATGATAGGTATTATAAGCCCATTTTCGTTTCTCCCAAGTCTTTGGTTTCTGTCATAGCCCATTGTGAGCATCATTTGTAGACCCTTGCTTCTATCATCCATTGGTAAATTAGCTACTAGTCTTTCATCTTGATATAGCATATGAGATGGATCTGCCTCAATAGCTTCTTGGCCAAGATCTCCCCGACTTGTAAAGTTGGGATAGTCTTCAGGAGATGTTTGAGATGTGGAGGCTTTATTTGCGGACATCCTCGTGATCTAAGAGATTGTGGTAACTCTCCTACCACAAAAGAATTATTAGGGAGCTTGTAGTTTCCACAACCGTTATCTTGGATGATGACCTTAATGTCAGAAATGGTGGGGATGGCAGGAGTGGCAGGTGTCTTTGTCGCAGAAGTGGATGCGAGAGTGGCAGGATCAATGTATGGTGTAGATGGGCCATCATCATTTTTTGGTACTTGGGGAATTTTATAGTACTTTTCTTCAAGGATTTTGCAATAGGAGAAGGTGTTAGAACTGTAAAATCTGGTGTTTTTGCATATGTTTTCCATTCATAATTTTCCAAATAAGTTCCATCTTGAACACTTTCTGCTCATTTTTTGCCATATTTCCCCTTTGTTTCCATCGGGTCTTGCATAATTCACATCGTGGTCTTTGTCTCCCCGATCCATTTTGCATTTTTCTGTGTGCATGAGTCTGTGTTGCCTATCGGTAAGACTCATTTGATGTCACAACGATTAGATTTTATCTACACGTGGTTATCAGTGTGACATTTTTATGGTCTCGGTGACAAGGTATATCGGCATAAGTATTTTCACCGGGGTGAGGTCTCCCCGAATGGGTAAGGTCTCACCGACTTGCGCATATGAAGATTCATGGGCAGAGCTTGGAGTTTTCGGCATTATGTCTTAGTGAGACCTTGTTGTCTTACCAACCGATAGTGGAAGAATGGGCATATCGACAAGGGAGATCATCTTCGGGGTAATGTCATAGCGAGTCTTGCATGTCTCATCGACTTGTACATTATGGGATCTCTTCGGCCAAGCGGTATGTTTTCGATGAAGTGTCATAACGAGTCTTTCTTGTCTTACCAACTTTGCACAAATGTTCACTTCGGCCAGACTGGTTGCTTTTTGTGTATGGTTACAATGAGTTTCAATTGTCACATCGACCGGTGGTGGAAGAATTGGTTTTGGTATGACTTATCTTGCTTCAGTATAGTGTCTTGGCGAGCCTATTGGGTCTTGCTGACAAAGTTTAATGGGTGGCTTTTGGTGAGAGGTTTTGTGTTGTCTTGGTGAATTGGTGTATGTTCGGGGTGTTTCGATATGAGATATAGCAATCTACAAAATGTCTCCCTCATAGTTTAAGGTCACAACGACATGCATGAAATAAAGGGAGCCTTTGGTGAAACATTGTGTAGTCTACGTGAGGTTTTCCCGACAGCTGCAAGTTATGGCGATGTTCATAGACATATGGACTCATCGGAAAGAAAAATCATGTCTCGGTGACCAATAGAATCATGTGAACTTTCGGTATAACAAAGGGTAATCTCTATTGGGTCTCCCTGACGTTGGATAGTCATGGTGACAGTGGATCAAACAAAAAATGCATCTCGGTGAAAAAGACTCATGTCTCACGGTGACTAATATGAAACATTAAAGGATCTCGATGAAACATATTGAGATTGATATAATATCTCTTCGACATCACAGAGTCAGGGTGAAACACAATCAACGTGGGGTGATAATGATATAGTTGGCTTCAAAATACTGGCAGATTTGTCTTAGCGACTGTTCCATTGGCATTTAACGAAGATTCATGCAATGTGGGCCGACATATAAGGATTTCTAAATGCTATTGAGGGCTGACATGTGAAATGTACATGAAATCTACAGTTGAGGCATTTTGTTTCTTGTGCTGGTGTATAAATATGCACTCCCAGTTGTAATTGAAGGAGGAGATTTTTAGATATTATATCTTAGAATAGATACAGTAGATTAGGAATGGATACAGTAGAATAAAGTCCTCATTTTAGAGGCTATGTTGCATGTTTTCAAATGGCGATTTTAATGAAAGTTAGTTAATGTGGCAAGTTATTTCTGGTGTTAATTGTTTGTTGAGTTTATTGAAAAGTATTGCTAAGCTGTCTCCATGATTGACTCTTTCTGGTTGTTTAAATTGATGTAACAAGTTTACTTTCAATTTATCAATGCACATTTGTTGTATCTATGTGGTTAATTAACTGGATCTCTCAAGAAGAGATTAAATCCTTTTTGTTGATCACAGTAATCAGGGAGATTCATCTGGATTATTAAAGTAGAGCTTAGTAGTCACAATCTTGCATGTTTATACAAGTATAAATAGAACATATGCCAGCAATATGAGTTTCTACTAGAATAAGTTGCCCATTGCTATTTCATTTGACTCCGCATACCCAATAAGGCACTGGTCTCTGCATTTCATCATTTGATTTATTCAGTTTCTTTACATCTGTTAATTAAGCATTTTAGATTAGAAGATTGCTTTTTCTATTGCTATCAAGTTGATTTCATTTGTTCACTTCTGTTTGCCATTGTGGACAAATCTGTGCAAGAAGGATAATCACAAGTCAAGTCTGCTTCATTCAGAAAGGTATACCCACCTAGGTTTGGCAGTACCTGAAGAGTAGAAGGTTGAGTTCTCTTGACCTTGTCTGTTACCCTGAAGTGTATCAAGAGATTGGCAGCCTCTTGAGGCATTTTGCTTGCGTTTTTGAGAGCTAACAGAAGGGTTCGGGATCTCCATGGATAGTAATTTCTTGTCCCTCATGTGTGAATTTCACACATTGGTGGAAAGTTGACGCTATTGCCTTCATTGCATGAATCCATGGATGTCCTAGGAGGATGTTATACGACAAGTCAAGGTCCAAGACCTGACAAGTCGTTTCCATGATGGTAGGCCCACTTGAATAGGGAGTTTGATTGTGCCCATAGACACTCTTTCTTGATCATCATATGCTCTTATTGTGATACCTTTTCCTCTGTTGATAGAATCCTCTAAGATTTTTAATTGTTTGATGAGATTGAGAGAACAAATATTCAAGCCCGCACTTCCATCCACCAAGACCCTTTTGAATTTTCTCTTATGTACTATGAATTCTAAGTGGAGTGCACAATTGTGAGATGGTTGAGTGGGGAAATCCTGTTCGGAGAATGTGAGGAGATTTGGCATAAAGATGTTTCCGACCATAGCTTGGAATTGTTCAACATCAAGATCTGTGGGGGACAGTGGATGAAGCTAACGCTTCTTCAAGGATTTTCCTATGGGCCGATGAGATTTTTAGCAACTCCATGATGGATATTTGCGTTGGCCTTCTTTTGAGCTGATCTAGGACATTGTAGCCATTGGGGATAGATCTAGATGTCAGGATTCTATTTGGTTGGGATGATCCTACAATGGTAACTTTGTCACCTCTTGTGGTGACTCCACAATCGGGATGGGCCCCTTTGATGGTGATGACTGTGCAGTATTCATCTAGGGAGGTGATGACTGTTTTGTACACATGATTCACATTTGTGTGGGTGCCTTTCCCCTTATCGGTGTTATTATTATTCCCTTTATTGCCATGGTTAGGCATCATATTCGTCTATATCTTATGATCTTGGTTTCTTGTAGGCTGTTCCACATTTTTAATTCTTTGATTGATGAGATCTTGAATTATGTTTTTTAGCCTCATACAACTGTTCATGGTATGCCCTTTGATTTTATGGAAGTCACAAAGTTGATTCTCATTATATCAAGGAGGTTTCACATTCGGTTCTTAGTAATTCTTGTAGGTGGGCACTTTGATGAGTTTTTCGTTTATCAGCTTCTTCATGATGACTTCTAGTGGTTCCCCAAGGGCGGTGTACTTTCACTTCGGGTAATTCTTGTTCCATTGGGGTGGTCCCCTTTCATTATTGAGATTGTTAATTGTTGGATTGTTGTTTGGTTGTTGTGTTGTGTGATGATTGTTTTGGTGTTGGATTTGGATTTGTGGTGCAGGTGTATTTTGGTATAGGGAACTGATGACCACTTTGGTGTCGACAACACCATCATTAGTAAAAAATTTGTTCCTTGTCCACGTGCGAGGTTTATCATTGTAATTGGCAGGTGGGCGGTTGTTTTGTTGTTCGGGGTATGAAGTTGATCCCGCGGGTTGAGTCATAAGGGCTTGTTCGATGTTGAGCGCCTTGGAGATCAACTGGTCATATGTGGTGATCCCTTGTACCTTGAGATGAAATTCCAAGAGGTCATCAAGGTTGGATATAATGGTGCAAACTTGTTGTTCCTCGGCATGGTCCATTTGCTCTGATTGGCCTTAGATCACCATCGTTGTGGAATGAAGCGAATGATTCACCCTTACCTTGTTTTAGAGCTGAGAGTTCTTCTAGACTAACATCCATGGCAATGTTGCATGCATAATTTTTAATGAATGCGTCTATAATTTCTTGGAATGTTCTGATGCCTGAAGGTAGGCGAGAGAACCATTCCATAGCGTGGCTAGCCAAACTCCTGGGGAATAGCCAGTCAAAATTAGGGATCTCAGATCCCTTAGGGAATGGTTTCATCACAAGGCTCCTGTCAAATGGATAGGGACATAAGTTGCTTGGTGTTTTTGTGGTTCACCCTGATTGAAGATCGAGCACTTGTTGCGAGAACAACTTGATTTGTGTTGTTACGTCATTTTGGGGATCAGGGGGTAGGATGAAGGTGCTTTGGGGTGTTTTGATTGTGGGTTGGATGGGTGGGTTGTTTGGTGTGTTGTTTGATGGTATTTGCACATTCTACTGAGCTAGGTATGCTTGCACTTGTTGCTGTATGAACAATGCTTGTTGTTGCTGCACTAGGATTGCTTGTTGTTGTGCTAGGATTGCCTGTTGTTGTGCTAGGATTGCCTATTGTTGTGCTTGTTGTTGTGCTTGTTGTTGTTCCAACAACGCTTGTTGTTGGGCTGCTTCTTACTACTCTTGATATTGTTCTATTGCTTGCTGATATTCCTGTAGTTGTGCTGCTTGTTTTTGTGCAAGAAGTTGTGCTTGTGCTTGTGCTTGTTGTGCTTGCTATTGGGCATGTGCTTGAGCTTGGGCTTGGGCTTGTGCCGCTTGTTGTTGCAATATACTTTGGGCTTGGGCAGCCTTCTGTGCTTGTAATGTGGCTTGGGCTACTTGAGCAGCTTGTGTGGCTTGAGCGGCTTGTTGTTGTTGTTGTTGTTACAATAAAGCTTGGGCTTGTGCGACCTGTTGTGCTTGTAATGCAGCTTGGGATGCTTGGGTAGCTTGTTGAGTAGCTAGTTGCACAACTTTTTGTTTTTGCACTTGTAGGATTCCCCTTTGAAAAGAAGCTTGCTAAGTTGCTTGCAATGCCATGTTGTATTGGCTTGATATGCTAGAAGTTGGTGGTGGCGGGGGTCGTGGTGGATTTGGAATGGTGTTTGTGGTGGTGGTGAGTAGTGATGTCGTGTTGATGATTTGAGTGGTGGATGGTGTTGTTGATGTGGTTGGTCGTTGAGAGACCATGCTTTGCGATGTTAGGGGGTGGTCGATGATGTCACGATTGCTTGTGTAGTTGTCATTTGTTGTTGCGATATCGATGAAAAGTTTTGAGAGTTTGGCGTGATGTTTTGGTTGGTGTTCGGGATGTTCGTTTGATTGATATTTGGTAAAGGTGGGAGCCCCAAACCAAGGAGTGGTGTGGATGATGATGGAAATGGTGGAAGAGGTGAAAATTTGAGTGGTGTTAGCTCTTGAGAAAATGTTGTGGTGTCAAAAATGCCCCCAAGTCCAAACATGTCACCCTCTTCTTGAGGGTTTGTGAGGAGAGGAGTTTAAGGTGTTGCACAAAAGGATGATGATGATGGATCAGTAGGATTATGGAAAGTGAGAGGAACATACTTATATAATAGATTTTGGGGTATGTTTTGTTCCGAAATGGTGTTTGCATCCAAGTCTTGATTATTAACAAGGGGGTGTGTTTGAATAGCATTGAGAAATGCATTTCCCTTATTAACATTAGGTTGAGTTGGAACAAAAGATGTTGTGATTTGTGGAATATTTTGAGTGATGCTTTGGGATGGGGGTGTAGATGAGATGGGGAGTGTTGATGAAATTAGAGGCATAACCTCCAAAGATGGTTCCACTATAGAGCTTACATCGAAATTAGAAGGTAGTTTGGCCCCTTGTTTTGCTAGTTCAAGCATGTATAGTGAAGGGTTAAGCCTCATCATGTGATGTTGATGATCTTATGGTTTTCTGGATTTTGGAGCATTTCGGTTATTTCTGCATACGACATCCCAAAGGTAAGATCTTCTCCTTGGATTTCCTCTTGTGGGTTTTGTGATGATGAGATAGTCAAAGGATTGCTTGATTCGATGAGATTCATTTCACATTTGTTTGGCTTAGGTCACTTGAAGCAGGTGTTTCTTTGTCGGCTTCCATGTTCTTCTTGTATTGAGATCTAGTTTGAACCATAAAACAAGGATCAATTTTCAAGACTATGGGAGATGAATGTCTTATTTCTTTGGATTGATCTTTACTTTATGCACAAAAGAGAAAATTTTAGGATATCTTGAGGATCGAAAGATGATATGATGATGATGCAAGAGATGGATGATGTGGATGTTTTGATCTTTTGATAAATCTTGAGGGGGATGCTAGACTTTTAGGACTTTTTGGATATGTTTCGGATTTTGATTTTGATTTTCTTGGATTGCCCTTGATTGATTGATTTTGGTTTGCTTTGATTTTGAACAAGTAGACCCTAAGATGTTGGATGATTATCTAAGGGGTAGATTTTCTCAAAGGATGATAATTTGAATGTGTAGGGAGAAGGATGCATCTACCCACACCTATTCAAACAAGATGATATTTTAACCAAGCATATGAAGAAGGATGCATCTACACATACCTAGCCAAAGATGATTTTGATAAAGATCTCAAGGATTTGTCTCAATGATTTGATGATTTTAATTTTTTGCCAAAAAGCCTAGCATGAAGGACAGTTTCAAGATTTATCAAAAGGTGATGGTGAGATGATTTTTTGGTTTTGATGTTTGAAGGATGGATGAAAAAAAGATTTTGATTTCTTTTTATCCTAACATGAACCTAAAAAAGACAATTTGTTTACCTAAACCTTGGTATTGAAGAACATGCAATCCTTCTATAGACCTTTATAACCAAGAAGTGGTTCAATTTGATCATACATTTCCGGATTTTGAATCAAGGACTTTCGTTTTGGGATTTGTCTTCTTGGAAATTGTGAGGTTTCAACACATGTGAGAGTTCATTTTTTTTATCTTTGCTTAATGGGTTTATTTTACCACAAACACTTCTTTGATTAGTTTTCCAAACTAGATGTCTAATGTCTCAATTGATTCGAATCGCACAAAGTATGTTATGTGGAAATTTGATGAATTCAAGGAAAGGATTACCTATTGTTTAACTTTAGTAGAAAAATTGAGATGTAATCCAAATGTTTAGAAACCTCTAAGGATAGAATCCCAAGGGCAAGCAATAACATATGGATTGGGTCAATTGTATTTGTCTCCTAAAGGGTTTGGAATTTTGATGATGATGTTTAGGTGTTTGTTTCCAAGATGTTTTCGAACAAGCAAATCATTTTGCAACAAAGAATAAGTACAACCCTATGGATATGGAAGACAATATTTGTTGGATTCCCACTTGGACAAGTCCAGCTACGCTTATCTTTAGTGAATGGTTAGATGCTTGACCCCACTGGCTCCCCTCCGCGATTCATTAACATCAATTGGGGAAGCCAAGCATCAACACCCATGAAAATCCCATGGCATGCTTTCCATTTCTACTAAAAGACCGTAAAAGTGTGGGGCGACTTCAAAATGACTGTTCTTGCACCAACAAATAGATCAAGGATTTTGGCAATTCTAAAACATGGGTTTTAATTAGGATTTTCCATTCGTGGAGATTGACCCATACAGCGAGAGTCCTTTTTTAGATCCATCTCATTAGAGCCAACCGCGTGATATTAGCATTTACTCCAATACCCACATTTGTATCCCAGTTGGAAATACTCTTGGATTTAGAGTGTTACTAGTTGAGTCGTTCCCTTGGGTGAGTTATTTTTCCCCAAGGCAGGCCCTCTAAGATAACAAAAGTGAGTAAAGACAATATCTGTAACTCGATCAATCCTTGTTTGCAACACAAAGAAAGAGAATGTACGCAATAACATTCTCTACTCACACTCGCACAATATTTTGTTTAATTTTAAACCCAAAATGAAGTGTAGAGGTGATTGCTTTATCTCAACCTAAAATCACAAAAAAAGGCCTTTTGATTCTCAAGATCACTATAAAGCGCGAGAGAAGCGCATACACCCTTTTTCAATGAAGTTAGTTTAAGTAAGCCATCACGAAGACAAAGTTGCACATGTTCATTTTAAACCAAAAGCAAAGTTCTTTTTAAAGCACCAAAGGACAAATGAGAGTTTTTTTGTTCAATTGTTAACCAAAAACAAAATCTAGTAAGTTGTATTCCTAATGTTCGTTTTAAGCCTTTGCAAAAATTGAAAAGATTCTTTTTAAAGCCCAAACGAAATTAGTATCCTAAGCAAGAATGGACAACAATTTCCTAAGAGCGTTAAACAAACACTAAAGTGTTTAAAAACACTTTGATTTGGTGAAATACCATCATCATGCTTCCTTTTCTTTCATTTTTTGATTGATCCAGCTCCCTGCTAGCGACGCAACCCATGACTACGTTGCAGTTTGATTTCTCCAGCGGTGTTGTACAACGCTGCTTACTAGTCAGCGATGCTCTGTACCTAGACCAGTGAGCTCAAATGCATCGCCCTTTTGCTCAGTGTCGCTGTTTGATTTTTTTGAAAATTTATGTGGGTCAGATTGGTCAAGTGATGTAGTTTGAAATTCAAATTCTTGGGCGGGAAGACTTCAACGTAATTGTTTGAATTTCCAGCGGTGCTATATGGCAACGCTGGAGAACCAGCGGTGCTATATGGCAGTGCTGAGCTTCCAACATTGGAGTTTTCCTATGCACAAACAAAAACATAGAATTTTTAGGAAAAAGTGATTAAAAATGAGGTGGGCCCTCCTTCTAGCGCCAAATGTGTGAACCTCAATCCTAATACCTGCAAAACAATAAGAACAAACACATTAGATGTTAGAATGCAAGTAAGAACAAGGATTCCCCTTGAAATCCATTCACAAGGTTCACATTAGGAAAAAAGCAATGAAGAACAAAATGAGAAAGCAATAAAATAGATTGAATCCTAATTAAACTAGCAAACTCATGATCCCATGGGGGAATTGGTGCCAATTTGATGTGAAAATTGGCCCTTTCCCAATTCCTATGATGCAAGATTGATGTATGTTGATAAATGTTGATGAGTGATCCACTTTTTCGATGCTTGATGAGTGCTCAAAGGGAAAAACCTACATAACCTAGCTATGATTCAATGATATTGGATAGAAATGGCTAAATATTTGAGCATAGTAATTTTACTCAAATTGTGGATGATCAAATGAGGAATGAAGCCTCTTATTTATAGATGAGATTGAAGGATGAATGTTCAAAATTGAGCAATGTGGGACTAACATTCATCCAATGGAAAGATGCCACATGTCAACCTATGAGTGGATGGAGGATGTGCAAGTTTTGAGGATTGTGCCAATAAATGCCCATTTTTGAATTTTGAATTTGTTGAAATGATTTGCAAGAGGGAAGAAAAAATGCATTAAATGCCACTTGGCTCAAGGCAAATGACATGTAAGAGAGAGTAAATGCCTTGTTGGATGTACATGTCAACTTGGATTTTTGAATTCAAACTTGGAGAATATTCCAAAAAGATGCCTTGTTGAGGAAAATAGGGATCTAATAAATCAATTAAATCTATTTTCATTTGCAAGTGGTAAAAGTTGGAGGATGGGACATGATAGGAGATTAAATTAATCAAAGTTAATTAATTTAATGAGGGATTAGTTGATGTGACCTATTTGACTTAAATTTGTGAATTTATATAAATCAAATATGAGAGGAATGTGATAAGAGATTAATTAAATAAAGATTTTGATTTATTTAATTAAAAGAGATGATTGTTAGATTAAACTAAATAAGGTTTTAATTTATGTAATTTAATAGATAGACTTTAGAGATTTAATCAAATAAAATTAATTATTTAATTAAATAGGATAATTAGATAAAAAATGGTTAATAAATAATTATCGAGAAGAGGTGACTTAATTAGATAACTGGTTTATTTAATTAATAGAGGAATATTGATGAATTTAATTAGATAGGGGGATTTGATTAAATGGTTAGACCGAAGGATGATTCAAGATGAAACGATGTTAGTAGGCGGGATCAGATGCACAATGTTAATTGGTACATTTTACGTGTCTACATCCCCCAAATCCTCTAACTAAAGAAAATAATTAATACCTATTTAATTAATTTATTTAGGTTAATTAATCTCCATTATCATTTCTCATAATATTTAAATCCACATAATCTTCAATCATAATCTAAAATTTCCATAATGTGACAAGTATCCCTCCACCCTTCATTCTCACACATGGGAAAATCTCCAAAAGTAAAAACCACCTTTTACATATGTATCCCTCTTGTGACACTTTTTACGAGGTTAAGCCTCAATCCAAACCCTAATCCTCAATCAATCCCAACCATCCATTAACAAATGCATCTTGGGCCTTGATTTTCTTCTTGGAAAATCTATAAATTAGAGGCCTCTCATCCCATTTGAATATCTACTCTCATCATAGCCCTATTCTACTCCATTCTCTATCTAATATTCTATTATCTCATCCTTATCTCATCCATTTGATCTCTCATCATCTCAATGCTACTATCACATGGCTACTAGTTTTATAAGCAACTACATTCGACCATCCATCAACACTAGCAAAATATAAAATCAAGAGAGTATTGGGTGTAACTCTACTTTCGTTCTATCTAAGGAGCAAGGTGAAACAAAGTGAAAGGTATTGTGTGTGAGCTTTATGATTGTGTTATTTTTCATCTTTCATTTTCTTGTCTTCAAGTCCCTATTGTTTTATAGGAAAAAATATTAACATATATCCTCTATCCTATGTGCAAGTTCCTTATGCTTTGTTCTTTAGTTCCTCTATAGATTAACACTTTTGACCTATCAAATTGTGCCTACGTATTTTAAGTATATTCATTCCTTTGAACAATATTTTTTATTTTAGTGTTTATGCATGCATTTTAGTGCTTGCATGTTGTGTTTCAACACTTTTGCATTGTGCTTTAGTTCCTTCACAATTTCCTAATTCATCAACACTGATATCATTATTTTTGGGGCTTTTCATCATTTTATCTAACTTTTATAGGCTAACCCCATTTGTGTAGTTAAAAAATGTTGGCCAAAGACAATATTTAAACTACTAACATATTTGTGGTTTTAGCTATATTTGTCTAAGACATTATCATTTGACTGGTCTTACTTGCACATTTCATTCATAAAGGTTAACGAGTATTGTTTTTTTATGTTTTTGGGTCAGTGGCGTGTATGCTCTCCTCTTGCACCATTGTGTGACCTTGAGAATAAAAAACATCACTTAGTATCTTTTATTTTTATTGATATCCCAAGGAACCCAATATGTGTATACTCTCCCCTTGCACTTTGTGTGATCCTAGGTGACAAAACATACTTGGATTATTCCTTTTAAGAGGCCTACCTAGGGATTTGATCACCCCAGGGGATGGCCTCAACTCTCATTTTTGAATGGAGTATAAAGAGCAGGGGTGAATGAAAAGACATCTTTCTTGAAATTGGAATCTCATCAATCATGGCTATGCCCTCAAGAACTTTATGCCTCGGGGAAGTGAAGATGGAGAGTGGGTTAACCTCTCCTCCCAAATCTTTGGCATTTTCCCCTTTCATCTATGGATTTGGTTTCATGTACCCTTTATGTATTTGGAGGGATTCCTATCAACCTTGTTCATCCTAGCTTAAAATATCTTTCAACTCTTTTATAGTGTGGTGCAAGGGATGAGGATCACCCCCTAAAGTTACTCACAATGTGCTTTCACATGTTGAGATATAACTAACCAAAGTAAATCCTTTGACCAATTTTGGTAAGGGATAAGACATGTACACAACTACCCCTATCTATCCCACATAGGTAGATAGTATTATTAGATTAATTTATGTTGTGGGATAGTAGTAAGAAACACTCACACTTGAATAATATAGGCTTTTGCAAATGCTTGGTGTGTCTTTTTGTGCAAAACCATTTCATACCCATCAGTCCAAATATCTCCCCAATCCAATTTGTTTGTTTTGTGTGCTTTCAAATTTCCTAGGTTAGTCAAGCAAGAAAACCTTCATCCTAAATCAACAATCCAATCTTTTCCTCCAAATACCTTATTCATCTCCCAAATCAATTCCTAATCCATCTAAGTCACCCCAAATTTCTTGAATCCAATTCATTATTCCAAAAATTCAAACCAACTTCCTAAATAAAATCCAACATCTTAATCTAACCTATACAATTTCAATACAAATCCAATTTCATCCTTCATCTTCATCCTTAAGTCTCGTTCTTATAGATCCCCAATCCACTTCTAATCCCTTGTCTTAATTTCCATCCTCCTCCAAAATAAAAATCTAGCTTTCTTAATCAGCTTATCCTTCATCATCCCCTTCTTCTAATATCCATTTTCATCCACAATAAGTACCAAACTTTCCTCTTCCAAACATTCCTCCATAATCTTGTCCAACCATGCAATCTTTTCTAATCTACTTTCTTCCATCCCAATCCCATCCAACATCATGTCATCATTGTATACCTCTCCACCAATCACTGAAGATGATGAGGTTAGCCTTGTGGATCAACCAAAGAATGATTCCTATGAGGATCAAACCTTACAATGTATTTCCTAAAGCAAGTTGGCCATGAGCTCTAGTGACCCATCAATATACTCTCAATACCAAGAACTCACAATCTCTAGTCGGTTATCCTTTACGCTCCATACCAAGGACCCATAAGCTCTAGTCACCATCTATCTACCCTCAATACCAATATTCTATAAGCTCTAGTCACCCATCCATCAATCCTTAATATTGAGAACTAATTATCACTAGCTATACCATTAATCCACAACAAATATCCATTGGTTCTTCTTACTCTACCTTTAGCAAGGGGAATCTATCCCATCCCCTCTCCATAATCCCTTTTGTCTCTCACCCACATATCCCTCTCACCCAATATCTATACCACCATCTCCTCCCATATCCATATCTCAATCTAAATATTTGTACAATGATCTTATCACCTCCACCCATAATCTACATTCCTTCTCACCAATCCATAATCAACCTAATCCTCCATCTAGCCCTAATCCTCCATCTAAGGCTAAACCATACACATTTTCACTCCATAATTTCTCCAAGGACTCCTATCAAAGAAATAATCACAAAATCCACATTATAAAGTTGTGGAGTCATGTCACCCCACTCAAACATCTAAGGTTGTTATTGACGAGTCTATCACCCACCCCATACCCATCATTGCACTCCAAAATCACAACACTACTCAATACATTAAAACCATCCAATCCCAATCCCATGAACCTCATGCATCTCCCATCCCTCCATCCACCCAATTCAAGGGGTCTATCAACACTCATCCTTCATCACACCATCTACACAAATCCAAACATTCCAAGGGCTTGTTCCAAATCATGCTACCATAAAACCCCCTCCATCTCAAGATCAAAACATTGAACTCCATCTCATGATCCCCTCCCATCTCAAGATTAAAATATTCTTCCACTCCATCTCATGATCCCCTCCCTTCTAATCCATCTCATGATCACCTTCTATCTTAAGAGAAAATCACCCCTTCCACTCCACTTCAAGATCCAAGCATCCCCTCCACTGCATCTCATGATCCCCTTCCATCTCAAGATCAAAGCATCCCTTCATCTCATGATCCCCTTCCATCTCAATATAATCTATAAATCCCCCTTAATCTCCCCCATGATCCCAATCCTTCTCAAGGTTCCATCACCCCCATACAACACACTCATGAACCCCACACCTATCAACTTGGTTCATCCACCTTTATCCAATTTTGTTTCCTCAAAGAACTTTTAATTTATTCCACCCCATATCTCCCTCAAAATGGACTCATTTTTTGCTTCCAAACCAATAAGTATCCCATTGGAAAAATGATTTTTCAAAAAATGCATCATTAAGGAAAAGGGTTAGGCATTTATGAGCAAGGCATACTAGAACCCATCCAAATCATAAAAAATGCAAGTTCTCATGGTCTTAGATATCAAGCTCAAAATATTGGTAATCCTCCCAAATTCTATATCCCTCCATCTAAATCCAAATATCCCTATCCATCACGTTTCAAATCTATTTTTGGCCCTTATGTGAACCAAAATCCATTCCTTCCACTTCCAAATCCATTTTGGGCTCGTATGTCACAAAACTACATCCTTCATCCCTTCCATCCATCTTGGGTCCTTACATCTCTCAATTTATCATCCTCATAACCTTTACCTCAACTACTCTTAAGTCCAATCCATCACCTCAAATCCATAACTAGGATCAACAAAAGATCACATATTTGAATTCCTTCTAACATCCCCCTAGCTCCATCACCGCATTAATAAAATCTCCAAGTCATCCATCCTCGTGCACCCTTGCTATTTCTATTGGAAGAAATTTGGACACCAAATCTCAAATACATAAATCCAAAAATCCACACAAATCCAAAGATCATGTCCTACCTAAAATATATGTTAAATCCAAGAAAAATATGATCCAAAAATAAGCTAAATAGAAAAGGCCACAAAGGCCCATGAAGAAAAAATATAAAATAAAAATCATATGGATTCCCAAGAAAGTAACATAAACAACCCCAAAACACAATCCAAATCTACTTCTCCAAAAGGTTCCTCCACTCCTAAGTGCTTTAATCCTCCATCTTAAAATTCCCAATTTTCCAAATCCATTTTGGGCTCTTATGTCCCAAAATCCATTATTCTAATTCCTCCATCATTTTCTCAATCCATTTTGGGCCCTTATATCCCAAAATCTATATTCAATCATCCATCTAAATCACAAAATTTAAAATCAAATTTTCTTCCACAAATCCACCACCCCTCAATGTGTGTGCCAATGTTGATCTTGATAACATTTCCATCCACTCATCCACAAGTCTTCCAACACCCCATCCATTATCCAAAATCTATTTTCATCCTTCCATCCCTCTCATCCAATTATTTATATAGATCCTTATCTCTCTCCATTTCACCTCCCTTACCATATTTTTACCAGCGTCTATAAACATACTTCTAATTGCCATGGTCCATTGTAACACTCTCCAAAGGATACTGTCCATGGAACTAGATGCTTGAGTCCATCCTCCATCTCCCTATCACCCATCCACTATCTTCCAAATCCACTTATCCACATCCTTATCCAAAATATTTAGAAAATAAAAATAAATAAAAAAGTAAAGAGAAATAATATGTCCAATGATGAAAACCACTTCTTGTGACACCTTGGACAAGTACCATGATGAAAACTTGGCAAACATATGTCATGTGTAATACCCCATCCTCTTTCACTCTACACTACTTCAATTTTCTAAAGCATAGATGCACCACTACTTATTGTTCCCAATTTTATTCTAAAGTTATTTACTCAAGATTCTTATATAGTTTGACACATCACACACAAACCAAGGAGCACAAGAGCCATTTTTATGAAAATAATATTATATTGGTAGTTATAGAAACAACTTATTGACTCAAAGCAAATAAATTGTAACAAATGAGATTGCACAACTCTTTATTCTTAACTCATAAAAATAATCTCCTATTAGTTGGGTGTTTGAATTTAGAAAAAAAACAATTATTATAATTATTACAAGGTCACAAAGATTTGTAAAACATACCTAATTATAATAAATAATTAAATATATTATATATTTAGTGAACTCCTTATCAATAAATATATAATTTTTTTAAAAAAGCATTAAATAATATGCTACCCTTACACATATAGAAATGAAAGAATAATTCTATCAATACAAAAACATTAATTTTCAAAACAAATCTTATAGGCAGTCATTTGTAAGGTTCCATAAAAAATTCATCCTTCGATCACATGATCCATTTGGTATTTATTTAATTAATCCATTTTACAAGTGAGCAACCACACAAATAATAATGACACCTTGTCTAAAAACACACTCACAAATTACTAGACCCTTAACATGTGTATATAATGTGAACAAATTTATTTTATCATCGACATTTTTTTGTTGGAGGGTTTTATATCAAACCTAGAATCATATTAGCTCTCAGATACGAGATCATAAGCTATAAGATGAAACCTCTTTAGTTGAGAGCCAAGGAATAATGTCAAAGTTGTTTGGGATATGATCTCGACCTCATTCCTTATGGTGTCAAGGCCTTGCACTCAACAGGACTTAATTCCTGAGGGACTCATTCAAAACCATTCAACTTCACCAACAGATCAAGAGCCCATTGATCATCATCTACATTTTTATATTCATTTTTTTTAATAAATCTATTAGAGTTTATATTCAATTTTATCATTTATATTATTATATAAGAAGATAATTAGAATCACATTTTCAAAATCTCACTTGATTTAATCAGAAAACAGTGAGAAAATATTTATAGGTAAATTCTCCAAATAATTTTCTATAAATAATGTGTCATAAAACTATTTGCAAACTTATAGAAAACATATCATTTTTTCAATTAATGAAATATAATACTTGATGCATTAAAAATTATATAATAATAATGTCTCTTTTATAAAATAGAAATTATATAGATGTTGACATCTATATCCTGATATAACAAATTACAACAATATAAGTATACATCTAAATCAAAAGTAGTCATTCAACTAAGCAACTATGTCAAAGTTGTCTAGGTGTCCAACTTAGGCCAAACAAACCTATCTAAGTTTGAACTTGGTGGATGGTTTTTATTTAATATTGTTGTCAACCAATTGAACTATAACTCTTTGACATATAATGTCTAAACATTTTAGATATATTATAAAGTAGCATAATATATTAAATATTAATATATATAAATTACGTTAAGAGATATCCTTCTCAAGGTGCCTATTTTCATCATGCTTACATCTATTGGGATTAGGGCTGAATTAGTGTTAGTAGTAAGATTAGGGTTAGGGTTAGGGTTCCAATTATGATTAGAGTTAGAATTAGAAATTGGGTTGGGGTTATCATCACCATTAGGGTTAGAATTAATATTGTGGAAACTTACCCCGAGTGAACTCTAACCTTAATCAAATCATAACCCCAATTGAACCATAAGCCTACTTGAGCCTTAACCCCAATATATCACTAATCACATCCTTAATAAAGTTAACTTAAGGTTATAGGTGTAGAGTTAGAATTTTTTTGATAGATAAATAAATGTTATATGGGGCAGCACCCGTATTGCTTTTTGGAAAGATATTACAATTTGGTAGTTCATTGAGCATATACCTTTCCTATAGTATTTTAATACCTTCAAAAATATCCAGGGCAAGAATTAAAAGGCCTGGAAATATTACAGATGATAGCTGAGACCAGACTACAAACTGACGGAACTGACACCAAAAAACATTTTGAACCCTTCTAAACATACCAACCAGACTAACTACAGAAACCCTTCAATTTTAAAACAAATTTACAAATAAGGTTTATGCAAAAAATGACCTTCAGACAACCAACCATCAGCCTTACTCATCACTGTCCTCATTTGAGACGAATTGTTTCTGCCAGGCTTTGAAATTTGTGATCACGAGGCATTCTAGACTACAATTGACATGAGTTGGCCTTGTGGCTTTCTGTTTTGGATCCCTCTCATCATTTTTGCGCCATTCTTCCCCCAGCCCTAGTTCCCAGTCCTCATCGTCACTGACTACAACCTCATTCATCAGTTCTTCATCCTCCACATAGCGCAGGGCCCAGTCGCATGGCAAATTGGTGACCATCCTCATAGCACGAAGCAGGAAGAACATGCTACGTTCACAAACATCCCAGAGCTTCTCATAAATTTCAGGTTCTATGGTTTTAATCAAAGGAAATTTCATCACCTCCCGACCACGCATGCGAATCATGTAGTAATTTTGAGGCATAGGTATCAGTTTGTTTTCATCAACATTATCCAACGCTGCATCAATTTCTGCTAGCCAGGCATGTTGAAGACCATCTAAGTGAGCTTTTTGGCACTCTCCTTCGAAACCTCCATCTGCAAGAGAACTGCTAGAAACATAGCAAGAATTTCAGAATTCGACCTTGCCCTATGGTAGGCTTGCAGGAAGTCAGGACCCAACACTCACTTTACTGCTCGTAGGATTACTGGGTGCGGAGAAGAAAGCAACCCCTTAAGACGTTTATCTATGATTTCGCCTCTAAAGGCCTATTGTTGTTTGTCTAAACTAAGAGCCAGCGGAGTCTCCATTTTAAGCTTTGTGCTAACTGCTTACACTTGTTGATAGTCAAAAGCAGCTGTAGCCCACCTGTCGCTCTTGCTATACAGACTTTAAACAATACTTCGAGAGGCTTCTTTAGGATAATAATGTTTCTTTTTGCACTGAAACCAAGGCCTAGCGCGCCATTATTAGGAAGTATGCCCTTTCGCTACTTGACTATTACGAATGAGTCCTTTTGGCGGATGACAACACTATCCCAACTCATCTCTGACGGAAAGGCCTTATCAGGTGTCCTTCCACATACTTTGCACGTATAAGGATACATTCTCTTCATTTCAATTTTGTCGGTTCAAGATGGGCACTTACCCGATTCTAGGTGAAACCATGGTGGGCCCCAACTAGGTGAATCAACACCTACCTTGCCACATGGGATCCACATGAGCACAACCCAAAGACCCAGTATGAAGCCCGCTCAACTAGTAGCCTGACGTCACTACAACCATGTATGTGTGGACCCAGGAGTAATACTAGCCATTAAGATTCAACACTTCCTGGGTTTTTATGAAAAAACCTTAGCCTAAATTTCCTTAGTTTTTGCTTACAGATTCTTTCACCAAATAGTCCGCACTTTGATTCCCTTCTCTAAAAATGTGTGATACTTTGTATTCTTCGAACCTACTCAGAAGTTGTGTAATTGACTGGAGCCAGTGATTCAGTTTCCAATTGAGAGAGTTTTTCTATCTTATCGAGTTGATTGTGATTAGGGAATCTCCTTCTAACTGAATTCTTTTTTCATTTAAGGAAATGCCCATCTGAATTCCCATTAGTGCTGCTTGAATTTCTGCCTCATTATTTGTGCAGATTCCCAGAGGTTTGGATTTTTTTGCAATTATCTCCCCCTTCTCATTTTTGGCTACACAACTAGCACCACCTGGCCCCGAGTTGCCTCGAGACACCCCATCAAAGTTGATATTGATCCAACCACATTCTAGTGGTTCCCATTTGACTTCCTTTCTCTTCTGCTGAGAAGCACTGTGGCCTGGACCTATAACTTTGGGAATGAAGAGCCCCTTGAAAGCATGTTTCATCTGGTCATCCCAATTCGAGTATGTCCCTTGCTTCCCTAAGTTTGATTTGACTAATTCATTTACTATTTCAGTAATCATTCCTTCAATTTTTTCACACAACCTTGCTGGCAACATTTCCTTGTTTTGAAAGATCCTTTTGTTACGTTCCTTCTAGATTTCCCATATTATTATTGATGGAGCTATGAGCCAAATACTGTCAAATACTGCCTTTCTTCTAGGATGTGGCCACATATTGAACCATGTCAGTAGGCAGTTTGGTAAAGGGCTTTGCCAACTGAGTTTTCACATGAAATGTTGCTAGCATTGCACTGAGTAAGGACGGTTAAGTTGCAGGTGATCTAAAGCTTTGTTATCATTTTTTCATAAAATGCATCTCCCTAGACCCTGGATTATGAAGGTGGCTAATCTATCCTTAGTTAGGATCTTTTTTTGAATTTCCAGCCAAGCAAACACTCCTGCTTTAGGTAGACAATTTCTCCCCCACAATAGTTTGCTTGGCCAATTTTGTCTTACCTCTACTTGTTCCTTTAGCCTGTAACCAAGCTTGACTGCATATGTACCAGTCGCAAAACCACACCACCTGATGATGTTCTTTTAATATTATCGTCAGGGCATCCTTCTAGTTCTGTGGTGCTTCTAGATTTTGTGGGGAATTTCATTCCCATTCTTGTACTCCCTCCCTAACTATCATCCTTCCATAGTTGCATACCTTCTCACCCCAGGTTCTTACAGTTTTTGCTCTGATTAGTTCTAGATCATGAAGAGTTGCCAAAACTTTTTTACCATTCCATGAATCTTTCCAAAAGGATGTTGACTTACCATCCCTCAATTCCCAAGTCACATGCTTTGTGATTATGTCCCTACACTCCATCAAATAGTTCTAGATGGTTGATCCTCAAGGAGGGTTCTCAATTGTGAGAATTCGGGTTGGAGAGTCTGAGTCCAAATATTTTCTTCTGAGGATCCTGATCCATCGTTGATCTCCTTTTGCATACATTTCCCAGACCAATTTTGCACCTACTGCCATGTTCATCAGTCTTAATTGTCTAATACTTGCTCCACTAGCCTCTTTAGGGGTGCAAACCTTTTTCCAGGCCACAAGTGGAATTTTTTGTTGATCTCCTATGCCACTCTAGAAAAAATTCTTGAATATTTGATTGAGCTTTTCTTCCACTACTATCGGGAGTTTTAGGCATGCCATTGAGTAAATTGGTATTGCTAAAAGTACTGCCTTCACCATCAATAATCTTCCTGCTGTAGAAATCCATTTCCCCTTCCATGTCCCCAACTTGTTCTTGCAGCTGTTAATTAGCTCTTCCCAATAGCATTTTTTGTTGATTCCCACAAAAAGGGGGTGCCCAAAAATCTACCTGGAAATTTTGCCACTCTCAATCCCAAAATTATTGCCAGATCTCTTTGAAGGCTCGGTTGAGTATTGAGAAAAAAGACCTCAGATTTATGTCAGTTTATGCTTTGTCCTAATGCCTGGCAATACTCATCCAAAAATGTTTTTATGGTTCTCACTTCTCTTCTACTTGCCATTCCAAATAGAGTTGTATCATTAGCAAATTGTTGATGTGTTGAGTTCTCAACACCATTGGCAACTTTCACTCCTTTCCATTTGCCTTCCTGTCTTAGTGTTGTTATTCCCCTTCCCATTACTTCTGCCATGATGATGATTAAGAAGGGGGAGAGGGGATCTCCCTGCCTTATCCCTCTTGAAGATGTGAAAAAACCCTGAGCTGCCCCATTTACCAGTACTAAGAATTTCTTCGCAGAGATACGACTTTTAATCCATTTTACCCAATCCTCTTGGAAGCCAAACTTCTTGAGTACCTCTAGAAGGAATTCTCTATCCACCATATCATATGCTTTAAGTATGTCCAACTTAATAATCATACATGGATCTCTTACCTTTCTAGCCGAGTGAAGGGTTTCATGAGTTGATATTATGCCTTCCACAATTGATCTACCCAGGGAAAAACCACTCTATTCCTCCGAGATGATGTTCCCTAGCACTCCCTTCAGTCTATTTGATATTATTTTCATGAACACTTTATACACTATATTGCACAGATCAATTGGCCTGTAGTCCCCCATCCTCACAGGGTCCTTTTTCTTCAGGATCAATGCCAGGAATGTATGGTTTGTTGCTCCCAACATGGTCATCTTTTTTCTTGATTCTTTTGTTGCCATGTATAAATCTTCTCCTACTATTTCCCATAATTTCTGAAAGAAACAAGCAGGAAAGCCATCCGGACCTAGCGATTTGTCTAGATTTAGCTGAAAAGTCACCTTTTTCACCTCTTCTCTACTTATTTGCTTGAACAACATTTTACTTTTTTCTTCCCCTATGATCTTTGGTATTGAGGCCAACAATTTATTCCTAACTTACTCATTATTCCCTGATGGTCTATTTAGGATTGTTTGGAAAAAGTTTACTACCTCCTCATTAACTTCCTCCAATGACTGGGCTATCGATCCATCTTCTCTTGTTATGAATGTTATTCTATTCCTACTCCTAGTTGTTATTGTCGTTCTATGAAAGTACTTTGTGTTGCGGTCTCCTTCCTTGAGCCATGTCTCCCTATATTTTTTCCTCCAGAAGCATTCTTCTCTTTTCAAGATCTCTGAAAATTATTCTTTAAGCGATTTTTTCATCTCAAAGTCCACCCCATCCATTCCTTTATCTATGATATGTTCATCGAGAGAGCATAATTCCTTTTCCACCCAATCTTTCTCTTGAAAGATATTCTTGAAATGTTTTATGTTCCACTCCTTGAGTTTATTTTTCACATAGTTCAATTTTCTATTCAAGATATATAAACAAGAATGATTCCCTAACTAGGGCTCCTTCCACCATTTCTTAATCAATTCTTAAAGCTTTTCATCTCTGATTCACATTTTCTCAAACTTGAATGGGCAACCTGCAGGGGCTGCGTCTGGTTGTATTTGCAGCTGCACTGGGAAATGGTTTGAGCCCACGTAGGGTAAGATAGTGGCATCGTATGTTTGGTTGCTTCTTCCCCATTCTCCAAACATGAGAAATCTATTTAGCCTCTCAGCTAAGTTTGTAAATCCTTTCCTTTCGTTTGCCCAGGTAAAGGTGCCATTTTTTGTTGTTATATCCATCAAATGATTGTTATCTACAAACTCCTAGAAGTCCTATTGGACCCTTGTAATTCTCCTTATCCCACCTCTTTTTTCTTCACATTTTAGGATTGCATTGAAGTCTCCTACTATGATTCCTTTTTCTCCTTTGAGGATCGATATGGCCTAAGTGATTTGTTTCCAAACTACTCTTTTCTCTCCTGTTTGGGTGGGGCCATACGTATTGATTAGTGTAAATTGCTCATTTCTTTGTAGCACTCTGCATTTTATTGCTATACAATTCCTATTTTCCTCTAGCAATTCCCTTGATACTGGGAGTGGGTTCCAGATAACTCCTAGCCCTCCTAAAGCCCCATTCGTCCTTACATAGCAACCTTCCCACTGTTTCCACCATTTCATTCTATTTTTGATTTCTTTTGTATCCCATTTTGTTTCTTGTAGTATGAATATATCTGCTTTGGAATGGTCAATTTGGCACTTGACCATGCACCATCTGTTAGGGGCGTTTAAGCCCCTAACATTCCATGTTATGATTCTCATTGTGACTGGGGAAGGAGGGCCTCCTTCCCTTCCTTCTTCAGCTTTGTTTGCATCCTCTTCATTTGATTCCCAATCTTTGCCCGATTCATAATCTAATTAACAGTTTTCTTCCTGCCCCTTCTCCTCTCGATGATACTCTTGAGTTGTATTACCTTCTTTAACATATGTTCCTTCCTTTTCCTTTGATTCCTTTGATTCTCTTTCTTAAGCTTCCCTGGGCTCCTGGCTTATGATTTTCAGGATCTTTCTATTGCTCAAGACTTCTCCCATTTGTGTTGAAATGACTTTTTCCAAGTCTTTGGTATGCTTCAGGAGAGTGCTCAAATCTTTTTGAGCATGCAAGGTTACTTCTTCAGCATTTGACATGTCTTGGCTTGAGATTATATTTGTTGTCCATTCAAGGTCTCCTAGTTTTGTCTTTTTGGGGCTCTTTCTAGACAGTTGTTCTAGGCCTTCACCCCTTAGCACTAGCTTACCTCCATTTCCACCAAAATTCTTGCTACCCATGGGATTATCCACTTCCACTGTGCTAGAGCTTCCATTCCTGATATCTTCCTTGAAATTACATTTCCCTACCTTGTTGACTTCACTCTTGGCTACTTTCTGAATCCAACTCCCAAACTCTGAAATGATTTCCAGGCTTTTGTAGAACCCTACACCTTCCTCAATTTCTACCAGGATATTTGCCTTTGGGCTTCTTTCCCATTTATAAAATATTCATCTATTCCCAAGCAAACTCCTAAGGATTCACCAATCTTGGTCATGGCCTCCACACTCCAATATTATGATGGGAGGTCAATCAGTTTTAACCATGTTGGGGTTTGTTTGATCTTGTAATGCCATGGGTCAAAGTTGGATTCCCAATTTTTGCAATGGAAGTTATGACCATTAAAGAAGAGGGGTTTGTTAAACACTATTTGTTGTTTTAGATCCTAGTCTATACATTCTATCAAGTAGAAGGCATTAGGAAGAGGTTTGATGCTTACCCGGTCTTTAAAGTTTTGTTGCCACCAGTTCATGATTTCTTCTTTCGGATCACCTGGGCCACACCATTTCGCGAAGAGGGCACAATCGTGCAGTCTTTCCACTCTTCCCTTAATAATTTCCACCGACATTGAGAAAATTTTACTGCCCCATGGCTTAGCATTTGCTTATGACCCACTTTTATTCCTTCTTTTGCCGCCAAAAAAGCCTCCCTTTTTCCAATTTCATTTGGGGTTATGGTGATTCGAACCTCTTGGTGGTCCCTTGTTATTCCATTGGGCTCCATAATACTGAGAATTATCCCTGCGAATGTGATCTTCTCCCGGGCGATTTTCTTGGGGGCTTTGATTGTTATTGTTGTTGTTCTTTCTTTGCTACGATTCTTCTTTACTAGGGTTTCTATTTCGGCAAGTTTTCTTGTCCCTAGTGGCACTCCAATGTCTTGCCGCAGGTGCCTTAGGGTATTCATTTTTCCTGAACTGCCCACTCCTGAAATTGCCATTGTTTAAATTTTCCTTTTGATTCCATTTGCCTAGATTTTGTTTACACCAACTTCCTCTCTGCTGAT
Organism: Sequoia sempervirens; assembly: GCA_007258455.2. Classification (NCBI taxonomy): domain Eukaryota; kingdom Viridiplantae; phylum Streptophyta; class Pinopsida; order Cupressales; family Cupressaceae; genus Sequoia; species Sequoia sempervirens. The sequence goes on along the minus strand of VDFB02000003.1, from coordinate 556,166,576 downwards.
CACCATGAAAGCCATTCCTCCAACTGTTTTGATTTTGTTTACTTCCATAATCATCTTCCCAATGCTGATACCAGGGATTGCCTTTATCAATCCATCTTCCATTCAAAAACCCATTGAGGAATATGAGTAGCCTCTTTTCCTTGGCTGATTCGGAACCTGCTTTACCTAGAATCTTTTCCTCAGGTTCATCGCCCCATCTCATTTTCTCCTAACCATTTGCTTCACTGGTGCATTTTGCCTTTTGCAAAATTTAAACCCCGATGCTCCACCTTGCGCCATTTCAAATTTTTCATAGCCTCATATTTATTTATATATGTAGAGTTAGAATTAGTGTTAGGGTTAGAGTTTGAATTAGATTTAGGGGTAGAGTTAGAATCAAATGCAATTATAGCATAATTAAAATGGACTATATATTATAGTGTTATGGATTCAAGCTTTCAAGTAAGTATGAGAAGTTCATCTTCTGAAGTAAATATTTTTCTTACAAAATCAACAACCTTACTATCTATCATGATTCATAAGTAATCATTATTTAATTTTATTTATTCTTCATAAGTGTAACTTTATAAAATAGAGGTGTTCATGTAAAATGTTTTCATAATAACAGTTTGTGGTAATTAATAAAAGGAAATAATGGAAATATTTTTTATTGTATAATTTTTTTGAGTGAAGTGACATCTTCTTATCATTTAATTTAATATAGCATTAATAATGTATATATAAATATATATATATTTTAAAAAGTTATATATTAATTTGTATTTTATTGTATGAATTAAAATTATCCTTTTTATATTTATTTTTACATTTTTCCTTTTTATATGTCAATTTTATTTTATTATATTACATTATAGTTTAATTTAATTTAATTTAATTTAATTTCAACTAATTAATTTTAACTTTTTTATGATTAAATAGTTCTAAGGAAGTGGTATGGGTTATACATATAAGATGAGAAAATATGACATATTATTTCTATGCTTCAAATATCTAATAGAATTATTTAATGTGTCTCAAAGAATCCTTACTATTCAATTATACTTTCAAGTCTTCCTCTCCAATATATATTAATTAGTCATATTATGTTAAACAATTTTTATTTTTTCAAAACTTCCCTTTAAAATCTAGTTACATCATTACATATGGGGACACCAAAATCTTAAAATATGTATTCTTAAATCACATGTAATAGAAATTTATAATAATAGAGATAAAATTCATATTATATACATGATCTCAAACTACTTCATAGGATCCATAAATCCTCAATTTTGGTTCAAGAAATGCCTTGCATGAGGTTGGGATCATTTCTATCATCTTGACCCATCATTATTCACATTTATTATCGCATATTTATCCCTATATTATCTTTACACTCATGTTCCTATACATTCACCTTATATTTCCATTTAAATACAAATTTGAGAATACCCTTTTTTAAATTAATTTATCTTATAAACCATATTAAAGAGATAACATTGCACATATAATAATAAATTTAAATACATTAAATATTTATAATTAAATAAATTTTTCTAGGCTAATTCTATTAATTTATTAGAAAACATTAGTAATAAAAATACTAAAGTAGAATGAAATTATGAAGAAAAATATTAATAGAAGCAATAATTTTCCTTTTTCTATTGCAAATTGTTTGAGTCATTTCAGTTGATTCTTCAACACCCTTTCTTGCTTTTTTCTTATTAATAGTGGAGTTCCTCCTTACACTTCTCCCTGAGCTAAGCTTAAGGGGTTATTGGGGTTTTTTACTATCCAGATTCTTTTTCATTGTGTAGACAATTTTTTTATTATCGTAGATAAATGTTCCATCTTGAGGTATTTTAGTTGTTTAACTAAACTAATTTTTTTAACAAATAATCGGTACCACCTCTCTGTATTTAATCACTCAATTTGTACATAAGCTTAAGTTAGCTTTAGCTTAACTTGTGGAGAGAATCTATCTTCACCTCAACTACGTATTGCACATACAAGCATATGGAGGCACGTGAGAAGCAAGTTGAATTGGGTCTGTACTGCAATGTTTGAAAGATGGTTGAAAATTAGCCAACTGGTAGAAATATTTTATTGCTATGGTAAGAATTTTCATTTCCTTAGACATTTTATTTCATTATGATCCATCATCAAGAAGATAACGAAATTGTAGAGATAGTACAACAAAATAGCAAGAAAATTGAGTTAGAAAGAATTTAAGAATTTGTTAAACATTATTGTTATGCTGCCAAGCCTTGTTCTCCATATATGACAAATTGGCAATACAGATAATTATGGTTTTCTCCAAACTACAGAACTTGGGAAAATTTGCTTTTCAAACTTAGCTCGACCATGTTTGTTGCATATCTTTGTCCTATCAGACCGAACTTCTCTAATGTTTATTTCTCCTTGTTTAAAATATCTAAAAAGAGTTAAGTAATCATAAAATATGCAACAATTTATTTTTTAAAATACAATGGTAAACAAATGCCTTAGAATATAATGCGTAACTATTTTTTGTGTAAACAGTCTTACTGTGCTATTATTTTTTTGGCTTTGTCTGCCTTCTCTATGGGAGATTGTTCATCCATCTCATCTTCAATAACTGTGTGATATTACTTGTGCTAGAACTAAGCTATGCTAAGATTAAACATCCGCAGACACATTCGTAATTACAAAAATAACACAATAGATCAAAAATCCAAGGGAAAGGAAACAAAAGATCAGGTTGAACCTTGACTTAAACAAGACCCACCTAAATTGAAACTCATTCAAAACATATTCCCACATGAATTAGAAGTAATGTAAATCAGAAACCCTTTAAAGCTATGAGACACAACAAATTGCCATGCAGTCTACATATCTACATTGCATTGCAAAACTTATTTAAAAAAGCATACAATATATCAATAGTTATCAATTGACTTACATCCTCCATCTTCTTTCATTTCCATTGAAAAGATTTGTATCAACGTGTCTAATTGCTCTCTAATATCCTCTATATCAAAACCTCTCATCGCTACGTACTCCATTGATAACTCGACAATGGGTGTA
>VDFB02000003.1:556078118-556163431 GCA_007258455.2 Sequoia sempervirens | reverse complement strand
CTCATAATATTTAAATCTATATAATCCTTAATCATAATCTAAACATTCCATTATGTGACAAGTATCCCTCCACCCTTCATTCTCACACATGTGAAAACCTCCAAAAGTAAAACCTACCTTTTACATATGTATCCCTCTTGTGACACTTTTTATGAGGTTAAGCCTCAATCCAAACCCTAATCCTCAATCAATCCCAACCATCCATTAACCAAAGCATCTTGGGTCTTTATTTTCTTCTCAATCCCATTTGAGTATCTACTATCATCATAGCCCTATTCTACTCCATTCTCTATCTAATATTCCATTATCTCATCCTTATGTAATCCATTTTATCTCTCATCATCTCAATGCTACTATCATGCTACTAGTTTTATAAGCAACTACATTCTACCATCCATCAACACTAACAAAATATAAAATCAAGAGAGTATTGGGTGTAACTCTACTTTCATTCTATCTAAGGAGCAAGGTGAAACAAAGTAAAAGGTATTGTGTGTGAGCTTTATGTTTGTGTTATTTTCCTTCTTTCATTTTCTTGTCTTCATTTTGGCAATGCCCCATGGGACCCACTTCCTTACAACTAATGATTTTGTGTTGAGCTTTTAGCTTAGGTTCCAAAACAACACTTTCAACTGAGTTTTAGAACTTTCGTTCTAGAACAATGCTTTCACGTTGTCATTTAGCACTTCCACCCTAGTTTTTGGCACTTTCACTTCTTTTCATTTTTAATATTATTTTATTCTCTATTTTTTGTAAATTGCTAACTTCATGGGTTTTTTCAATACGTCTTTTTAGCCGTTAGATTGTCTTTTCTATGGCTTAATCTCTATTTTTTGTAGAAAAATTAAAATTTTCTTGCAAGTGTGCCTTCCTAGTTCCAAAATCACAATTTTTCTCTATAGATTAACACTTCTATCTTACTTTAGAGCTTCCTCTCCTAAAATGAAACTTTCACTCTATGAAGTCGTGCTTTCACTCTATGAATCAAAATGTTTATAAATTAGTGCTTCCACTCTATCATTCAATTATTTTGTGCCTAAGAATTTTCTTCCTATTTTGTATCATTTTCTTCTTTCATCCTTTCAAATTTTCAATTTAGATATCATTTCTACTATTCTAATATTTTGTTCTACAAATCCCTATTGTTTTATAGGAAAAAATATTAACATATATCCTCTATACTATTGCAAGTTCTTTATGCTCTTTTCTTTAGTTCCTCCATAGATTAGCACTTTTGATCCTATCAAATTGTGCCTATGTATTTTAAGTATATTCATTCCTTTGAACAATATTTTTTATTTTAGTGTTTATGCATGCATTTTAGTGCTTGCATGTTGTGTTTCAACACTTTTGCATTGTGCTTTAGTTCCTTCACAATTTCCTAATTCATCAACACTGATATCATTATTTTTGGGGCTTTTCATCATTTTATCTAACTTTTATAGGCTAACCCCATTTGTGTAGTTAAAAAATGTTGGCCAAAGACAATATTTAAACTACTAACATATTTGTGGTTTTAGCTATATTTGTCTAAGACATTATCATTTGACTGGTCTTACTTGCACATTTCATTCATAAAGGTTAACGAGTATTGTTTTTTTATGTTTTTGGGTCAGTGGCGTGTATGCTCTCCTCTTGCACCATTGTGTGACCTTGAGAATAAAAAACATCACTTAGTATCTTTTATTTTTATTGATATCCCAAGGAACCCAATATGTGTATACTCTCCCCTTGCACTTTGTGTGATCCTAGGTGACAAAACATACTTGGATTATTCCTTTTAAGAGGCCTACCTAGGGATTTGATCACCCCAGGGGATGGCCTCAACTCTCATTTTTGAATGGAGTATAAAGAGCAGGGGTGAATGAAAAGACATCTTTCTTGAAATTGGAATCTCATCAATCATGGCTATGCCCTCAAGAACTTTATGCCTCGGGGAAGTGAAGATGGAGAGTGGGTTAACCTCTCCTCCCAAATCTTTGGCATTTTCCCCTTTCATCTATGGATTTGGTTTCATGTACCCTTTATGTATTTGGAGGGATTCCTATCAACCTTGTTCATCCTAGCTTAAAATATCTTTCAACTCTTTTATAGTGTGGTGCAAGGGATGAGGATCACCCCCTAAAGTTACTCACAATGTGCTTTCACATGTTGAGATATAACTAACCAAAGTAAATCCTTTGACCAATTTTGGTAAGGGATAAGACATGTACACAACTACCCCTATCTATCCCACATAGGTAGATAGTATTATTAGATTAATTTATGTTGTGGGATAGTAGTAAGAAACACTCACACTTGAATAATATAGGCTTTTGCAAATGCTTGGTGTGTCTTTTTGTGCAAAACCATTTCATACCCATCAGTCCAAATATCTCCCCAATCCAATTTGTTTGTTTTGTGTGCTTTCAAATTTCCTAGGTTAGTCAAGCAAGAAAACCTTCATCCTAAATCAACAATCCAATCTTTTCCTCCAAATACCTTATTCATCTCCCAAATCAATTCCTAATCCATCTAAGTCACCCCAAATTTCTTGAATCCAATTCATTATTCCAAAAATTCAAACCAACTTCCTAAATAAAATCCAACATCTTAATCTAACCTATACAATTTCAATACAAATCCAATTTCATCCTTCATCTTCATCCTTAAGTCTCGTTCTTATAGATCCCCAATCCACTTCTAATCCCTTGTCTTAATTTCCATCCTCCTCCAAAATAAAAATCTAGCTTTCTTAATCAGCTTATCCTTCATCATCCCCTTCTTCTAATATCCATTTTCATCCACAATAAGTACCAAACTTTCCTCTTCCAAACATTCCTCCATAATCTTGTCCAACCATGCAATCTTTTCTAATCTACTTTCTTCCATCCCAATCCCATCCAACATCATGTCATCATTGTATACCTCTCCACCAATCACTGAAGATGATGAGGTTAGCCTTGTGGATCAACCAAAGAATGATTCCTATGAGGATCAAACCTTACAATGTATTTCCTAAAGCAAGTTGGCCATGAGCTCTAGTGACCCATCAATATACTCTCAATACCAAGAACTCACAATCTCTAGTCGGTTATCCTTTACGCTCCATACCAAGGACCCATAAGCTCTAGTCACCATCTATCTACCCTCAATACCAATATTCTATAAGCTCTAGTCACCCATCCATCAATCCTTAATATTGAGAACTAATTATCACTAGCTATACCATTAATCCACAACAAATATCCATTGGTTCTTCTTACTCTACCTTTAGCAAGGGGAATCTATCCCATCCCCTCTCCATAATCCCTTTTGTCTCTCACCCACATATCCCTCTCACCCAATATCTATACCACCATCTCCTCCCATATCCATATCTCAATCTAAATATTTGTACAATGATCTTATCACCTCCACCCATAATCTACATTCCTTCTCACCAATCCATAATCAACCTAATCCTCCATCTAGCCCTAATCCTCCATCTAAGGCTAAACCATACACATTTTCACTCCATAATTTCTCCAAGGACTCCTATCAAAGAAATAATCACAAAATCCACATTATAAAGTTGTGGAGTCATGTCACCCCACTCAAACATCTAAGGTTGTTATTGACGAGTCTATCACCCACCCCATACCCATCATTGCACTCCAAAATCACAACACTACTCAATACATTAAAACCATCCAATCCCAATCCCATGAACCTCATGCATCTCCCATCCCTCCATCCACCCAATTCAAGGGGTCTATCAACACTCATCCTTCATCACACCATCTACACAAATCCAAACATTCCAAGGGCTTGTTCCAAATCATGCTACCATAAAACCCCCTCCATCTCAAGATCAAAACATTGAACTCCATCTCATGATCCCCTCCCATCTCAAGATTAAAATATTCTTCCACTCCATCTCATGATCCCCTCCCTTCTAATCCATCTCATGATCACCTTCTATCTTAAGAGAAAATCACCCCTTCCACTCCACTTCAAGATCCAAGCATCCCCTCCACTGCATCTCATGATCCCCTTCCATCTCAAGATCAAAGCATCCCTTCATCTCATGATCCCCTTCCATCTCAATATAATCTATAAATCCCCCTTAATCTCCCCCATGATCCCAATCCTTCTCAAGGTTCCATCACCCCCATACAACACACTCATGAACCCCACACCTATCAACTTGGTTCATCCACCTTTATCCAATTTTGTTTCCTCAAAGAACTTTTAATTTATTCCACCCCATATCTCCCTCAAAATGGACTCATTTTTTGCTTCCAAACCAATAAGTATCCCATTGGAAAAATGATTTTTCAAAAAATGCATCATTAAGGAAAAGGGTTAGGCATTTATGAGCAAGGCATACTAGAACCCATCCAAATCATAAAAAATGCAAGTTCTCATGGTCTTAGATATCAAGCTCAAAATATTGGTAATCCTCCCAAATTCTATATCCCTCCATCTAAATCCAAATATCCCTATCCATCACGTTTCAAATCTATTTTTGGCCCTTATGTGAACCAAAATCCATTCCTTCCACTTCCAAATCCATTTTGGGCTCGTATGTCACAAAACTACATCCTTCATCCCTTCCATCCATCTTGGGTCCTTACATCTCTCAATTTATCATCCTCATAACCTTTACCTCAACTACTCTTAAGTCCAATCCATCACCTCAAATCCATAACTAGGATCAACAAAAGATCACATATTTGAATTCCTTCTAACATCCCCCTAGCTCCATCACCGCATTAATAAAATCTCCAAGTCATCCATCCTCGTGCACCCTTGCTATTTCTATTGGAAGAAATTTGGACACCAAATCTCAAATACATAAATCCAAAAATCCACACAAATCCAAAGATCATGTCCTACCTAAAATATATGTTAAATCCAAGAAAAATATGATCCAAAAATAAGCTAAATAGAAAAGGCCACAAAGGCCCATGAAGAAAAAATATAAAATAAAAATCATATGGATTCCCAAGAAAGTAACATAAACAACCCCAAAACACAATCCAAATCTACTTCTCCAAAAGGTTCCTCCACTCCTAAGTGCTTTAATCCTCCATCTTAAAATTCCCAATTTTCCAAATCCATTTTGGGCTCTTATGTCCCAAAATCCATTATTCTAATTCCTCCATCATTTTCTCAATCCATTTTGGGCCCTTATATCCCAAAATCTATATTCAATCATCCATCTAAATCACAAAATTTAAAATCAAATTTTCTTCCACAAATCCACCACCCCTCAATGTGTGTGCCAATGTTGATCTTGATAACATTTCCATCCACTCATCCACAAGTCTTCCAACACCCCATCCATTATCCAAAATCTATTTTCATCCTTCCATCCCTCTCATCCAATTATTTATATAGATCCTTATCTCTCTCCATTTCACCTCCCTTACCATATTTTTACCAGCGTCTATAAACATACTTCTAATTGCCATGGTCCATTGTAACACTCTCCAAAGGATACTGTCCATGGAACTAGATGCTTGAGTCCATCCTCCATCTCCCTATCACCCATCCACTATCTTCCAAATCCACTTATCCACATCCTTATCCAAAATATTTAGAAAATAAAAATAAATAAAAAAGTAAAGAGAAATAATATGTCCAATGATGAAAACCACTTCTTGTGACACCTTGGACAAGTACCATGATGAAAACTTGGCAAACATATGTCATGTGTAATACCCCATCCTCTTTCACTCTACACTACTTCAATTTTCTAAAGCATAGATGCACCACTACTTATTGTTCCCAATTTTATTCTAAAGTTATTTACTCAAGATTCTTATATAGTTTGACACATCACACACAAACCAAGGAGCACAAGAGCCATTTTTATGAAAATAATATTATATTGGTAGTTATAGAAACAACTTATTGACTCAAAGCAAATAAATTGTAACAAATGAGATTGCACAACTCTTTATTCTTAACTCATAAAAATAATCTCCTATTAGTTGGGTGTTTGAATTTAGAAAAAAAACAATTATTATAATTATTACAAGGTCACAAAGATTTGTAAAACATACCTAATTATAATAAATAATTAAATATATTATATATTTAGTGAACTCCTTATCAATAAATATATAATTTTTTTAAAAAAGCATTAAATAATATGCTACCCTTACACATATAGAAATGAAAGAATAATTCTATCAATACAAAAACATTAATTTTCAAAACAAATCTTATAGGCAGTCATTTGTAAGGTTCCATAAAAAATTCATCCTTCGATCACATGATCCATTTGGTATTTATTTAATTAATCCATTTTACAAGTGAGCAACCACACAAATAATAATGACACCTTGTCTAAAAACACACTCACAAATTACTAGACCCTTAACATGTGTATATAATGTGAACAAATTTATTTTATCATCGACATTTTTTTGTTGGAGGGTTTTATATCAAACCTAGAATCATATTAGCTCTCAGATACGAGATCATAAGCTATAAGATGAAACCTCTTTAGTTGAGAGCCAAGGAATAATGTCAAAGTTGTTTGGGATATGATCTCGACCTCATTCCTTATGGTGTCAAGGCCTTGCACTCAACAGGACTTAATTCCTGAGGGACTCATTCAAAACCATTCAACTTCACCAACAGATCAAGAGCCCATTGATCATCATCTACATTTTTATATTCATTTTTTTTAATAAATCTATTAGAGTTTATATTCAATTTTATCATTTATATTATTATATAAGAAGATAATTAGAATCACATTTTCAAAATCTCACTTGATTTAATCAGAAAACAGTGAGAAAATATTTATAGGTAAATTCTCCAAATAATTTTCTATAAATAATGTGTCATAAAACTATTTGCAAACTTATAGAAAACATATCATTTTTTCAATTAATGAAATATAATACTTGATGCATTAAAAATTATATAATAATAATGTCTCTTTTATAAAATAGAAATTATATAGATGTTGACATCTATATCCTGATATAACAAATTACAACAATATAAGTATACATCTAAATCAAAAGTAGTCATTCAACTAAGCAACTATGTCAAAGTTGTCTAGGTGTCCAACTTAGGCCAAACAAACCTATCTAAGTTTGAACTTGGTGGATGGTTTTTATTTAATATTGTTGTCAACCAATTGAACTATAACTCTTTGACATATAATGTCTAAACATTTTAGATATATTATAAAGTAGCATAATATATTAAATATTAATATATATAAATTACGTTAAGAGATATCCTTCTCAAGGTGCCTATTTTCATCATGCTTACATCTATTGGGATTAGGGCTGAATTAGTGTTAGTAGTAAGATTAGGGTTAGGGTTAGGGTTCCAATTATGATTAGAGTTAGAATTAGAAATTGGGTTGGGGTTATCATCACCATTAGGGTTAGAATTAATATTGTGGAAACTTACCCCGAGTGAACTCTAACCTTAATCAAATCATAACCCCAATTGAACCATAAGCCTACTTGAGCCTTAACCCCAATATATCACTAATCACATCCTTAATAAAGTTAACTTAAGGTTATAGGTGTAGAGTTAGAATTAGTGTTAGGGTTAGAGTTTGAATTAGGTTTAGGGGTAGAGTTAGAATCAAATGTAATTATAGCATAATTAAAATGAACTATATATTATAGTGTTATGGATTCAACCCTTGAAGTAAGTATGAGAAGTTCATCTTCTGAAATAAATATTTTTCTTACAAAATCAACAACCTTACTATCTATCATGATTCATAAGCAATCATTATTTAATTTTATTTATTCTTCATAAGTGTAACTTTATAAAATAGAGGTGTTCATGTAAAATGTTTTCATAATAACAGTTTGTGGTAATTAATAAAAGGAAATAATGGAAATATTTTTTATTGTATAATTTTTTTGAGTGAAGTGACATCTTCTTATCATTTAATTTAATATAGCATTAATAATGTAATATATAAATATATATTTTTAAAAAGTTATATCTTAATTTTATTTTATTGTATGAATTAAAATTATCCTTTTTTATTTTTTTTACATTTCCTTTTTATATGTCAATTTTATTTTATTATATCACATTATAGTTTAAATTTAATTTCAACTAATTAATTTTAACTTTTTTATGATTAAATAGTTCTAAGGAAGTGGCATGGATTATACATATAAGATGAGAAAATATGACATATATTATTTCTATGCTTCAAATATCTAATAGAATTATTTAATGTGTCTCAAAGAATCCTTACTATTCAATTATACTTTCAAGTCTTCCTCTCCAATATATATTAATTAGTCATATTATGTTAAACAATTTTTATTTCTTCAAAACTTCCCTTTAAAATCTAGTTACATCATTACATATGGGACACCAAAATCTTAAAATATGTATTCTTAAATCACATGCCCAAATATATTAAAATATGTATGAATCTGTAATATCAGCTGCATGAATTAATATAAATTTATAATGATAGAGATAAAATCCATATTATATACATGATCTCAAGCTACTCCATAGGATCCATAAATCCTCAATTTTGGTTCAAGAAATGTCTTGTATGAGGTTGAGATCATTTCTATCATCTTGACCCATCATTATTCACATTTATTACCACATATTTATCCCTAGATTATCTTTACACTCATACTCCTATACATTCACCTTATATTTCCATTTAAATACAAATTTAAGAATACCCTTTTTAAATTATTTTATCTTATAAACCATATTAAAGAGATAACATTGCACATATAATAATAAATTTAAATACATTAAATATTTATAATTAAATAAACTGCTCTTAATTTATTAGAAAACATTAGAAATAAAAATACTAAAGTAGAATGAAATTATGAAGAAAAATATTAATAGAAACAATAATTTTCTTTTTCCTATTGCAAATTATTTGAGTCATTTCAGTTGATTCTTCAACACCCTTTCTTGCTTTTTCCTTATTAATAGTGGAGTTCCTCCTTACACTTCTCCCTGAGCTAAGCTTAAGGGGTTATTGGGTTTTTTTACTATCCAGATTATTTTTCATTATGCTGACAATTTTAAAAATTATCATAGATAAATGTTCCATCTTGAGGTACTTTAGTTGTTTAACTAAATTTTTTAACAAATAATTGGTACCACCTCTCTGTATTTAATCACTCAATTTGTACATATGCTTAAGTTAACTTTAGCTCAACTTGTGGAGAGAATCTATCTTCACCTCAACTACGTATTGCACATACAAGCATATGAAGGTAGGTGAGAAGCAAGTTGAATTGGGTTTGTACTGTAATGTTTGGAAGATGGTTGAAAATTAGCCAACTAGTAGAAATACTTTATTGCTATGGTAATGATTTTCATTTCCCTAGAAATTTTATTTCATTATGATCCATCATTGAGAAGATAATGAAATTGCAGAGATAGTACAACAAAATAGCAAGAACATTGAGTTAGAAAGAATTAAAGAATTTGTTAAATGCTGTTGTTATGCTGCAATTCTTCATATATGACAAATTGGCAATACAAATAATTATGGTTTTCTCCAAACTACAAAACTTGAGAAAATTTTCTTTTCAAACTTAGCTTGACCATGTCTGTTGCATATATTTGTCTAGGATCAGACTAAGCTTCTCTAATGTTTATTTCTCCTTGTTTAAAATATCTGAAAAGAGTTAAGTAATCATAACATATGTAGCAATTTATTTTTTAAAATACAATGGTAAACAAATGCCTTAGAATACAATGCGTAGCTATTTTCTGTGTAAACAGTCTTACTGTGCTATTATTTTTTTGGCTTTGTCTGCCTTCTCTATGTGAGATCGTTCAACCATCTCATCTTCAATAACTGTGTGAGATTACTTGTGCTAGAACTAAACTGTGCTAAGAGTAAACATCTACAGACACATTCGCAATTACATAAATAACATAATAGATCAGAAATTCAAGGGAAAGGAAACAAAAGATCAGGTTGAACCCTGACTTAAACAAGACCCACCTAAATTGAAACTCACCTAAAACATATTCCCACATAAATTAGAAGTAATGTAAATCAGAAGCCCTTCAAAGCTATGAGACATAACGAATTGCCATGCAGTCTACATATCTACATTGCACTACAAAACTCATTTAAAAAACATACAATATATCAATAGTTATCAACTGACTTACCTCCTCCATCTTCAATTCACTTACCTCCTCCATCTTCTTTCATTGCCATTGAAAAGCTTTGTATTAACATGTCTAATTGCTCTTTGATATCCTCTATATCGAAACCTCTCATCACTATGTACTCCATTGATAACTGGGCAATGGGTGTACATAGTGATGAGAGATGTTGAAATGGAGAATGAAGAGTAGTGCATATATGAAGATTTCAAAATAGAGGATTGAGATCTTTTAGAGGCAAATCCAGAGACAGACAAAAACTCAACAATATGTTGAGAAAACTACAACTTTATTTTTTTGTTTTTGAATTGATTACGAATGCCTCTGATTTATAGAGGTCTTAGACTATTTGAGAATAATATTAGCTACTAATAGATATAGAAAGAAAACACATGCAAACAGTAAAAAGCCCTGCTAATTTCTAATTTATAACAAATTATTTGTTTTATTCTAACAAATTAGCTGACAAAATGAGGTGTTTTAGAAACTTGATATAAACGTCCCTAAGTTAAGTTAGCTGTAACATTCACTCAAAAATCTTAAACTTGAGTTATTCCAGCTCATCAATTGTGGTGATTTGCAGTGCCGAATAGCAATAAGATATTTAGTTCTGGTCCTATTAATCACAACATTTTAGCAGTTACCATCTAATCACAATTAGTTTGTAATCTCTTTAATATGTTTGTAAGAGAAATCACCACAATATTTTGAAAACTTAAATTTCATTCTAAAATTAAATCAAATTCTAATTTCTAAAATTTATAAAAAATATATTATTTAGTTTTTAAATAATTAATTAAATTGTAGTGATTATCTATACAAATGAATTAAATAAAATTTCATATGCATTTTAAATTTAGATATAAAAACAATCTTTCAATTTTTTTTCTTCTTTTTGCATGTAAATCATTTTATTTTCTAAAATCATACTAAAAATGCATTTTAAAAATATTATAAAAGGAAAGTTTTGGATTTAAATCTCTTTAATAATTTAAATAAGAGTTGCATTTTCATCTTTGCTTGATGCTTCTATCCATATTTTTTGATTTTTTTACAAACATCTTAAGATTTAAGAGTGGATATGGATTTGCATGTCATTTGAACGCCAATTTCTAGTTAAAGAACTAGAAATTTTTACTTACACATTACTTTTTGATGAATGTCATTATAATACAATACATCTTTAGATGTAATAAAAAATCATCATTACTTAAAAACCAGAAAAATAAAACTAAATGTTTTTCTAAATTGCATGAAATAAAAAAACAAAACAAAAGCAAACTAGGCTAAACTAAAACAAAAGCAAGAATCAGATCTGTAGCAGTTTTCCAATTAAAAAGAAAATCAGAAACGCACAAGCAGTTCTCGCGGAGTTGGAAAATACATAATAAAAAATATGAGAAACAATTTTAATAAACCGGATTAAACGGTGAAAAGGACAGATAAACCATTAAGAGAGACGGTAAGGAAAGGACCCACTGGTTCCACATCGGCGTTGAATCAACGCTGACCGGGTAACCGACTGATGTTTACGGAGAGCCGTAAATATTTAGGTCCCTCTTAAAGCTATTATTAATTTTATTTATTTATTTTGAAGGATTAGGTCCCTACTCCCTAGATTTGGCCCAATATTTCATCTGTTTGTCCATCAGCCATCTGTACCAGGATTCAGAAAAGCATCCACGTCTTCCTTGGAGTCCATTTCTTATGAAGGTACTGTGTATTCTACATTCATTACATTGCTGTGTTTTTTAGGGCGATGTGGTTCAACTGTAATTATTTTCTAGGATGTACAGATTTCTCATTATTGTGCTTCTACGTTAATTTAGCTTATGTCGGTCTAACTGAAATAATGTATTTGGATGTCTAACTGAAACTATATTCAGGAAAAGGATGGGAGTAAGGGAATGGTGCAATTGCAGTCACCTTCACAGAGATTTGCAGCGGACTTTGTCATGGGAGGAGTTTCAGCAGTTGTTTCTAAGACAGCCGCTGCTCCCATTGAGAGAGTGAAGTTGTTGATGCAAAATCAGGGGGAGTTGCTGAAGAGGGGACACTTGACTAGTCCGTACACTGGAATTGGGCATGGCTTCAAAAGAGTTTTGAGAGAGGAGGGGCTTTTGTCTTTCTGGAGAGGCAACGGTGCCAATGTTATTAGATATTTTCCCACCCAGGTGTGCCTGCTTGTTTCTTTAATTATTAATTTTTAATCCACCTTCATAGCCACATTCAAGAAATCAAATGTATATTTGTAACTCATCAAATGGTAAACTGTTATTGTTTCCTTTTCTGTTGGATGATAAGATATATTTTGGTATTATAATTTGGAACACTCCCAGCCATTGGAATACACCGTAAAGCTTAGAATATATTTAGTCGAGGCTTCCCTTAGTGCAGTCCTGTTAAATGTCTTCCAATGCAGACTTAACGTCATCATTGTTATTTTAATTCAAGCAGTTTAAGCTCAGGGCTCGCATGCACGCCTTTGCTTATTAGCTGCCTGAATTGGAGCACAGGTACTAGAGTTTACTAACAGGGGATGCACACATGTTAAATTTGCAGGAAATCTCAGTGAAGTCGGTTTGTACCTTATTGCAGGAGGAATAACCCGAGTCCTGAGTGATAAAGTTTCAACGATCCCAATTCTCATTAGTGGGCAAGAGTTTTTTCTGTACCCAACTGGGCGTTGGTTCTAGGCCATAGCCTAGATCGGTCAAGTAGATAACTCTATCTCAAAATCAGTGCCTTTTCTCTGGGTCATGACAATCTCTCCATATTGCCACTAGATCATAGCCTGCTGGATCCGTCACGTTGAGATCTTATGGATGAATTTTTCTTTACAATTCTTTGTCAAAATTCTTCATTAATATTTTTAATAGGGTAAAGATGCTTTAATTAACAGTGAATGACCTTCCTCCTTTAGGACTATATTCCTTTAGCTAAGAAGCTACCTAATCATTCACACCTTCATAGACAATGGGTGCTTGTTCTCCTCCATAGATAATTGGCCCTATCATTACTGGGGATAGGACCTTGATAGAATATTCTATTAACCGAGAAGCTAGCTAACTCTTCACATCTTGACCAGATTACTAAGTCATGGGAAGTCAATTCATTCACCGTTTTTATAAACTACGGTAGAATAGAGGAATGCCGATTTTGTTTTGAAACTGGTTATTGTGACAATAGGTGACCCACTTTCCTTCTAGATGATGCACTCCTCTTTATCTGGCTTCTTTGTTGGAGCCTATTTTGGGTCATCTTTTGAAGATTAGGCAGCACGGTAATGAGATATGGTGTGCCATCTGGCGAGCAGAGATCATATTCCATCGGCAAAGAAAATGTCAGAAAACTTTATAAAGCTTAGAAGCTTAGAACATCATTCCTCTTAGGCTGGGGTCCCATGGAGGGCTTCAGGGTCTATTTTCAAGGAGCAGGGGTCCCATAAAGCCAAAAACAAAAATGCTACAGGATTAATTGGAATCTTACTCTGAATAATAGCAGCCCTTACTTTTTAGGGCTGCAGATTTGAGGAGGTTTAAAGATGGAGTGGGGCTGGAAATTGCCTCACCAACTTAGGAATTTTGTCTTGACACTTGTCAATCATCTGAAGTTTTAGATTCCTATCAGGAAAAACATCAGAGAGAAAATAATCTTTATCTATTTATTTTTATCTCTGTATTTCATGAGACCACCAGCTTGCCTAAATCTTGGAGCTTAAACTTTTAAGCTGAACTGCACTACTAAATTCATGGGACCATCTGCTTTAAAATATTCTTAAATTTTTTTAGGAAGCCCCCACCATGCAATCCCAGCCCTAGAAGCCCAATCCGATGGGTAGCTGTGTTGTCAAAATTCATCAGCAATATGCATACGTGTATGAACATTGGCCTGTATATACACAGTGGATTGTAAAACAAGTTGGTGAGACTTGAACTCATGTTATCAGCATGACAATTGCTCTACCTCACCACGAGATGAGGGACTACATTACATATACAATAACACTGTTGACATAAGAAAAGTCTACAAATTTGAACACAATTTCTACGGCACTGATTATTTGCATCTTTTTGGTATGCACAATTTCTACAGTATTCATGCAAAACTCTTACTGCTACTCTACTGTTGGCTGTATTTGACTTTTAACACGGACTGTTATAGCTTTTTTATTTGTGTTGTTATGTTTTCTAAAATGTTTAATGGTTTCTCTCTAGTATCTACAAGCATATTCCTGTTGTGCATAGTTGTATTTAATCACTGATTGATTGCTAAAGTACTTTATTTTGTTCATATTTAATTTCTTTTGTCTGATAGCAGTGGAATTATATATCTTTCAATGTACATTCTATTACATCCAATAAACATCTATTATGTTCACTCTAAAATGCTTGTTTTGTATCAATACCTCTGCTCCTGAATATAGGCACATACCATACTTGTACATCCAATGGTTGACAAGCTTAATACTTTTAGTCTTTTATATGTTTCTTCCCTCTTCTTGTTATCAGTATAATACTAAGAAAATCTGTACAACTGCAAAGTCTCTCTTCTACATTCATGAGGGTCAGCCCAATATTTAGTTTGCAAAAAATTACATGTCCCACGGAGTTTCCAAAAGAAGGGATGGGGAGAGGAGAGATGGATTTTGGGGATGGAGAATTTTTTCAAAAATTTGGGGACAGCAGCCCAAGTATAATATAGTACTTCAAAAATTAGTTATTAAAAAATGTAAAAGAAATTGCAGCTTTTTATCTTTTATGTAAAGTTATATTTTAAACACAATGAATTAATTGAACCAAGTTACCAACAGTGCATTGAAATTCTGAATATCAATATATTATCATATTCAATATCATGATTACAATGGGCCAATGCCTCAGTGATCTAATCATCCTCGCCAAAGGCCATGGATGAAGCTGTATGGAGAGTAAATTTTCTTTTGTTCAATTGTTTCTTTGCAAGTATCTGTCGTATTATTGCTTTGAATTATAAGAACTTGTGAGTATAGAAGGATTTGAGGGCAAGGTGGATCCTGGTGGACATGATATGTCTTATATTTCAACATAGTACTGGAGCTTCTGCCATGTGCAAACCTTCCCTGCTAGTCCTTATGTTCTACTGTTGAGCTACTGAGGCAGTCACATACAAACATGCAAGACACTAGACAACATACAAACATTTTCAAACTACTAACAACATTGTAACATGACAAACACCATTCTATAGGTGGGTCTTCATCACGAGTTCTCACAACTTGAGCCATTGAAGCATAAAACAATCAGCAAAATAGTCTAAAACTCAAGGCATTTATAGGGTTAGATTTATTCATTCTTATAACCTGCTTACTAAATTAGGATGGTTCATTCTCTATTCAACAGTACTCCAGGTTACTAATAAAATGAGAATCTTTTTAGAAATGGAACCGGGTATTCATTCCATCGTACACATTATCATTGCTAGAAGTGTGCTTTTTCTTTTTAAATGTTTGATTGAGTTTTTGGGTTGAAGGGACTCCCGGCCAACCCTGGGACAGTCGAGGGATGCCCAAGCATTCCCTGGCCCATCTTGAGGTGGCAGGGAGTCCCCTAGCTACTCCTGCTAGGGGGAATATACCTAGGGACACCCACCTGCTCTGCAAAGGCATCCCAGAGATGTTTCCTCCAGTGTGGGGTGGTGGAGGGACATCTCGTCCTTGTCCCGAGTCCTGAGGACATCTTTGCCCTGGAAACTCCAGGTTTTTGTTGGGAGGGAGGGAGGAGGGACTTGTCCCTGTGGAACACTGAAAATTTGTAGGTTGGGAGGTTTGATGAAAGCAGGCACACAGATGTATGAGGCAATGCAAAATTACTTGATTCATGCTACCTAAATTCATAAGCAAGTGAACTAGGCCTTAATATGCCATGGCCACAACTAAAGTAGAAGAGCATGAGCACAAGCTAGATGAAGAACAAATACTTTTGGATGAAATGGACACATGATTGGAAGCTTGGGTGGCAAAAATGAGTTAATCTTAAATACTAGAATCTGGACTATGATGAATGGTTTAAATGCTATGTAAGAAGCTCACCATGATAGAAAGCCATATTTAGGTTTTCCAATAATAAATATCTGTAATTTGCATGTGAGGACATGCAAGATTGGAACTTTGCCCAGAATTTGGGAGATATCTGAGTTAGAGGACTAAAAATGTGATCAACAATCAATTACAAATTTACATGCAGAGAATATGAGTTGACTTATAGGAGGGGGGCTGAT
The DNA here is from genome assembly GCA_007258455.2 of Sequoia sempervirens. Taxonomy (NCBI): domain Eukaryota; kingdom Viridiplantae; phylum Streptophyta; class Pinopsida; order Cupressales; family Cupressaceae; genus Sequoia; species Sequoia sempervirens. Next base: position 556,147,042 of record VDFB02000003.1, on the reverse strand, counting down.
ACTGAAAAGGGATGGACTGAAACAAATGAAAGTGCATAGTGAATGGATCAAACACAACAAAGTGCAAGATGTAAACTGAAGAACTCCAATATCTGAAATCACAAACTAGCGACTGAGGTCCTAGTTATGTAGATTGAAGGAGGGAGACACTTAAGCTAGTAATATGAAAAAATGTAAGATGAACAATTGTGAATTATCATGGAAATACCAAAGTTATATTGTGAGATATGTCATATAGTTAAATGGCATGTCTCTCATTATTGTGAAGGTATACAAATAGAAAGGGTTGTAGATTGAACTCATAACGAGATTCCAGTAGCTTATAGTTGTGCCTGAGAAATGGGGATACAATTTATGTATAATCAACTAAGAGATCTTCATGTACTATTAGTTTCTTTGTATGGCGCATATGAGATATGAGTGAATTGTATGCTGTCTTATGCATTGACCAATTGATTAACTAGAGACCTTTGGCATTGTTAGTTTGAGTGCAGTCCAAAACTGTCAGTACAAACTTTAAGTAATTTAACCTGTTTATATTGGTACTGTAAAGCATGGGCAATGTTTATCTGAGATTCTGAAGTAATCCTTGGAAATTTAGTTCTCCAAAATAACCTAAAGGAAAGGTAAAGTTTAAATTATGATAATTTCTTCTATTATTGTGGAACAGCGAAATTCAATCTTGGACATTAAAATTTAGAATTTTAATATTTCATGTCTGACATTATTGAATATTTTATGAATCTTTGTTTGGAGATTAAATTTAGTAATGCTAATCTCTTTATCTTGTTACAGGCCTTCAACTTTGCATTCAAGGACTCTTTCCAGGCTTTTTTTGGCTACTCAAAGGAGAAAGATGGCTATGCAAAGTGGTTTGCAGGTAATATTGCTTCTGGCAGTGCCGCTGGTGCAACTACATCCTTATTTCTATATCACTTGGAATATGCACGTACACGACTTGGTATGGATGCAAAAAATGTCCTGGCAGGTAGTCAGTGTCATTACAAGGGATTGTTGGATGTCTACAAGAAGACTCTTGCCAGTGATGGCATTGTAGGCCTGTATAGGGGTTTTAGCGCTTCAATTATTGGCATCACACTATATAGAGGATTATATTTTGGCATATATGATACGTTGAAACCAGTGGTTCTTGTTGGATCCCTCAAGGTAATCATGGTCTTGGATAATCAAATGTTTAAATCCATTAGAGATTGAAGAATTATTTATTTCAGTTTTGATACAATTGTTCTTCCAAGGTGCCTGGCATGAATATACATTTCCAATCGGGATCAAATGTAAAGCACTATTTTCTGTTAAGGATGGATTTGAATCACGGAGCGTTTCTGGTGAGCAATGCATTTCCCCTTCACTTAGCGTATGGTATGGAAGTGGTAAGTTGTGGCTAGGAATCTTGGAAAGCAATTGTGTGTATCTTTATTTTATCAGGCATTGGAAGAAGCTCCAGAGTAGTTTTGATCTGTTACCCTGGGATCAGATATTTTAAAGATGTAATGATATCATGAATAGGGGGCTTGGATGACTTTTCCACCTAAGATAAGCACAGCTGATGAATGAATAATGGAAGAAAGTCAGTTGTCATAATCAGCTTACTTCATGAAGAATAAGCTTAAAGAGAAGCTGTAAGTTAATATGTAGTTGAATATTGAAGGTACTCTAAAATCATTTATCATCACTGTTAAATGGATACTTTACAACAAACCTGTTTTATAGAGAGAGCATCAATAGTGATATATCTTCAGTGCCGAGGTAGTTGAACTTAAAACTTAAAACTGCTAGTTTTTTATTCCAACTCTAGGCCCTCCTTGTGGAAGCTCATCCTCAGGTAATCTGCCCTGTCATAATTTTGTGAGGCACACTTCTAAGTTTTAACTGAACTTGAACAACAGTATTTGTAGTTTGACAAAACTGTAACAACAGTCTATGTAAAGGCTTGCTGGGTTACCAGTTCAGGCCCTAGGGCCTGCCGGTTTGGATTTAGTCCAGCCCAGATATGGGTCTAGATCCAGTCCAATTTGGGGGCCATCCAGGGTTCTGTCCTAGGCCTGTGGGTCTATCCAAGACAAACCTGGGCAAATCCATAGATAATTTGAAGGCCTTTCACACCCAAGCGGCAAATTTGCTGCTTTTATTTTCTTTTAATTATATTTTAACTTTTCAATTTGACCAAAGACCCAAAAATGCTCCCCCAAACCGTAAAATGTGCATTCTAATAATTTTAAAGACAAAAGCAAAGTCAATTCTCTTCTTGTGAATGCAAAACAAAAATATCATTCATCCTTGCTGAGCTTTCATTCTTGCTTGCCATTGCATGAATAGAGTTGAAGATTGATTGGTGAACACTCCAAAGTGGTTGGTTTGCTATTCCTACGCATTTGCAAGAGCCTAATTGTTGCCAAGGAGATCATATAGGAAGATTTATACAAAAGAGGTAGGTTTTTTTCAAGTTTTTGTTTTATTTTGCAACATTTTTTTTACAAATTATTTCTGTTGTTTTGTTTTCATTTTTATGTGAATCTATAACACATGCTTAATTTTTTAAAATGAGTTAAGTTGTATATGTGTATATATATATATATTTGTTTTCTTTTATTTCAATTTTTTGAATGTGTTTTTTTAATGAACTTATTATCATAAGTATTACAATGGCAACCGATTCTAGCACCAAATTTTCCTTTGGAAATATGTTGATATGGTACAACTTCTAGGTGGTGGGGGTTTACGTTTGGATTTGGAGGGTGATGTTAGGTATTCAAGCCCATATAGTTGGATGAAAGGCCATTTGTGCCACATCCTTGGACTAGGCATCAAAGCTTGCCTAAGAAAAAATGGTGTACCCATTCCAAAAGCACAAGTCATGGCATATATTAATGAACAAAAAGAAAATAGATAAAATATCAAAGTCTCAAATCAAATCATTCTTTGTTAAAGAAAGGATCTCAAGGAATGAAGCCCCACCATCGCTTTTTAATCTTCAATCTATAGAGAGCCATCCATTTTTGGCTACATTTGAAGAACAACCTATGACCTTTACACATAAGAGATCAAAGGGACTGTTGGAAATGACATTTCAAAATGAGCCTTGAGAGATTGCCAATCAACACATTGCGAGATGTCTCTATGCAAATGGATTGACTTTCAATGTTGTTAGCTCACCATATTGACAACAAATGTGAAAGCAATTAATAAGTTTCCAAAAGGGTACAAGGGCCTTGGTTTTGAAGTGTGTAGCACCTTACTGGAAAAAGAGGTAAGGTTTGGAGAGGAGTCATTGAAGCTCATAAGAGATTCATGGGCTAGGGGTATTTGTCGTTTCTAATGGATGGAAATATGCAAAAAATTGACCATTGATCAATGTTATTGTAGTGTCCCCTAAAGGGACAATCTTTTTTAGAGTAGTGGATTGTGAAGGGGAGGTGAATGATGGTGCATTTATTGTTAACATTTTCATGATAGCCATTGAGGAAGTGGGCCTTCAAAATGTTGTGCAAGTCATAATAGACATTGCCAAAAATTGTTGAGTGGTTGGGTTATTGGTTGAGGAGCACTATTCACACATTTTTTGGACACCTTGTGTTGTCCACTCTCTCAACCTTATGGTACAAAAAATTGGCACCAAAATTGATTGGATCAAACAAGTGTATGCTGAGACCAAAGAGACTAAAATGTTCATCACCAACCACCATATATCACAAGGCATATTCAAAACATTCCCAAATTTGGAGCTGCTGAAGGTAAGTGAAGCAAGAAGATTTGTAATTTTATTTTAATAAATATGTTTCGCTTTAGTAAAATTTTTAATTTTTAGTTTTTGTAAATTTTAATTTTTTAATTTAGAAGATTTATAATTTTATTTTAATAAATATGTTTCGCTTTAGTAAATTTTTTAATTTTTGTAAATTTTAATATTTTAATTTAGATTTTCAAACAGTTTGTTGAGATATAGTTTGCCTCCAACACAATTGTCTTGAGACAACTTGTGAAGGTTTGTGAGACACTTTCTCACATGGTTATCAACCCAAATTGGTCCATATGGAGACAATCTAGCACTACAAGGGCAACAAATGCTAGGCGGATGATCGTAGATGACATTTGGTGGGATTGTGTTGAATATCGTTTTAGTTTCATTGAGCCCATATTGAGTATGATCTATTATACCAACATGGGTAGGCCTTGTTTGGGAGAGATGTCTGATGGCATTGACTCAATGATTGAGAAGATGAAAGCCATCATAATTGAAAAAAGCAAGATCGTGAAGAAACTTTCTTCAAACAACTACACAATTATTGAAGAGAGATGGAACAAATGACCAATCTGCTACATCTTCTTACCTTTGTATTGAGTTTCAAATATTATAGTGCTGAGCTCCTTTTTGTGTCAACAATAATTGCTCCCTACAGAGATGTTGAAGTCAATCAAGGGTACAAGGGAACACTTCGTAGACTCTTCATTGATCCTAACATGTGGGATCCGGTGAGGATTGAGTTCATGGATTTTGTATGCTCCAACAACTTTAGTGTTGATGTTCTTCATGACAAGTATAAGGTCGATGCTCATAGATGGTGGTACTTCCATGGCCAATCATTCACACTCCTACAACCTCTTGCGATCAAAATTTTATCTCAAATAAGTTTTATAAAAAAACTTTTATCTTTTGAGTTTCATTTATATTTTATAATTTAAATTTTTAAATTTTGAAACTCTAAACTCTCTAATTTTTTCTTAATAGGTTGCTAGTTCCTCTACATCTAAGAGGAATTGGAGCACATACTCCATCCACTTAGTAAAATGCAATCAATTACATTCAAAAAAGGTAGAAGATTTAGTGTATGTGCATTAAAACTTGTGTTTCATTTAACACAAACAAAGTGGCTACAAGGAAGGGGACATAAGGAAGTGGGATATCGAGTTAGAGCATATTGACTTGGTTGCTTTCAATTCCCACTTTGCTTCACTTGATGTTGAAGACAACATAGCTAATGAGCATAGTGCTAGTGCCAATGGCATTGTTTGCAGTTCTTCTGATTGATTAGTACCTACATCATTTAATATGGATGGTGATGATGATATTTTTGAAGACCCATATGGTGATGTTTGATCAATGATGGCTGTTTGTTGATGCTTGACATTATTACTTTTTAATTTTAATATATAATATATCATGACTTTCGAGTTTTGACTAATTGACATTGCAATATTTTTTATTTTTATATTGGTTTTGTTTATTATACGATATATGATGCTATGTACTGTATTCTAAACTTAATTATTGCTGCAAATATGTATATATTTCTAATTTTTATATGCTTTTGTCTGGAAGAACCCAAAACAAACCGAACCCTGTTTTTCTTTTGACCAAACCTGCAAACTGAACCCCCAAACCTGAATCTGAACCAATACTAGAAGGTAACTTAGGGCTAAGGCATGAGAACTTGGGAGAGATGGTAAAAATGGTAAAAATGGTAAAAGGTGAGAAGAGTAGTTGACAGAAGCAATATCAATGAATTTTCCAAATGAATCATATATAAAGAAGGATGAGACCTCCTTGCTCTCTGTCATGTGAGAGATTTGGTAAATAGTTGTGCTAAACATAACATGGAAGGTAGCTTCAAATCTTGTGAAAAATAAGAAATTCTCTTTCTTTTGAGCTGTATATCCTAATTTAATTGCATGTTTTTTTCTGAGCATTCATTAGCTTGTGTTCTGACTTCAGCTAAATGCACTAGCCTGTGGACTGATAAGGATTAGGCAGATAACTCTGTCATATGTGAAAAATATCTGATTGAGCATTCAATTCTCTTAATTCGGGCATCTATTTATATGGGGGAAAAGGGTTGATTGAACAATCAGTCCTCAACATTTTGTGTCTGGAGAGGAAACTAAGATGTTGAATATTGCAGAGCTTGAGATTTAAATTTAGGTGATTTGCATTGGAGTAATACAAAATATGTACATTTGAGGCTATGTAAGATCAAGTTTTCAGATTTTAAATATTAATTGGTTAAAGTGAGAAGCAAAGAAATAATTTTCTCTCAGCATCTTATGGGGTCTAGGTTTCAAGTCATGGCACTTGAAGGAAACAATCAGCATTCTTTTGGTGTGGGCTAAGAGAGAGAATGCATGCAACCATGTGTGGATCCTAATTTTTTGATATTTTGAAATAATGATATGCTTTTTGAATGAATATGCTGCTAGCTTTTGCTCTGTAGCCTTTGATGGATTGAACTAACTTAAATCTCATTCAAGAAATTAAAAATAATTTCTCTTTAGGTTTATTATATCAATGGGTCTCATTTGCATGTTTTTCTTATAAGCACTATTAAATTGAAATATCGGGGTTTTCGATTGTTTCATGCCCATATTTCTTCTTGAACTGTGGTCTTCAATGTAACTGCAGTACTGCAACCATGTTGGGAGTTCTTTATTGCTGCTTCTGTGATTTTGACAAACAATTGATCTTAAAAACACTATTTAGTTATGTCCTTGCCCATGTTATATCAATCCAGGATTTTTGGAGTGCTTGAACTCTTGTATCATTTGAGATTAGTCTATGGACATGTTATCATGAAACAGAGGAATGCTTGAATGTATTTTGACATGAATGGAAGGTCAAACCATTTAACAGTCACTAATATTATCAATAGTGGGAAGACAGCCTAGATTGAATGAAACTCCAGAGTTACACTGGTTAAGAAATTAGGTTGCAAAAGATAAATGGTTGAAGTGGTCCCATTTTAACATGATTTAACTGAGGGACCTGAATAGGTCTCACATCCTGTGTATTTATAGCCATATACCTTGTCTACTGCTCAAGAGGGGAAAACATACTTTAAAATTAAAAATAATAGAGATGACCAACATTCAAGATGAATCTTTGAACTCATGGTTTCCTAGTGTCTTATTTGGTTTTGCTATTAAAGATTCATAATTTTGATGTCGCAGGGAAATTTTATCGTTAGTTTCATGCTGGGCTGGAGTGTGACAACAGTTGCAGGTGTTCTGGCATATCCCTTTGATACACTTCGACGCAGAATGATGATGACTTCAGGTGAAGCTTCCAAGTATAGGAATCCCATACATGCCTTTAAGCAAATTGTACAACATGAGGGCATTACTGCCCTGTTCAGAGGAGTAACAGCAAATATGTTGCTAGGAGTAGCAGGGGCTGGAGTCCTTGCAGGCTATGATCAGCTTCAAATGCGAATCTTTGGTAACTTGCATCAACCAGCAACAACTAAATGAGAATCACATTTTTAATGGGATTTTTGATGGTGATACACATGCTTGCTGGATTCAAAAGTTGCATGGTTGCTTCAGTGGCACCCAATTTCAGGAGTTAACACTGCATCTAGTGTAATAATATTCTTCATGATCCTTGTGTTACTTTGTGGTTGAGGGGGCCATCCAAGTGAGTTGTAAATGATTAGATCAATTATTATTTCAATCAATAAATAATTCTTTGGGAATTTTCAATTTATTTTTCAAATCTAGCTTTTTTCTTAATAGAAATAATTAATTTTGAAAAAATTCAACACTGTACAAACATATATATATATATATATATATATATAAAGATCCTGTATGGGGAATCGATAGCTGCCAAAATGTCTGAAGCTAAGAATAGAATGGGGGCAAAGAATGGGAAAAGGGTCAAGGAACGTTTTATGAAATATTTTCCATAGGCTTCTGTTCCTTTTTCTACGAGAATCTATCATTTTCTGAATGAACAGATCCTCTGAAATTGTTCTGTTTAAAGTTTCCCTGTTTGATGTGTTCATGAGATTGATGGGGTTGATCTTGTAAAGACTGTTCTGCTCTTGCTTCCTGTTCATATTCGAAATATACTGCTTTTCACCAGTTCTACTATTGCTTCCTTTCCTTTCCTTTCTTTTCCTAGAGCATAGTCACAATTTGTGCTTTGTAGTATATACTCTAGATTTTCATTTCTTCCAAAATCGGTTGGAACTCCATTTCCTTTTGATGTAGACTCCTTTTCAAACAAGAGAAGTTTTTCAAAAGCGAGTAGGGAAGAACCATCTTTTAGGTTTTTAGTTCCATCGAGTCTTGCTTCAGACGTCTTTTTTAATTTCTAATTTCTATCAAACATGTTGGGAACCATCCATATATTTCTTCAAGGTGTGCAACTGTTTGTAGGCTTTGTTTGTTTTGGAACCTGTCGAATGTTCTGCTTTGAAAAGCTTGAGAGTTGAGACAAAGTAGATTGCCCATAGGAGTGACATGTAGGTTGTAAATAGCACATTTGCATATTCTATATGCTGGTGATCTGCAAAGTGGCTATGCCACACTCTGCACTTTAGCAACGGATTTCCTTGATGCCAGTATCTCAAAGAACATCAGCTTGCATCTAATCCAATTAATAAATGGATAAATCAACAATTTAACCTATACAAAACACCTTGACAAAGATATTATCCAGTAACAATGTCTAAATTAAACAAAGCAAACATGCATAAATCTGGAACACCACATATTACCCTGGATTAAACACATTTCGGGTCAAAAAGTCTAGTCTAAGGAGCAAATAATTTTCTTTCCACTAAGCAAATAGAAGCACGAAAGTGACAATGAACCCCACTTGGTCACAACAAGCTCCAATAATGCTTGAAAGAGCTCTGAACACCTCAACAAGCACTCCCCTGTTCACATGGACTTGCATACACATGCTTTTCTTTAACAATGGCTCTAACACCCTCTATCAAAGTGTCTAATCACTTATAAGATTTAGAGAAGGTGTTTAAGACCTTCCCTTAGCTTCCCAAAGGTTGGAAAATAGAATATTAGTCATCAAAATTGAAGAGAAATCATTTGGTATTCCAATTGCTAACTCACTTCCTGCACAGAGATGAGTTCACTGCTCTACTCGTGAAAAAGTTTGCCGCTTTTGAATGATTTTTCTGAAGCAATGGACATGTTCGCCACTTCCCATGATGAGTTCTCCACTGGTGAACATGAATTCACTACTTAACGACCCTCTCCAATCTAGTTTTCCAGAAGCCATAACTTTTGCAGGTGAACTTGAAACAAGGTGCCTTCTTTTTTGAAATTCCACAATTTTTTGAGAGGAATCCAAATATGCAATCATATTCAACTTCTGCTTCCATCTTCACATTGATTTTGCCCCTCCAACACAACTGTATTTATGAGGCTCATGATAAGAAAAACCAAACCTAGAAAGATGTCTTATCTGTCAACGAAGATTTCAAAACATCCTAGGCCATCCCCAAACCTTCACAAGCATCAAAGAAGTAAGTCACTATCTAGAAACATCACTATTACACCAGTGTGATGATGAATTCCTCCATTAGGCTTCTTGACAACACACCAATGATCTATACTTACATGATCCCAATGGTCCAATGTCTAATTCATTTGAGTTTTTGGAACAGTTGGTGTCTTATTTCCCCTTGAAGTCTAGCATCTTTTTCTTTGAGAGGACTTTGCTTGTGTTGACATGCAGTTCCATTTTGAGCTTTTTGTCTCACAGGTTTCTGCACTCCCAAATGAATCAGAAGATCGAGCACTTATAACTTCAATGAAGTTACTAAGAAGACAGTGTTCAAGGAGTTGGAATATGGGAACAATAGTTGCATGGATAACAAAGCATTGCTTCGGAACAAGGGCCCTCCCTTGAAACCTTGAAGCGTGCTTTTAACTTGTTAAAAATCTGATATAAATCTTTTAGTGGCAAGGTACAGATATATACCACTCACCTAACCCCAACAATTAGCAATCCTTTTTTGAAAATGCTTTAGCATTGGGTCAAATGCCATTGAAGTCTACAAATAATTATAAGTCAGAAAACAATTGAAAAGATTACTGATCCGTGCAGAGTTATTGAGATGTGCTCTATGCTTGCCACACTATGATTCTTGGCTACCTGGAAAAGAGTCCTTTTCCAAGAGAAGTTGCACGTACTCAATCTTCTGGGGTTTCTCTTAAGAGTCTCAGCCATTTAAAATCAGCATCAGAGCTTAAAGCCAATTTTGGATGTTTTTCTAATGTGGATTGGACATTTTCCTGGGCCACTTAATTGAAGGTTCTTTTGCAGGACAACGCTCAACTGATCACTTTCTTTTACAAAGAAGTAGTGCATATTGGGAGCAGGATTGGCAGTGGCAGTAGCTGCTGCTGTGTGATATCTTCTTATCTGATGGTACAGTTTATAAGTTTGATGCCAGGAATGGGGTGTTGATAATGATTCTATATGAGGCTTCTTGAGCTGGAAACACCAAGGATGAGATGTCTGACAGATTGCCCCAGTTAATTCTGAAGTGGAATCCTTAATATTTTGTAATCTTCAAAGATACTATTGTGCTATTTATGGCAGATTTCTTCCCTCTCAAAGTTGTGTACTATGCAATCTTATTGCCCTAAAGGCCTATTGTAAATTCAATTGGAAGTTGCAGTTCTGTTAAATCATAGTGGTTTTTAAAAACCTTGAAGCTGCTATTTATTGTTTTGCTAAAAGTTTATGACCCTTCTTTTTATCTTCATTAATCTATTCTAAAGTCACTTTTGCTAGCACTTTGTCTCGGCTTTACCAAATAATTTAACTTTAGAATATGATATCAAAGCAGCCAATTTTCTATAAATGTGTCTACACGGGGTGAAACAGAACAAGCATTGCTACAAGGAGCTCCATTTTATCCTTAGGCATCATAGACTTACACGATGAACTTGTAAATGTAGGACAATCCCTAGTTTTGTTATAACATGACTAAATATTTCCAGAGACGCTTCAAGCTTCTGCAATCTATAGTAGTTAAATTGTGTAGAGAATCAGTCATCTGATGAAGGGCCACGATGAGTGGCCTATAATGTTAATGCAATTTTCTTTCTCTACAAAATTATCCAGAATCAATATTTTGAAATATTTTCTTTTTGGAAATAATTTTAACTGTTAGGAGGAACTCAGAAATGTGGATGCTTTCTCTACGTGATGAATATCCAGTATCGATATTGTCAAGTACTTGTTTCGAGAGAACATTAATTGGCAGAAAAAACTAAGTAAGAAGCAAGTACAATAATAGAAATCTTCAGTGACAAAACAGTGGAAGCTTGGAAATGCTATTTTGAGAAAGAAATTCATCTGAAGACAATGAACCTAGCCATCAAAATTGATGTAGTGCAATGTCCGAGAGTCCTCTCAAGGACTATCAAACCAAGCAGTCTGGCAAAAATAACAGACAACAATGCAAAACACAGAGGCAGGATGGAAGAACATAACTGATTCAATAATTTTGGTGTACTGAAATTTTATGCACTATCGTTGGAAATTCTGGATTCTTTAATCTTCCTTAATTTAGTTGTGCTCTGTACATGTTGAGGAAGTTTGAATTGGCTCTCGAATTAAAGATGTTTTGTAGAATAGATTCGGTACATTTTTAGAACTTCAAAATTGTGCTTGTTTTATGATCTAATCATTTATCTGACATGCTTCTTCTGCTTTGAATTTATTCAGGCGACCATTTATAATACTATCTTGATTTTATAGAACTCCTATTATCCCTTTTATATAAATATTTTAGTCTCGCTCATATCATGAATTGTGTTCATATCTAACTAGAAGATAGATTATCACCAGTGATTCGTTTTAATGACCGAGTAGATTGTTACGGATTTTGGATAAGTGGAAAACAAATTGCATTCTTTTCATAGGATCTTTCCACACCAAATCACAAATGTTTTGTGTTTTGATTGGTGAATGCTTTTATTTGTCTTTTAATTTTTAATCTATTATTGGAAGTTGATACTAAAAGAGGGGTAAAAATTTATTCAAAAAAAAAAAAAGTACAAAGCAAGGGCATTACATGCCCCTGTCAATCTCCCCACTAAGTGGTCCAACTTTTGTGACAAATCTAGGGGTAATTGACCCCTTTTCACAATGTCCCAATTTTGTAAATGATTAGAGGCCCATTTGGCCAAACAATCCGCAACCCCATTCCATTCTCTAGGAAACACACAAATTAAGAATCTGTTTTATAATTATAGCCAAATGCCAACTAACATCCTTTAACTGCTGCCTCTTTAGCAAAGTCACCACCACTTGAGAATCAAATTCACAAATGAGTTGTCTCCATCCAAGAGTGCAACGACACTCCACAACATATAAAATGGCAAGAGACTCCATCACATTGTTAGTATACCAACCCTTATAAATAAAAAAGATAAACTCAACCATTCCAAAATTATTCTGCCCAACACCCCTAGTATCAACATTACTTGGATTTCCTTGAGAAGAACCATCTGTGCTGATTTTCAACACACCCTGAAGATGACACTAATGCCCCTCCCTATTTATCTTCCGAAGAGGATGTCAACATCTATTTCTCATGATCTGGCCAACACTTTGAGCAACACCCCTCTAAAGAGGAAGGTTGAGATGAGTGCAACAGGGAACATCTCCCGAATCCACACCCTCAGCCAAGTCACACTTAGTCGAAATAGTTTCTCCCAAAGAATGAAGAATTTTCCACCACAAATGTTGGACAACCAACTTTATATCTTGAAAAATCTTGTGATTCCTCTCCAACCAAATATTTCAGATAATAAAGGTCGATCAAAGAGATCAAGTTACTTGAAGAAAATAAGTCTTACTGTGGTCTGCCCCCATCGGGCAAAAAACTCAGCCAAATAAGAGACATGCCAGCAAGCTTGGTTCCACACACCCCCACCAAGGTGCCAAAGCTCTTTAAAGAAGGACTATTGGAAGAAGATATGAGAGACACCCTACTCACTATTACAACACAAAACACACATTAAGGGACCCTACAACCCTCGCTTGCACAAGTTATCCCAAGTAAGACACTAGTTCTGGACCACCAACCACATAAAAGAGTTGCACTTGGGCCAAGAAAATTTGTTCCACACATGCTTCCACCAAGGAACCTCAATGTCCTCAAATATTTTCCTAACTAACTCTCCATAACCTGTTGAAATAGAATACTTATCAGATAAATCATTATTACTCCAAGCCAAGACATCCTATCTCACCATGGAATTGCATTCACGTGATGCAAAAATTTGAGCCAGCTCTTGCCTATCCTCCTTTAACCCTCTTGGTGGCCAATTTGAGGAGTGCTTCCATCGAAGACTAGTGGCTTGCCTGTATTCTGAATAGTCTTATAATGCTCAATTGTATTCCAACCTGCAGTAGTAGAATGCTCACAAAGAGCCTAGAGATGAGGGTATAAGGAAAGAATAGAAGGATGACCATCCCAGAAATCCCACCAAAAAAGAGCCTGAGAACCAGTATGACAGATCCAAAAAAGCCCATTCTTAACCAACTGAGCCCCCAATTTTACAATATGCCAAATCATAGATCCCCTTCCTTCTAAAGGGAATGAGGAATATCAACAGTGCTAACATCCTTAAGATACTTGTGGGTGAGAATACAAGCCCAAAGTTGATGCTGGCTAGTACACCAACGCCAATATAACTTGGCTGCAAGAGCTTGCCCATTCAAAACAACAAAACGTAAGTCGAGGCCCCCCTCTTTTTGTGGCCTACACATAGTTTCCCACTTAACAAGACTCCACTTAGCCGACTGCAAATTACCATTCCAAAGAAATTGTTGTGAGAGAGCATCAAATTCCCTTAGGAAATACAAAGGATCCACTTGAACAAAACACCTATAAATAGGGAGAGCCTAGATAATAGACTCCAGAAGAGTCACTCTTGCAGCAATAGAAAGTCAACAATGGGTCCAATGATTGACCTTACTATGCAGTTTATCAAACAAATTTTGCTAAGAAGACATGGGTTGCCTACCAACAACAAAAGGTATTCCTAGATAGGGAAAGCGAAGAGACCCAATCTAAAACCTCAAAATATTAGCAATCCGTTGTTGAATAGCTTCAGGAATATTAAAATAGAAGATAAATGACTTGTGCTCATTGAATTTCTAACCTGAAGCAACAAGGTAAATATCCAAAGCCCATCTAAAAGAAACAACCCTTGAAGGTGAGCCCTCCCCATAAAAGAGGTGTCATCCACAAACTGAAGATGAGAGAGCTATGGCAGCCCATTACCCCAACACCAACCTTGGATCCTACCCTGGGAAATCCACGACTTCAGAAATTTGCCTAGACCCTTAGCCATAATAATAAACAGATAAGGGGAGAGAGGATCCCCTTGATGAAGGCCCCTGGAAGCCCCAAAAAGCTCAGAAGGTTCCCCATTCATAACAATAGAAAAAGAAGAGGTAACACAACTCATAGTCCAATTGAACCAATCTGGACTAAAACCAAAGCCTAAGAGAATTCTCTGCAAAAAATGCCACTTCACTCTATCATAAGCTTTGGCCATGTCCAACTTGATGAACATAGACTTCTCCTTAGAAGTCGCCATAGCGTGAATGACTTCAGAGGCAACCACCACCCCATCCAGAATCTGTCTACCAGCAACAAAACCCCCTTGCTCCTCAGAGATCATAGAAGGAAGACAAACTTTGAGCCTCTCAACAATCAGTTTAGTAATAATTTTGTACACCACATTACACAGAGCAATAGGTCTAAAGAATTCTAGGTGATCTGCACTTTCCTTTTTAGGAATGAGAACCAAAAAAGTAGTGTTCAAGGTTTGAAACATCTGCTTACTGCAAAGAGATTCCCAAGCCACCTCCAACAAATCCAAACTTATAATATCCCAAAATTCCTGAAAGAATTCAACAAAAAAACCATTTAGACTTGGAGCTTTACCTTTATTCATTCCAAAAACAACCTCTTCCAATTCAGGCAAAGAAATCAAACGAATGAGGAAATCATTCATCTCCTTGGAGATCAGGGAGGGAGTGCAAGCAAGGATCAAATTCTCCTCATCTTTTGTAGGGGGTGAATCCTAAGAAAAAAGAGCCAAATAAAACTGTCTAGCCTTACGAGACAAAGCCTGTAGAGAAGATATGTGGACCCCATCCGCATTGACTAGAGAGGAGATAAAACTTCTATTGTGATGAGCCTGCACATAATGATGGAAGAAAGCAGTATTCCTATCCCCTTCTTGAAGCCAATCAATTCAAGCCTTTTGCTTCCAGAAAATCTCCTCTTGAAGCTCCCACTCCACTACTCTTGCAGCCTGGGATTTCGCTTGACCCAAAGCATCCAAGAAGCCAACATCTTGAATTTGGCGAGTAATCACATCAAGGAGCACCTAAGCATTCCTCTTCATAACCTTAATATTGCCAAAACTTACCCTATTCCATCTCTTAAGGTGAAATTTGACATACTGAAGTTTCTTAACAAAGGTGTACATAGCTGTCCATAAGCAAGGCTTCTCTCATGCCACCATTGGGCCATAAAATTATGCAAAAAATACTCTCAAAGCCACATAAGTTGAAACTTAAAAGGAGGATTATTGAGAACTATAAAAGAGGTTACTGAAAGTTTAATTGGCCAATGATCAGAACCCCTCCAATCAAGAATCTCAGAACCAATAACTAATCTACCTCCCACCCAATAACAAGATACAAGAAATCTATCCAACCTTTCAGAGGTTGCTTCCTCTCCACTCCGTTTATTCTTCCAAGTGAAAACCCCATTGGAAGGATTAACATCAATTAAAGCTAAAGAATCCACATTCTCTCGAAAAAGATTAGAAGCACGCCCAAGTCGAGGCAACCCTCCTCTTTTCTCCTCTAAACTTAGCATAGAATTAAAATCACTAGCTAAGACCCAAGGAAAATACGGGAGCACATGACATAACATACCTTATATAAGCCCAAAGTCATATTTTTCCATGAATATTAGTCGGGGCATAAACATTTGTAACCAAAATGGTCTCACCTAATTACAAAGTACAGACAACCATGGAGATAGTAGAGTTTCTAGAAATCCACCATAGTGGAGCAACCTTTCTTGGGCCACAAAAATGAGCCAAACTCCCAGAGCTCCCCTGAGAGCCAATGCACTGACACTGACCAAAATACCAGATATGAGAAACACACTGAAGCGTGAGATCAATAGAAAGTTTAGTCTCTTGAACACAAAATATGTTCGGAGAATGGACAACAACCAAATCATGAATAGCCTTTTGACAAAAGGTGCTATTCAACCCCCTTACATTCCATGAGAGAACAATCATGGAGGAGATGGAGAAAAGTGAGCATCAATGGGTTTAACAGACCTAGATTCCACCAACGAATCTCCAGTACGTTTAATCTTCTGAAGATTCTTCTTGCGGCCACTTTTAGAAGAGTGCTCAGACAATCCCTTCAAAAGGGTGCGTTGTTGCACCCCCAAGGCTAGAGAAGACCCCTTGCTTTTTCCTGAATCTAGCCCCTCCTTTGCCAAATCTTCCAAAACAATATCATCATCATCCTACATAGGACCATTCCGAGACACCAGACAATCCTACGTTCCCTGTGAGAAATGGAGATCATGATCGGTCCCTTGTCCCTACACCACATCACAACCCATACCAACAAAACTAGAAGGCACATTCGCCAGGATTCCTTCCACTAAGATTGAAGTGTTCATCACCTCAAACTGATTAAAATCCTCTTCAGCCTACCTGTCCTTCAAAGATATCTCTTGACCATGAACCTTAGCCCGAGGCTTAATAGGCACAAAGCCATCCTTATTCAATTCACCCTCCATCGTGGAAGATTTCCCTTTATACTCAACAAATCTTAGTATCGAAGATGAAAGAGAGGTATTAGAAAGAGGAGCTTTATTAATCCTAGGACATTGCTTCTGAAGATGTCCATACTCATGGAAAATCCGACAATGAAAAGGAAGAGATTCATAATCAATATGCTTACCCAAGACAAAGAACCAAGACAAATTTCTAGAGAATATGGCAAGGGATTATTCAAATCTATCTCTACACAGATTCGAGCAAAAGAAATAACCTTTTTTTCAAGGGTTTGTTGAGCAACTGCAATAGGCTTACCAAGAAGAGCAACAATCCGTTGTAAAATATCTTCTCTCCAGAACTCCAAGGGAAGTTGCATAGCCAAATCCAAATAGGAACCCTCGATGCAAGTTTTCAACTGAATTAAAACCCATATGCTAGGGTTTGATAAACAAACCGACATAATTATAAAAGTAGGGCCCTCCCTCAAAAACCCTATTCCTATCAGCCATATTGGAAAAAACCACCACAAAGTAATTGTTTGCAGCCACCATAAGCTCCATGTCTCCCTCAACTTGCCAGGAACGCTGAATCCAAGCATCCAAAGCCAACAAAGGTATATGGATCCTAAGAAATTTATAGATAAGAGCATGTCGACTCCAATAAGAGACATCATTAGCAACAAATTTAGGAGAAATGACCAAAAATGGCCTATCTTGGCTTTTGGGCAAACAACAATTCACTTTCTTCAATTTAGGGCCCTCCCCCACATAAAACAACTCTAATTGTTGAGCTTTCAAGCCTAAAGAAGAGCCATTGTGAGATATACCACCACCAAACTATAAGAGACCTGATGCTCCACCATAATCCAAACAAAAGACAATAGATAGAACCCCAAGCACCTTCAATGATGGCTCCAAATAACCTCCACATAGCTAGAAAAATGAGATCTACAAAAAAAGAAAAAAGAGCCCCTCCCCTCGAACACTTCAAACGCCCCTTGAATGTAAAGAAAACCCCTAGCAAAAAAGATCCCACCAAAAAACCCCGTACAAAGCAGTGGCTACCACATGCAAGGAAAAAATGACACATGCAAGCCATGACATCACCATCCACAAGCCTACAACAAACCCTTGCTTGCGCACAACTTCCTTTTCATTATCAATGAAAGATTGTAAAAAAAAAAAAATTCAATTATTCTCATTTAACATTTCTATTGCTTTCTCACAATTGTATCACACAATGTTGATACCACTTGTTGGTACCCAAAACTCAATTCACAAACAATAATTAAGATTGTATATAATGAATAATACCGATTTCTCTCATGCACTCCCTCCATCAATTAATCAAATTAAATGTTGCTCTAGATAACACTAATTTAGATGTATACATGAGAATATTAAGCAATAAACAATCAAAGATCTCATCAACTATTCACTTCAAAAAATGATTGTTATAACCTAACTTGCTATGGTACTATGCTAGAAATTAAGATAATAGGTTACTAACAATTACAGTAAAATATAAAATAAGTGAAATGAGAATTATAAGATGTATAGACTTATCAAATTACACAATATGTATATGAGGAAAATCCTTATGGGTAAAAAACTTCATAAATTACCATTCCATTATAAAAAAATTATAAAATTATCTATAAAATTATAAGAAAAACTTAAGGATACCACTTCTCACTTCCACATGGCCAACAATGAATCTCTTATGCAAAGTGAAAAAGTTTGCTTATCCTACCAAATCTACCAATATTCCATATCTTCTCAATGAGAAATAAACTCCTTAAATATAGGAGAGATGACCAAATACTTGAAATGGTACTTCCATACCTATTCAAAACAACCATATGCAAATAATTAATAACCTAATAGCTTATAATAAGAATAAGGTTTTATAACCTTATATTAGAACAATATATCAATTCTATAAGGGTATGATGCCTAATAACATTATATTCCAACAAAACCTAATCAATGCAACATTTGTGGCTACAACATAAGAGACCAAGAATCACATCAACCAACATACCTTAATGAAAAAATATTCAACTAAAAGGTGACCACCATAGGAAAATAATCTAATGTTGTCAACATATAAATTTTTTGTTACAATAAGAACATTCCTTTACAAAGTGAATATGAATTGCCACAACCACATTGGATTAGGAGTAAAATTCACCACTACCACCATAGATAATACCTAATGTTACATAAATTATATGCTATGGAACATGTTCTTAAAGATGTATCATACTTGCAATTATAGGAACATGACCATCATGATGTCACAAAAAACCTAGGCCAATTCAAATCCATCATTATCACAAAGACCATGAGAGTAATGGGAGACTACCACATCATAGGACATGGTCATAGTAAGATATGCAACTATCTTGAACCTAAGGAAGGAATTTCAAGTAGGACCCATTATAAATAGAGCAAATGAGAGAGACAACCTACATTTACTTTACATTGAAAATAGATAGGTCAAAAGCACATGTAGTACTAGTAATGGGAAAGAAGAAGTGTTAGGAGTCACTGCAAGGTAGCAATGGGAATTGCAACATGGAATATATTATTGTAAGACTATGGAAGTGGGAAAGGATAAAAAATAGTTCATAAGACAAGACCACAATAAGAGAGCAATATTTTTTTAAAAGTTAAAATGAGCATACACACAGAACATTACCTATGAAAGAAATTTAGGTAAATATAATGTTAATACAATAAATAAAAACATTATATTTAATAAGGATAGATGTAGGTCAACACATTATCCATGATATCCTTAAAATCCTTCAATAGAGATTATATCTTTGACTCCTCTGAGCAATGTCACTTTCTCTCCTCTTATACAATCAATTCATAACACTCAGATTATAACTCTTAGCTTCGTTAAAAAATCATTTGGCCAATAGGAACATCATATGGCTCTCTATAATTTCTACCTTGACCTTTTATGGCTTCAACTCAAACTTCTTTCCATTATTGATGATGATAATTGTGTCCTTTCTTTTATCATGGATGAAACAAAAATCATTCTAACATGGTCTACCCAACAACACATGATATGCATCCATATGAATCACATCACACGAAATCTCATATGTAGAGCCTCCAATATGAAATAGTACTAGATATTGCTCACTCATGCAATAATATTTTGACCCTTTTGCAACCATGAAACATGGTAAGGATTAGGATGTGGTACCATTTTCAACTTCAAGTTATCTACTATCTTAGTGGAAACTAAGTTATATGTAATTGCTCCATCTATGTTTGATCATACAAAATTTTCCACTTGATTCACACTTCGTGCATAATATGCTCTTCCTTAGCCATGGTCCTCCATATAGTAGTGATTTTAGCAAGACCTTGCATAACATCAAGTTTTCTCCACCTTTAGGTGTTACATTCTCTTTCTAATTTACCAATTCATCACTATGGTATACCTATTCTTTCTCTACTTTCAAACATTTAAATGTCCTATGGCTTGTTTCTTTGCATCTATAGTAAGTACCCTAGGAAGTCCTTCCTTGGTATACTCTACCTTTTCCTTCCACTTTCTTGGAGGTCTTCTCATGTCTAAATTCTCAAGCTTTCTCACTAGATGTTATAGTCTCCTATGAAATTCACTACTTGTTTCTTTATTTTTTCATTCTTTCACTTGCCTTACCATGTGCTCTCTACTAATTTTTAAAGAAGTTCTCTTATATTCTTAGCATGTCTTGGTGGGAATCCTTTATTAACTAGATTGATAACAATTATATCATATTTAACTTAATTTTTAACCCATTTGAATATTAAGACACCTTCTCTGTCATTTTCTAGGTGACTTGGTTGATGTTGAGTCTCTAAAATTCCTCGATGTACTCCTTCATAGACATTCCTCTTTGCCTCAAGTTATAATATTTTTTCAAAAATTGCAATTATAATTATACTTTTTCCCCTTCAACTAGTCCACCATCCAATGCCGTTTATAGATCTCTTGAATTTTATTCCTTACCCTATCTTTCTACACATAATCTAGCCATATAGTTGTATGTCCCTTCAATCTAGAGGTTTAATTCTTGAATGTATTAAGTTCTTTAATATATTCAATTTAAAAATACTTCTCCAGATCAATAATCCAATCTAACAATTATTCAAGGTCCAATCCTCCTAAATAACAAGATAGATCAAATTTCACCTTACCTTCTACTCTCATCAATGCCCTAACAAGCTTATCTTCCACACTTAGTTATTCTAAAATAGAAGCCTCTAGATTTCATGGTTCCTAAATTATTATTTCAACACCATTGCAATCTTCATCTATAATTAATCCTCACATTTTGTGGTCTCAAGGGATTCTAACCTTTCTTCAATAACTCTCAAAATGCTAGTTGGTTCAACAACATGCAACTATTGGACTAGCAATAAAATAAATTCCACAAAATGAATGTGCACAATGAAAAACTAAAAAGATCATAAAATGAATGAGTAGTTTTCAATAAAATCCTTGTATATGTAGGACAAGGAGGAAGAAAAAATTTGAGAGTGAACCATTGACTAAATCTTGAAGAAGTGTGACGCATGTAGAACACCTAAGACAAGTGTGAGGAAATTTGTTGTGTGTTTATGAGGTGAGACAAACAATCACTAAGTGAGCTTAAGCTAGTGTGAATAGGTCTATTAGGTTCTAGATAAATTTAAAATAGATAGGTAATGTCTATTTTCATACTAACACCACCCTTAAGTGATACTTAGGGAGAAGCCAATAAAAAAAGAGTCTTGACAACAAGGATTAATGAGGTACTCATGTTAAAAAAAAGTTTCACAAATAGTGAAATGGAGAAAAGCCTGTGAAAAAAATACTCTAAAAAAGAACTAAATACAAAGGACACAAGATCCCACAAAGACAACTTCCTTCACTCCAAGCATATGCCACAACTCAAGTTAGTGAGGTGATGATAAAGGTTTAGTAAAGATGTTAACAACTTGCTCCTAAGTAGTCAAATATTCTAAGGAGAGAATACCATCATGGATTTTTTTTAAATGTATGTATATCTCGATGTTCTTTATCCTTTAATGCTCCATTATGATACATGAAATTGGAATGGAAATTTGGTTATCACAAAAAATAATAATAGGATGATTAGGTGGTAGACCAACCTTTATCATAAGTTTCTACATACATAAAATCTCTTGGTTGGAAAGTACTAAACCTCAATACTCAACCTTAGCAGATGATAATGCAATAGCAATTTTCTTCTTGCAAGACCAAGCAACTAGACTAGAACCAAGACAAACAAAACCTAGAAGTGGATTTCCATGAGTCAAAATCACCCACCCAATCTAAGACAATGAAGCCTACTATGCATGAAGCTCATGGCGTGTACTAAATGCAAAAATGTGTGTTACCCTAAATATATCTAAAAATATTCTTGATTTCCTTCTAATGACTCTCATGAGCATTGTGGGAAAAGTAAGAGACAAACCCAATAGTGAAGGTGATATCAAGATGAGTGTGTCAAATATAAAACATTACCAACTAAGTGTCTATACAAAGTAGCATCAATACTACTGTGTGGTGCAAGTGGTATCTAAGTGAAACTAGAATAAATTGGTGTAGGAGCATGCTTAAAATTAGTCATGCTAAACTAATGAAGCAAGTCAATGGCATGCTTTTAGTAGTATATGGATATACCATAAGTAGATTGTAGAACCTAACGACCAATAAAATAATACATAAGTTTGAGATCAGTCATGTCAAAGTTCTCCATTAAAGTGTGTCGAATATCTCGAAGCATGGATGAGGGGCTAATACTAAGCATCAAATAATCTACATAAAAGAATAGTAAAAAATATCATCTTAATGTATTTTGATGTACATTGTGTGACCTGAGTGATAACGGGTGAAACTACATGCAAGAAAGAAACCATCAATATTATCATACCAAAATTGAGGGGCTTGTTTGAGACCAAAAAATGAACATTGAAGCTCCAAAAAAGTGAAGATTCTTATGTATGAATTATAGAGATTTATCTATGTATAAATCCTCATGAATATCATTTGTAATCTCAATCACTTTTCACATCCATTTGGAAAACTAGCCATCTTTGAGAAGAAATAATAGAAATTACAAGGTGAAGAAAATACATCTTGGCTAGAATAGAAAATGTCTTAGAGTATTCAATACCCTCAACCTGTGAAAAAGTATTAGCTATAGGATATTCCTTATATATTTCAATAGAATTTCCAACTACATACTTGGTGTATTACACCCAATTGCACCAAATCATCTTTCTTCTCTTAGGAAGAGAAACCAAGTCCCATGTGTTATTCTTCAACAAAGAAGAATAACCATTTACTATAGCACATTCCCACTCTAAAATACTAGAAGCCTCTAAAACAAATTGTAGATTAGTAGATATAGTATGGATCAAAATAAGTTAGTTTCAAAAGTATGCAAGGAAATGCAAAAAAAACTCATAGGATCACCATTTGAGAATCCAACAACCTCAATAGTATTGTATGCCCATCTAGGAAAAGTATGAGTATTAAGAGGTGGAGATGGTGGTGTAGGTGGTAGAGGTGGTTGTGGAACATGACCATTATTTGAAGTTTCCTCAAGTGAAAAGGAATCCTCATGAAATGAAGGAGAAGTAGGTAGTGAGGAAGAAAAAGTGGATGGAGTATCCACCTATGTGAAAAAATCATCAAACTGAGCATCAATTTGAAATTAAACATCTCTAATGGTTGAATTAAAAAATTGTAAGCCTCCGTATCCTCACAACAGCCAAAAAAATGAATGGTTGTATCTTATTCTTCATTTCCTTACACTAACCATATAGTATGAATTCCCAAGAATTACTACCAAATACCTTGAAGAAGGAAATACTAGGCTTGATATTAGATCAAGCCTCCTTTGGAGTGATATTCTAAACTACCTTATGGGGAGTGAATTTCTAAATATAGTTGGCACAATTGATTTATTTGGCCCACAAGGATGGAGAAATAAAATGTGGGTGAATCATACACTATTTTTTATCTCACTTAGTGATTTATTTTTTCTTTCAATGACACTATTTTGTTGAGGAGTGTGGGGAATTGAATATTAATGATGAATACCATGCTTAGTGTAATAATTGAAAGGCCTAGACCACATATCCCTCCATATTATCTATATGTATTGATTGAATAGAATACCTATATTTCTTCTCCATGAACACTCTAAATGTATTGATAATGGTGACAACATCACTCCTATACTTGAAGAAAGTACACCCATGTGCAATGAGAGTATTCAACAATGAAGGTGAAAAAATACTTGGATCTTGAAAAGGAAAGAGTTGGAAATAAAATAATGTCACTATGAACTAAATCAAGTAAGGTAGTTACAAAATGGGCCTTACCCTTAGGAAAATATGATATTTTCCAAGGAAATAATCTTGAAAAACTCCCTCTATGCATGAAACTATAGGAAGACCAAGTACCACACCATATATAATCAACTACAAAATATACCTATAGTTGAGGTTTCTAAACATCTCATGCTTAAGTTTTCTCAAATAATTTGAATGAGAAATATGTCATGAACCACAAGATGACTCAAAAATATGAAACCTAGACAATCTAGACCCATGATTATCTTGGCTTGAAGCAATAATTTTATTAGGATGTTAAAGTTTTGTTAGTGATGGGAATTATATGTGGCCATAGAAGGAGTGATACAATATATTTTCTCTTCTTGTAGGACTATACTCACATCTAGAATGGGAGTAGGAATAGTCAAAGAAACTAGAGCTTGAGATATCTAGGGTGCACATGGTGGAACCTACACTAAAGGGTACCTTTCCTCTTTTTGTCACATAAATAGGTGGAGGAATTGGAGGTACCATTGGAGGGAAATGTTCTATTAGTAAATGGAATGGTTCCCATCCTATAGAAATTTGCTTTTCCTTTCCTACTAGAGGGTTAGATCTTGCAATAATGGTAAACAAGAGATGATTGAAGACTTGGGGAGAATATTTACACAATATGGTTGTTTTGTTTTCTCATAGTGATAGGTGGAGGAACATGAGGCACTACTAGAGGATATAAGACCTTAGGAGCAACGAGAGGTTATATTGATGGAGGATGTTTTTCCTAATCCACCAAAAGGGTAGGCATAGGAATAGAATAAAAATACAATGGTTGTGTAATCAAAGGGGAAGTGACCACATGGGAGCAAGAAGAAGTTTTTAAAGAAAAGGGCCCTAAATGAATCAATTTGAAATTTGAATATTGATTTGAATAAAAATTCTCCATGAAGTTGTAAGGGTTAGAGATGAAGTCTATAAATGATCAAGTGACAAGCCTCCATGAGACACAATGGTTTGTATTCAGTATGCTAGATAATTTTCACTACACTCTCATGTGGAAAATTTAGGAATTTATGGACCATGAAGGTGATTTTTTCCATAGAAGTTAGCCATGGAATGCCCAAATTCATATGGAATAATTTTGATTTAATTATGATAGAGAACACATTTTCCATGCACTTGGTCTAACCTGGATTGAAAAAATGATAGAACCCATGGTAGGAAGAGACAAGCCATAATTTGTTCATATGTAAAATTCTGAATCATCATATTTGTCTTGATGAAATTGATTGATATAGAGACTTTATTCTCTTATAATATTAACCCTACTAGTAGAGTCAATGAGAAATCTATTGATGGTTTTATGATTGAATTAGGAGGGTATATATAGAGGACCATCCTCTATACCAATAGGCATATCATTAGAAGAAAAAATGTGACAAGGATATAGATTCCATGCACCTAATATGATTGGGGGCTAAGCACCCACCATACTCACCATATCATTAAATGGAGTATGAGGCTTAGAGGTAAAAGGTGCATGATGAAGTCTAATGTAGTTATCATAATGTTTAGGGAAATGATTCCCATAAATTTGCATAGTTTTATAAGGCTTCACAATATAATTTTTTGAATTCTTAGGTCCATCGACAAGCTAGATACTATCAAAATAAATATAGTCTTGCACTAGGTGTCAAAGACACATAAATCTCTTAGTATCATGTCTAGGGACTTGATGAAATTGATAGAAATCCTAAAGTGATCTAATAGGAGGAAGTTGGATTCATTTTTTTTCAATATTTTGTATTATGCTATGTAAATATTCTAATAGTTTAGTAAACTATTTGCACCTCTAAGATGCTACAATGGGATCATCAAAGGTTTGAGAATTATTAACTATGTTTGTGTTTTGTTAAAAACATTTATTTTTCTTATAGTTTGTGAAGAAGAGACATTGTCTTGGGTATTAATGGGAGTCGATGAGGTAGAGATCCCATACTTACTAATAGAATATTGATAGTCTCATAAGGATATGAAAAGACGTGTTAATATTTTATCTCTTAGCTCAAGTTGCATATTTTTGATAAACACATGTTGCACATTAAAGTCTAGTAGCTCATATAGATATTTGTGAGAAAAGAGATTAATAATTAAAAATAAATTTAGTTACTTTCTCATAGACTATCCTTTCTTATAGTGGATAATATTAGTAAATGTGACCTGCAATCTAATGTTTGCTTGAAAGTATTAGAGAAACTAATTTACCAGCTTCTCAAAATTATTTATAGAATTTTGAGGAAGTGAGAAAATCCTATACATTATGTTGTCTTTGAATGAAAATGGGAAATTATTTTCTAGAAAAGCATCTTGAAAGAGAAAATCAATGCAAAGAGGAGTGAACATAGAGACATGAGTTTGAGGGTCTTGTTTTCTATTATAATTTTTAAATCAAGGCACTTCAAAGCTTGCGGGTAAGGGAGTGGTGTGAATTTATAAAGATAGAGGGATACAACTATAATATGGAGGAATAAGAGGTTGATGAAAATTAGTACCCATGGAAGCAAGTTGGATCTATAGCTATAGAAAATTATATAAAAGTTGTTTAATGATTGGATCTATGGTATATGTTTGAGTGGTATATTTTTGTGGAGTAGAAAAGTTTAAAGCAATAGATCCAATGGGTAAAGAAGTGGCAAAAAATATTTTGTAAAACTATAAGGATAACCAAGTAGGAGGTGCATTAATTATGACTATGGGCATTTTTCTACCATGTGCATGATTAGAGCTAACATGAACATATAAATTTGCGTGATAGTGATGTTTGAATGAAAATTGGTTGTGTTTGTAAATATTGAACTATAGTATGAGATATTGTACTAGACAATGTGCAACAAGTCTCAAAAAAGTTATAATGATTATTGGAGAATGGGATGGAGGCATCCTAGTAGAAAATTGTTCATGTGTGAAATTAGATGCAATTCAAATAGGAATTGTGAGTGTTCTTGATTCTGCTATATTGTGAATGTGAAGGATCCTCTTAAATACATTACTTGAATGGAGAGATTGGGTTGTAAAACTCATAAAAGAGTTTACAACATGCAATATGGACTACAACATAGATAATGAGGGAAATAGGCCCTTTAAAGTTTTTTAGTTTTTTTTTCTTTGTTTTGAAAAGATAAAAATGGTTTTTGTGTTGAAGCAAAAGGTTCACCAAAATGTAAAGGGGAAAAAGTTAACTTTCTCAAAGGAAACACCGTTGAGAGACAACTTTAATCTCTTTCCACTAGGATAAACCAACACCTTAGGTTCTCCTAAATCTACTTCAATTATCCCTTTAATATAATAATAAAAATAATAATAGAAATTTATAAATTATAATGTAAAATGTCTAGCTATAATAGGCTAGTGAAAATATCTCTTTCTAGAATAAAAATTTCAAATTCCTCCTACATCAGGCTTGTGAAAATATCTCTTTATGGGTGAACCCACAAAAGTGGTTTACAATTGGAGCGAGGAAGAAAAAGTTGACAAAAATGACCCCATGCCAAAAATTTTTCATTTTGGGGGTTCGAGCGAACTAATAGGTTTGAACGAACTGAAAGAGGGTTTGCTAGAACCTTGGTTCGAGTGAACCCATTCAATGCAAGTTCCCACCATCCCGCCAAAAAACACAATGAAAACCCTTTTTGAAAGGGGGTTTGAATGAACCTTGGTTTGCTCGAACTCTTGGGGGTTTTCTTGAACCCCCCTTTTCCCACCTTTCTGCTCTTTGGCACCAATTTTTTTTTCCCCTTCAAAGCTTAGGTTGAGGATGAAAATGGAGACTTCAAAAACCCAACTAGAATACAGTAGTCCTCAGAACAAGCCATCTAACAACTATAATTTTAATATGTTTTGGTTTTATTATATATTTGTTTTTTTAGTTTTATTAAACATAAGTTTTTCACCAAAAATCAAGCTCTCTGTTCTGCACATGTGGAAAAATAGTAGATTATCAAAATGAAAATTTATAAATATGAGTGCACTAGATATTGAAGTCCTTGGTCCAACAAAAAAAATAAATTGAATTTCGATACATACAAAAAAAGTTACGCATTATATGGTCCACCTATGTTTGAATTGTAATTGGTTTGACTTTGAAACTTGATTAAGGAAAAATAATTCAATAAAACACTATCTAACCAAGTGGAAGCACTAGATATTGGAGTTAAAAATCTAAATTGAAAGAATTAGAATTTTATCCTTCTTGGAAAAAAAGTTATGCATTATACGGTGAGCGTCACTCCTTAAAAATGTCATTTTCTGAAAAAAAAAGTTTTCGAAGGAGATGGAAAAAGAAGTGCAATTTGATTCCAAAAAAATTGAAAAAAATATATTTAGAATCTACAAACAAAATTTCACAAAACTCTAGTTTACATCATCTTCAAATTCCTCATGGTTCAGCTGCTATAGGTGCCCGAAAGTGAAGATTTAGTTAGAAAAAAATATTTCAGTGTCCAGTTTGGCCAAAAAATTGTAAACTAGTATTGTTGGATCACCCTTATAGAAGAAAAATTACAAATTTAATCCTACATAAACTGAAAATAATAATCATGAGGAAAATGTATTCCTTTTTTGGAGGCCTCCACCTCAAACACTAGTGTGTCATGCAAACATCCTTGTGTCACATTGTCATCCAATCTAAACACACAACAAAAGGTATTGCTAGGCTTAGGAAATTTTTCTATATGCATATAATACAAAAAATATGATTTCAATGTATGAATAATTCTAGGGATAATAAAATATGGTAACAAAAATAACAGTCTAGATATTAGAATAAAAATAAGTTAAAAAGCACAAGAAAATTGGTGGAAAATATATCACCAAGAAGTGTTTCCTTTCCCACGAAAAACCTACAAACAAGAAAAGAAAAACTAGTTTTAGTAGTTGTTTGAGAGGCTTGCCTTAGTCAATCCCCCATTTTGATCTTTCAACCTCCACAAAAGCGTAGATTTTTTGATAATATTTGAAAGAGAAATTCAAAATACTTTTAAATTGACAATCTAGATGACCAAAATATAGAAAATCTCAACACACTATGCTAGCATTTGAGATTGTGTAATTAAACACAAGAAAATGAAAATAAAGAGAAAGGGAACAATTTTATAGGAAAAAAACCAACTAGAAATTTGTAAAAGCTCCCAAAAAGACTAATGCTTACTTGATTTTATTGTTCTTCACAGTCTCACAAAATTTATGTTCACAAAATTCTCAAGATCACATGCATTATGCTGATATAACTTACTAGTAATGAAAATGATGGAGTTTCTTCTCCAAAATTATAGAGTGTAAGTTAGGAATCAAAAATCCCATTGTTCCCCCAAAAGGGAAAGTTTGAAAGACATATTGGTAGGAATTACACCCAAGAGCATTACTTTGTGAGCTATTAGTGGGAAGGTAACACTCAAATGACCATCAAAACTATGATTTTTTGTGGGATGCTAGCATGTCATGTCGACATTGGTGCAATGCAATCCCATTTAGGAAAAATAGAATAAAAAAGTCTAAACTATCATTAAAATTCTATAAGTATAGAATCCAAGTGCTAACATTTTGTGATTAAGATGTTCTACATGATAGAGATGAAGTGATGACATGATGCAATATGAAATTGCAAGGGTGTGCAATTTTTGACACTACACTATTTTAATAGAAAATTATGTAACTTTTTACCAAATTCAAGTGAGAGATGTCACAAATTATTCCTTCCTTTTTTTCTTCATCTCTCTCTCTCTCTCTCTCTCTCCCCCATTCACCACTATTTATAGGATATAAACATTCTAATTCTTGATGGTAGAATTCTCCACATTTATACTATGTTACACTAAATTAACAAAAAATTCCTTTTCTATATCTATCTCTTTCTCTTCCATAATTATTTTCCCTTATTTCTTCTCAATTTGGCATTCTAAGAGTACATGATCCTCACTCTTTCTAGTTTTGATTTTTCTCATTGAGCGGTTGGTTATACTACTCAAATTTATTGATATTATGTTAGTTTGGGTTAGATTAACTTCTTTGGCCCTTTAATTTTTATTTAACTTTTTTTTTGAGAATATTGTCCAAATACCATGGGTTACTTTTTGAATTTCACCATAGCTACATAAAACTACTCCCACACCTCCTTTACCAACATCCTAGTGGAAATTGACTTATCAAAGGCTCTCACTATATATTTTATCTTTCAAGTGGAATATTAGACTTGGATTTAGTCTATTGAATACAAGGCTATCTCCATCCATTGTAATGATTGGTTTGATTGGTTTGTAAAATTTTGTGCTCTTTGCAGTAGTGCAGGTATTTTCTAGTTTTGAATTTTGTTTTTTTCTAGAATTCTATTTTCTCAATGTTGTAACTGATCAGTTCTCATTTTGGAGACTTCGATGGGCCATATCTTTTGCATCCAGACACATTTTTGGGTGCCATTTGTTTTGAAAGTGCATGTTTTTTCGTGTATTTCGTCATGGTGCTACCAGTTTCCTCTTATTCTATTTGAGAATTGTTTCTTCAGATATTGTCCTTTTGGACCTTATGGGCTCACATTACCTTGCATGTATTTATGATTTTGTAAACGCACTAAGATAAAATTCCTCAGTATTGTATATGTATTATGGGATCTTGCACATCACTTTGTGCCTTGTTGTAATTGCACTATGATATAAAGTGCCATGGGGGTTGATGTTTTTCTTCATACCTTTCTAATGCTTATGTGACTTTTGTTTTCACATTCTTTCTATCTACTTGTACTTTCATGATTGCACCTTCAAATGTTCTTGGTTCCTCTTCATGCACTACTTTCAGGAATTTCAATTTTAGTGTACTTGTCATGCCTCTCCCTTTTAAACATTATGGGGGGTTTCTATTGTTGGTGCTACTGTTTCCTTGGTTTCGCATTGGAGTGAGCTATGTATATAATATTTGTTCCTATGTACTAGGCGGATGCAACAACTAGTTACCCATGCATTTTGGTGAGATGGAGCACTTACCATATGGACACTCTTGCATTCCTATTTCTAGAGGCAACCTTCCATTTTCACTTGATCAGTTCCTCAAACTATTGGTACTTGTGCCATCTATATCTTTGAATTCTAGATTTTTTCCTTGGTTTTCCATCAGATTCAAGTAGTGTTGTTGGTGGCACTCATACAGATTCTTGTCTTCTTGATCTTGATTACAATGAAGGTTCTTCTTTCAACATTTCAACAGTCTTTCTTCGACAGTGTTTGTAGCTTCTTCATGCTTCATAGTGTTCCTTTGTTCCTATCTTTTGGGACAACCTTGTCTTGTTTGGAGGCTTCTTTAGTCCTTCACTTGGATTTCATCTCTTTTTGGAGTAGAGTTTTTCCCATGAGGTTTTCTCTATTTCTCCACATTATAGAGGTCTTCTGTTTGTACATGGGTATCTTCTTGGCTTTGCTTTCCAGGACCCATCTTGCATTATTTTTAGGGTTTTTAGCTACTCCCTAAGTTCATCTTAAGTGGGGGTGTTAGAGTTATCATGCATTAGCTAATAATTAATTAATCTTTAATTGATTATTAGTCTAATTTATTCTCACACACTTTAGCTAAACTTAGGAATGCTTTATTAGTTGAGTTAATAATAGATCATTATGTCTCATCTCATGTGATGTTGAAACTTGTCATGATTTGATCATTTCTCATTTAGGACTTTGCTCTTATAAGCACTCAACCCTCTTTGTAAATTACTTCATGGAGAATATTTGGAGCTTTCATATATTCTTGAAAGCTTCTTCGGTAGCTTTTTCTTGTTGATGAATATAGCAATTCTTGTTTGTAGATCTCTTGCATGGAAGGTGTACTTGTTTGTTGTTTGATCTCGTGGATCATGGTTTTGTGCTTGTTTCACAATTCTAACATGGTTTTCCACTAGGCATTTAGCTTTGAATAATCCTCATTCTATTTGAAAGATGACCTCATCTACTTAATCGTAGAATGCCCTCCACCACCACCTTACTATGCATCTTGATAGCTCTAACTTCAACTAAATCACCTATTTTGGGTACTATTCCTCATTCTTAATTCATGTAGTGGCCTCTTTTACATTGCTCCTAATTTTCCATGAAATTATTTTTAGTACATAACTATTTCTACTACATCTTCTTCATAGTCAACTTCTTTGGTAAGGTATTCTTCTCCCTACATAATTCCCTAGGTTGGGTTGTCTATGGTAGATTCTACTCCACTTTTTCTTGGGTCTTAGGACATGGGAAATTTTCCTTCTTGGATTATTATTCCTAACTCTATCTCTTAGTCATACATCTTGGTTATATGTATGCACTTGGCTAGTGCTAGGTCTAACTTTTTTTAGGATAGATCCTTCAATGTTATTTGTGATTGGTAGCTTAGATACAATAGTATTATTTTTTTTGAGCCACTAACTATTCCATTTATCAACAAAATTTTTTGGTGCTCCTTAGACTACTCTAGGTAAGTGCACAAAGATGAGGGGCCAAAAAGAGGTCTTAAGTGGCCACTTTTTTTTTATAAAATTAGGAAATACTAACCTTGGATGAGAAATTGAGGATAGTTACA
This sequence comes from Sequoia sempervirens, assembly GCA_007258455.2. Classification (NCBI taxonomy): domain Eukaryota; kingdom Viridiplantae; phylum Streptophyta; class Pinopsida; order Cupressales; family Cupressaceae; genus Sequoia; species Sequoia sempervirens. The sequence goes on along the minus strand of VDFB02000003.1, from coordinate 556,114,475 downwards.
CTCAAAATTTTAAGATGCAACAAAAAAAGGACCATAGAGCTTCAAATGTACTTTCTAAACTAATATTTTTCTTTTAAATAGTAGAGATTAAGGGGTTCAAACAATATACCCACAGAAATTGACCTTGTTTTTTCAAAAAAATATAACATAGTGTCTATTGTGGGTAAGTCAAAAGGTTAACTTTTTTTTAGTATTTTTAAAATCATTTTAGTGAGAAATTAGCTAACTTCATTTATTGTGGTCTTGAATTTTTCTGATATTTTTTAATGAATACAATTTTTTTATGAATTTTCAAAGTGGACACATCCTAAAAAACTATTGTGCTAACCCTGTAATTTTTGAAAAATAATCGAAATCAAGATTTTTTTGAATGTGTAGAATAGAGTCTAGTTTATAATATTGTAATTTATTTGAAATTTCAATGAAAGGTTAAAAAATGAAGTAAACAATACCAAACAATGGTTTTTGACAAAAAAAATATATACCAACAAAAGAAATTAAAGTTGAAAGCCTTAATAGAGTAAAAAATGTGAAAAAAACTACATCGTTAAATAGCTAAGAGAGAGCTTAACATTACCCAGGTTTTTTTACTCAACTTTGAAACACGTGTAAACTCAATGGTTAGCACCAACGAGATTATGTGAAATTTTGTAGAATATGTAGAAGCATGTTTTTGGGCATTGGAAAGGCAGTCCAAGCCTTTGGGTTGGAATTCCAAAGAAAATCCAAGCCAAAGGCTTGGGGATTCCCAAAGAAGGAAAAAACACGAGCACATTATAATTTGCACTCTCGTTATGTCACAAATTTGACATAACACAAGCACATTATAATGTTCTCACTTTATGCCACAACTTTGACATAACACGAGCACATTATAACGTGCTCACATTATGTCATAACTTTGACATAACGCGAGCACATTATAATGTGCCTGCGTTATGTCAGAACTTTAACATAACATAGGTACATTATAACGTGCTCATGTTTTGTCACAAATTTGACATAACACGAGTGCGTTATAATGTGCTCATGTTATGTCACAACTTTGACATAGCACGAGTGCATTATAATGTGTGTGTGCTATGTCACAACTTTGACATAATGTGAGTGTGTTATAATGCGCTTGAGTTATGTATCTCTTGAAATTATTTTTGTGTAAGTTTGTTAAATGTATGTTTTATGTATGTATGTTTCACATATATTTGTATGTATGAATGCATGCATGAATGTATGTATGTTTGTATGTATGCATGTATGCTTGTATGTATGTATGTATGCTTGTATGTATGCTTGTATGTATGATCTTGTATGTATGTTTGTATGATGTATGTTTGTATGTATGTATGCACTTGTATGTTTGAATGCACGTATACGTATGTTTGTATGTATGGTTGTATGCATGTACATATGCACAAATGTATGTATATTTGTATGTATTTATTATGGAATCCATTTCCTTAGAGCAAGTATTTAGCATTAGGATGGGTCCCAAAGTGGCTTTAAAAAGTGTGTCAAATTTATACACCAAAATGATCAACTTGAAGATCTAGAGTATAGGGTTTAGTGTAGTAGGTTGAGGATTTAGGGTATAGGGATGAGGGTTGAGGGTGTAGGGTTTAGGGCTTAAGGTACAGGGTTGAGGGTTGAGGGATAGTGTTCATGGTTGAGGGTATAGGGTTAAGTGTATAGGTTACAAGGATTAGGGTTTCAAATATTTGATATAGGGTTGAGGGCTTATGGTTTAGGGTAAATTAAGGTACAAGATTGAATGTATGGTTTAGGGTTTAGTTATGGGGTTGAGGGTTGAGGGATTACAATTGAGGGATAATGTTTAGGGTTGAGGGTATAAGGTTAAGTTTATAGGCTATACATGGATTAGGGTTAAGGATATTGGGTATAGGGTTTAGGGTATGATTGAGGGTATAAGGCATATGGTTAAGGGTTGAGAGTGTAGGTTTTAGGGTTTAAGTGTAGGGTTGAGGGACAATGTTCAAGGTTTAGGGTATAAGGTTGAGAGTATAGGGTATAGGGATGAGGATTAAGGGTGTAGAGTTTAGGATTTAAGGTATAGGGTTGAGGGATAGTGTTCAGGGATGAGGGTATAGGGTTAAGTGTATAGGGTATGGGATTTGAGGGTATAAGGCATAGGGTGAAGGGTTGAGAGTTTATGGTTTAGGGTATAAGTATAGTGTTAAGGGACAATGTTCAAGGTTTAGCATATAAGGTCGAGGGTATAGGGTATATAGATGAGGGTTGAGGGTGTATGTTTTAGTGTTTGAGGTATAGGGTTGACGGTGTAGGGTTTAAGTATAGGGTTTACAGTTGAGGGATAATGTTGGGCAGGTGCAAAAATATGGGGGACCAAAAAGTGGCCACCTCATTTTGATTTTTAGAAAAATCCAAAATGCAAGTGTGTTATAACATGCTCACATTATCGCTTGGAGTGATCAAGCCTCAAGCTCGATCACTACAAGCCTATAATGTGCTTGTGTTATAATGTGAGCATGCTATAAGCTATTTAAACAAAAAAATAAAATACTCATTTTATTTTTTCCAATAGTTGCTAAAAACCTCCTTCGTGACTTGCAAACCTTACATAACGTGCTCACATTTTTGGAAGGTCAAAACCACTTGATTTATTCACTGAATCTTCATGAAAATGTCACCACGATATCGGGTAGGTTGAAGGAGTAAGTAATTTATATTTTTTGTGTGAATATGGTATTAAATAAGTAGATTTAACATGTTTTTGATGTAAATTTATTTAATTTTTAGGAAATGATAATGCACCTCCAAATCCTCCTCAAATTCCTAATTCACCTCATGCTGAAATACCCTCTTGAAGAACAACCTCAACAAACACCTCCAATAATTCCTCATCATGCTTCAGGAACTCAAGGAAATTTAATGGGGAAAATTAAAAAAAATAAAAAACAAATTGAGGAGTTAATTGCAAGGTTGAGAGATCTTGCAGGCATAACCTTACATAGAACCACACTTGCTCAATAACTTGAATCCATAATATCACATTTAGATTCAATTAGCAAGAAAATATCTAGTTGGTTTGACAAGAGACGTTTCGATAATTTTATACAAATGAATTATCATATAAATAAGTTAAAGATAAAAAAATTATAAAACTTGAATTGTGTCCACTATTCACAAACCCTAGAAAGAATCAACCTTTAGATAAATATTAAGTTGTATTTTGTGTGAGCTTGTGTTTATAAAAACAAACACATGTGTAGTGGCTTAGGTTGGCTGAGTGGCTTGGCTGTCATTATTGAGTCTTCTTGAGAGTGCATTTGTGAAGCATTTCATGGGATGTGTGGATTCATGCTTGGACACATGGGAATGCATTGGAGGGCTTGATTCTTAAGAAGTGTTCATTGTAACTCTTATATTTGGTTCATGGCTAATTAATATGATGGAGTATGGATGCTTTTGGAGGATAGGTTTTTCCCTCTTGAGGGTTTTCCTAGGGTATATCTTGTGTCATCTTTGATGGGTATATTGTCTATTCTCTTGCATGTGGATTTTGAGCACTTATTTGCATTGTTATCTCTTTTGGGTTATGTGGAAATTGTCATACAATGGTTGGAAGTTTCCTTACATGAATGCCACATTCGACCTTGATAGTCAAGTAAATATTAGCAAGTTCATTTAATTTAATTTATTAAATTTCATTTTTTAAATGTAAGATTAACTAAATTAGTTGAATGATTATAATAAAATTTTAGGGTCATAGCGTTCACTGTGTTTTTATTGGTCCTCCACCTCCCTATTACATGATCACGTCTACTGCAAAGGTATGTAACTAGTAAAGAGTTATAAATATTACATGTGAATAGCTAAACGTTATATGAATGGTATTCTTATATCTTATTTTGGATGTTGAATAGGTTAATCTTGGACCTTTGATGGCAACACTTGGTAGTTGAGGTGGTCATCAACGTTTCACTCAGGTAATAATATTATTTTTAATTTTAAAATTAGAAAAATGTATTTCGTAATTGAATAATGTTTAATGACTTGACGGTTCTAGATAGTTTGTAAGTATACTTTGTACTTTTTAATTAATTTGATTTCAAGTTGTTAAACACTTCATAATCCTATGAATTTCTTTTTTTCATGTTGTTGACCTCCAAAAATATAGGCTAGTGGCATCACTAGCTTGTAGCATACCATTTCATTTTTATCCTCCTAACTGTCATCACTAGCTTGTAGCTATAGACACCTAAATTTGGACACTTAATTTATCCAAATTTATCCCCTTTTGTCTAAGCATCCCCTTTATTTGTATTAATTAAGTAATATCGCTATTATTTAATTAATATCCTTAATTCTTCCAAACCCCTAAGGTATCTAGTTAAATAATTAAATACCTTACCCCCTCTCATTAGATGAATTAAATAAATATCACATTTATTTAATTCCTCATATACCACATCCTCCATCATTTTTATCTAATCTTAATTATTCTCCTAATTTCATCATTAGGGATGTGCACATGCCTAATTCTTGATTAGGATGTGTCACATCCTCCAACTTTTGCAAGTTGGCCTCTAACCTCTCTTAGCCACCTAACCCTCCTCTAATCTTTTATTAACTAGCCTAATCAACCTCTCAAAGAATTTTTAATTCATTTTATCCTTCCAAGGAATATTAAATTCGTTTTACTCTTCCCCATGTCAATTTTTAATTCACATTTAATCCCCCAATGCACCCCTTTGAAGAATTTTTAATTCCCCACATTTCCTCTCACCCACATGGGGATAAGGACCCCATAAAACACTCCACTCCCCTTGTGAATTTTTAATTCACATTTAATTCCTCACTCAACATTTTCACAATTTTAAAATTACATGTCTCTTACATGTCCCCCACTCAACAATTTTTAATTCACATTTAATCCCCTAATGCACCCCTTGGAATTTAAAATTCCTTCTCTCATCCCCATGAGAATATTTGAGGAATTTTTAATTTCCCACATGTCCTCTCACCCACATGGGGATAAGGAGGAATCCCAAGGTATTATCCTTCCACCTCATATACACATCACCCTTTTAGGCCACTTCACATGCCACATGTCAAGATGTGAGGACTTGTGAGTTCTCAACTCACCTTAGCCCTACATCTTAATCTTGGTGGCTCAATCTTGAACATCCATTTCACTAGAGAATTCCAAATTCTCAATAAATACCCCCTCTTTTCTCGCATTTTGAGAGAGATTATGCATTGTAGCCAAACTCTTGCAAAATTTTCTTAGAATCCATACTTAGCCATTTTCATGCTTGCACCCACTTGCACCCATCTTCATATCATCATCTAGCTTGCATCTCTTGTCATCCAAGGAGCATACACATCAAAGATCAAAGGGCCAACTAAAGGATCAATTCGACGCAAGGTAAAACGTTCCATTTTATTGCCTTTATTTTGCATTGAATCCAACTAGGCTAATCTTGAGGTGTAGGTTGTTTTTAGTGTTATTTTGTAACTTCTTGTTTGTTGCTCATATTCTAGCACCCAATTTCAACCTATCACATTTGTGGCACACCTGATGGGACCCACAAATAGGTCTTTTGCATTCACATTTGCTATGTTTTGACTTTTTACAGGTATAGGTTACAGAGGGGCAGACCCGACCCACACAGGGCTGGATTTGACCTTCCTGAGGCTAACCTGACCTACTTGAGCAGACCTGACTTGACAGATAGGTGGAACCACCCTCCACAGTCGAACTTGACCTTCCCCAGTGGTGGACCTGCCCTCCCCAGATTATAGAAATTGTTTTTTTTGGAAAAAATTTCACAGAGGGGCGGACCCGACCTAACAAACAGGTGGACCTGACCTAACAGATAACTGGATTTTCCCTAGAAAGTCAAATTTTCCCTCTCCTTGGGCGGATTTTCCCTAGACAACTTTTTTCAAAAGGTGAAATTTTGGTTTATTAACAACTTTTTGGCTATTTTAAGGGTTTTTAACTCCTAATTAGGAACATAGTTTAATTAAGAGGTGTCAATCAACCTTGTATGATGTGTTTTGGGTGAGTTATTTGATGTATCCAATCCCCTTGCATCATTCAGTGATCCTGGGTGACGAGAAATCGTAGCTTACCTCATCCTTTGAGTCTACCCATTTTATCTTTCTTAGTGGGACCTGCTTGGGGATTTCATCACCCCAAGGGACAATTCCAACCATGCTTATCGGCGGGGTATATAAAGGGGGGAGAGCAAAAGTTGTACCTCAATCCAACCATGTTGTAATTGGCAAAACATCAGGATGATGTGAAGAGTTGGTCCAAGCCTTCTAGGTTCCCGACTCACGCTTGTAACGGGTTGGTTTTCACGGTTTGGGCCTCACGTACCAGGTGTATATCGAGGACTCCCTAGTAACCATGCGCATCCTAGATTAGAGGAATGGTTTGACTATACCCATCCTACTAAACTTAGGCTTGTGCTGTCTGAATTGTCTTTTTTATGCAAAACTAGTGATTGTCTGATTCAACCAAATCCTTATCTTTTATGATTGTTGTGTTTTCAGTCCTTTGCCTTAGTCTCTTTTTTGTCAAGAGTTAAGTCAAACCAATAGACAGCCAGATTTTCCTTTACAAACAAGCGGACTCGACCTTTACATAGCCGGATTTGACCAACTTTTGCTCCTTGGGTGTGGACTTTCCCTCTCCTTGGGTGGACTTGCCCTACTATCTAGTCCTTTTGGAGCCTATTTTGGCCATTTTTGACCAACTTTTGCTCCTTGGGCGGACTTTCCCTACTAACCAGTCATTTTGGAGCCTGTTTTGGCCATTTTTGACCAAATTTTGCTCCTTGGGCAGACTTGCCATATTAAACAGTCCTTTTGGAGCCTATTTTGACCATTTTGAACAACTTTTGCTCCTTGGGTGGACTTTCCCTCTCCTTGGGTGGACTTGCCCTATTAAATAGTCCTTTTGGAGCTTGTTTTGGCCATTTCTAATCAACTTTTACTCCTTGGGCGGACTTTCCCTCTCCTTGGGTGGACTTCCCTACTAACCAGTTCTTTTGGAGCCTGTTTTGGCCATTTTTGACCAAATTTTGCACCTTGGGTGGACTTGCCCTCTCCTTGGGCAGACTTGCCCTACTAACCAATCCTTTTTGAGCCTGTTTGACCATTTTTGACCAACTTTTGCTCCTTGGGCAGACTTGCCCTATTAAAAAGTCCTTTTTGAGCTTGTTTTGGCCATTTTTGATCAGCTTTTTTTCCTTGGGCAGACTTGACCCATCTTTGGGCGGACTTGCCCTCTCCTTGGGCTGATTTGCCCTAACCTCTACTTAGCCAGATTTGCCCTGATAGACAACCATATATCCCCACCATTTCCACACCATAAACCCATTTTCCTCCGTTCAAGTGCCAATCTTCTCAGTTTTTCGTGCTCTTTCCAACAACATATACCACTTCATACTTTTGACCAATTTTATTTCCTTGGGCGGATTTGCCTTGACCTCTACTCAGCCAGATCTTCCCTAACAAACAACCATATATGCCCTGCCATTTCCACATTGTAAACCCATTTTCCTCCATTTAAGCGCCAATCTTCTTGGTTTTCCGTGCTCTTTCCATCGACATATACCACTTCATACTTTTGAGAAGTTTCTCGGGGCCCCTTTTCCTTCCCCATCCGCCTTCTCAGGGGGGCATACCCTACCATTCTCTCTCAATCTTCTGTCATAAACCTTCCCTTACGAGACCGGGGAATCCCCTCTAGACAGCCCTCCAGACAACCATACTTTCCCTCCTCTAGAGCCATACCTTCCCTCCTCAACAATCCCAATCAATCATTCATCTGTTGTGAGCAGTTGTTTACTCATTCCAAGTAGTCATTCATCTGTTCCGGTCAATCATTTACTTGTTCCAAGTAAACTTTCATCCATTTAACACATCCTTTCATCATTTTGAACTCTTGTTTTATCATTCTGATCATCCATTTACTCATTCCGAGTAAATGTTCATCCATTTAACACATCCTTTCATCATTCCAAACTCTTGTTCTATCATTCCAATCATCTGTTTACTCGTTCTGAGTAAACGTTCATCCCTTTAACACATCCTTTCATCATTCTGAACTCTCATTCTATCATTCCAATCAACTGTTTACTCATTCCGAGTAAATGCTCATCCATTTAACACATCCTTTCATCATTCTAAACTCTCGTTTTATCATTCCGATCATCCGTTTACTCGTTTCGAGTAAATGTTCATCCATTTAACACATCCTTTCATCATTTTGAACTCTCATTTTATCATTCTGATCATCTGTTTACTCATTCTGAGTAAACGTTCATCCATTTTGCACCTTCGTCTATCATTTTGAACTCTCGTTCTATCATCCTGATCATTCCTTTACTCATTCCAAATAAATGTTTCAAACCTCCTTCCTATCATTTTGAACTCTCGTTCAATAGTCCTAATTAATCGTTTACTCATTCTGAGTAATCTTTCATCTATTCCAAACTTTCATCTTCTCATTTCGAGAATCATTCATCCATTGTGAGCAGTTGTTTACTCATTCTAAGTAGTCGTTCATCTGTACTGACCAATCGTTTACTTGTTTTGAGTATTCATTCATACATTTTTTATCGTTCATTCCTCCAATCAAATCATCATTTTCCCCATCCAAATCCCTTGAACTTCATCTCAGGTTATTATCCAAATTAACCTAAGTGTTTGATCTGATCGTCATCATCAACATTCTCTTAAGATTGTCATCCATCCTAAGTCAATCATCATCATCAGGCCAGTCAATCCATTTTCAATCTCAAAGTGGATTCAGTGCCGCAATCGTTCATTCATCCTTTAATCCAATTAATCAGTATCCTACGTCACCTAGGGTAAGCTCTATATGGGGTTTACAGTCCCTTTCATCATCCTATCCAATCCATCATTTGATCTTATCAATCAATTGATCAATCTTATCCAATCCAATCCAATCACATCCCTATCCAATCACCTTCACCCCAATCAATCTACTTCCATCTTGAAGCAAATTTGGTGTCGTAATCATCCTTTGATAATCAAATCCAATCATTAGAAGCAATCCCATCACATCATCCAATCATCCTAATCTAAGCTTTAATCCAATCCCAATCTGAGCTTAACCTAAATCTCGATTTGTGCTTTAGTCCATTCCCATCCAAAATCTTTGATCCATCTTCTTTATCCTTTCATCATCATGAATCCTTATCCTCCATCAATAATGGTCAAGGGAAACCCTAATTACTTTGACAACGATAACAAAAGTCTTGTTGATCAAGAAGAATGTGAGATAGATTCCCTTGACACTATCATTGCTAGTAAGATTTCTCCACCTGCTTTCCCAAATCTAATCAGCCCTTTGAGTTATCCTGTTATGTCTTCATCCATGTGTAATCATGCTCCTTATGCTACCTTTGACAAGGGATACCCATCATATCCATCATATCCTTCATCTACATCATCCCCTTATCCAACACCCGCATCCTCTTATCCTAGTCTGCCATCACAATACCCCTATCCTAATCCCTCATCCACATCCTCATATCTTAATCCTTCATCCATATATACCCCCTACCCTAATCTTCCATACCAATCTCCTCACCCTAATCCTACATTCGCATCACCCTATCCTAATCTAACATCCACATCAACTTATCCTATCTGACATCCACATTTCCCTATCTCGATCCGCCATCTCAATCTTCCCATCCTAATCCACCATCCTCATACCCTTACTACAATCCACCACTCGCATCCTCGTGTCCTAATTCACCATGCCAATACCCCTATCTTAACCCTTCACCTAATTCCCCATCTATTCCCAGTCCTGCATCCAATCCCATTCCTCTATCTAATCCTAGTCCACCAATCTCTAGTCCTAATCCACCACCAACCCATAATCCTTCATCCAATCCTCCCTCACCATCCAAACCTAGAGTATGCAAGTTTCTCACTCCAAAAGTTCTCCAAGGAATTATAACAAGGAAGACATATCCCACTCCACACCTCGAAGTCATGGAATTATGCCATCCCAATCCATCATTCACGGTCATTGGTGACGAGACCCTTCTCCACCCAACACCTATCATTGATTATGCCACCCCTAGCACCACTCAAATTGTTGAAACCATCACATCCTCTAAATACACTAAGATCCCATCTCCTACCCTCACATCTACTAAATCCATTGAACACCCACCTCCTACTCCGAGAGCTGTCGAACCCATCGGTGACACCCAAATCCAATCCACTTCTCCCACTCCTAGTGTCACTAAAATCCATTCTAATGATTGCATTGAATCCTCCATCCTTCTATCTCCCCAACTTGAAGAGTCCCACCAAGACTCCATTATCATGCCTCCCGCACATGATGAGTCATGCCAAGAGCCTGATCCAAAGCATGCCAACATATCCCCTTCTCTAGATCAAGATACCACCCCATCTGTTCCATCTCAAGATCACAGTCCCCCATCCATTCCATCCCATGATCCCCTTGTCATCCAAGCTTCCACCGCTCCATCTCCATCTCCATCACATGAGCTTGCTACCTCAAATCTAGATCCTATCATATCCCCTCATCCCTCTCCTAATACTACCCATCCAAATGTGGCTATCCCAACTTCTCCCTCTCATGATCCCCCATCATCGTCTAAAAATACTATTCCCACACTGCTTACATATCCCCTTGGTACTCTCACATTCTTCCATGGTGGCCTCCTTGCAAAAGAAAAACATAGTGTATTTACCACCCATCATACTCCACCTAATAATGGACTTGCATCATTTTTTCAGAATAACACAAATCCTATCATGGATCTCATGCTCAAGAAAGTGAACTATTAGGGAAAAGGTCTAGGCCTTCATGAGAAAGGTATTCTAGAGCCCATCCAAGTCAAAGAACAAATATTCATGCAAGGTCTTGGACCTATTTCCCAAGACTCACAATCTACAGATATTGGTACAACCTCTAGATGTCCTCAACGAGCCTTTTCCAAAAGACATGTTGGCTCTTCCCATCGCTCCACTAGATCATATGCTTCCATCCCTCCTCCTCTATCATATCACCTCAAAACAACCATCCATATTCCTCTTTCATCTACTCCATCCATTTTGGGTCCTTACATCCCTCCATCCACCATCTCCCATCCTTCATCTACTCCATCCATCTTGGGTCCTTACATCCCTCCATCCACCACCTTCCATCCTTCATCTACTCCATCCATCTTGGGTTCGTATGCCCCTCCACCCACTCTGTTTGCTTTGAGTCCATTTTTCCCAAAATCATTTCCTCCATCTCATCTTGTCATCCATCATAAACATCCCTCTCACATATCTCATAATCAAGATCAATAAAGGCACATACCTAAACATCCTCCATCTACACATAATCCCCATACTCCTACCTCCATTTCTCCACATCGTCCATCTCCTCACACCCATCCCATTGCTACTAAAAGCACTTTGGATGTTAACATAAAAATACATAAATCCAAATATCCACATGAATCTAAAGCTCCCCATGTCCTCTCTAAAAGACATGGTGAAGAGAATAAAAATCTAAATCCAAATCAAATCCGTAGGCCACAAAAGGCCCACCAAAGCAAAGGTCAAAACCATGTGGATCCCAAAGAAAAAATATGCAATGCCATCAAATGAAAAATCTGTAATAACATCCAAAGTTGCTAAGCCAAAAGCAAATTTTACACTTCCTCCATCTCCTAAATCTATTTTGGGTCCTTAAGTTCCAAAATTCACCATCTCATCTCCTCCATTATCCCCACATTCTCCATCCATTAATCCTCTTATCTTTTCACATCCACCATCACATGTGCCAATGTTGGTCATGAACACATCTCCCCATCACATATCCACCCCATCATTCCATCCATACCCTTTGCAGCATCCCATCCATTATCCCATGTATCTCCACTCTCAAGTCCCTCTAATTCATCCTTTTTCATAATCCATTTATCCCGATGAGGTCGTACCAACATCCAATAGTCATTTCAAACATGGGCTCTTAATGCCTCATACAAAACTTGATGCTTGAGTCCTTCATCCATCTCCTTATCACATGTCTTCCAAATCCACTTATTCACCTCCCTATCCTTATCTGTCTCCTTCCGCATGCTATCCAAAAAGTCAAAAATCCAAAACAGTCAAAAAATCCAAAAAAGTGAAAAAATCAAAAAATAAAATAGTAAAGAGAAATAATCCGTCCAATGGTGAAAACTTGGCAAACAAGCGCCTTGGATAAGTACCATGGTGAAAACCTGGAAAACAAGCGTCATGCGTAAATCCCCATCTACACTTGGGGGCAGCTTCCTAATATGCATTCCTTCCATCCGCTATGGTTCCTGCTACGCTTTCAGTTATGCATCCATCTTCTTGCTATACATCCTTTTCGTTCATCCCCTCCATCCTGCATATCTTACACATCTTGCTTGACATATCTCATTCATCCCAATCCTTCCATCCTCCTTGTGATCTTGATAATGATAGGGGAAAACATATAAACATGCTTTGGACACCTCTTTGGATACATTCCCCTCATATGCACTCGTCTACCTTCCTTATCCACCCATCATGCTACCTTCCATCTCCCTTCCTTATCCATGCATCCTATCTTCATCCATCACACTCTTTTATCTTCCCATCCACTCGTCTTGTATCCTTCATGCCTCCTCACACATGACATATTTAGAGTGGGGGCATCTATCTTCCTTTGTGATATGATCCTTGGAGATATCATTCATTCCATCATCACATCCTTTTTCATCTGTCCATCTGGTCACCTTTTCCTCATCCAAATCCTTATCCTTCTACCCAATCCATCCAATTAATCATTTTCCTTCCCCCATCCTCTATCCTCATCCCATCTCATAATCCCTTGTCATTGGTATCTAGCTATAGGCTACTCTCCATGCACCCCAATGCCATCTATCTTATCGTCATCACTTCCGCTTCTTTTTCACATCTTGTCAACGTTGTATCCTTTATCATCATTCATATTTCCCCTTTCTCTATTGGTCCACCTGAATCCCCGACCATGCCCTGGGCACGGGCGGACTTGTCCGGGCCTGTGGGTGGACCCGCCCCAGTTTGGGCGGACCCGCCCTAGTCCTTGGGTAGACTTGCCTTGGTCTGGGTGGGCTCCCAACTAGATCTATGGGTGGATTGGCCCAAGTCTGTCCTCGAGCAGATCCGCCCCGGCTCAGGCAGACTAGCCTTAGTCCGAACGGGCTCTTGCCCAGATCTGTGGGCGGACCCGCCCAGGTTCATCCTCCGGCAGACCCACCTGGATCCGTGGGTGGACCCGCCTAGATCCATGGGCGGACCCACCCAGATCTGCAGGTAGACCCACCCGGATCTGTGGGCGGACCCGCCCTTGAAGTATTTTTTTTTGTTTCCCTCCATGGATCATCATTTTATCACCAAAATCACCTCCTTCATCATCGGGTCATCCATCCCAATCATCTAGACTTCATTTCAAGAGTTTTTATTTTTATGCTGAAACTTCCAAAAGCCATAACTTTTGACTCAGGTGTCCGTTTGAGCTGAAATTTTACGAGTGGTTGCGTTATGAGATGGCATGTGGATTTCCAACTGACTGGAAGTTCCTTGGATCCTGTTTAGCCACATTTTTGGGGCCTCAAACTTTCATCTTGACTGTCAAAATCATAATTTAGTATTTTTTTTCAATTTTTGAAGAATCATTTTTGTCAATAACTCAAAATGAATGTCTCACATTTGGGATGTTAGTTGGAAATTCATCCTATCTTTATTTTGGGTATTTTTTGGAAAAAAATTGGACTCTCAAAAGTACGCTTGTGAGGTTTCCTAAAATGGCAAAATTTGACAATTTTTGAACATTGCCAAATCTGGAAAAATCTGATTGTCAACACCTGACATCCCTTAAACTTCGGAACTTGGTGTAGAATCAATCCCATCACATCCTCCAATCATTCTAATAATATCATCATCCAATCATCCTGATTTGAGCTTTAATCTTATCCCAATCTGAGCTTTCGTCCATCTACAGTGAAGATCTTTGGACATCAAAACAAATCCTAAGATCCTTCCCTCCATCTTCTTCAATTTTTTCCTATTCATCCATTCAACCATTCTGAGTAAACATTCCTCTATTTCAAACCTTCATCTATCATCTTAAACATTCATCAAACCTCCTTCTATCATTTCAAACTCTCATTCAACAATCCTGATCAATCGTTTACTCATTCTGAGTAATCTTCCATCTATTCCAAACCTTCATATTCTCGTTCCAAGAATCATTCATCCATTGTGAGTGGTCATTTACTCATTTTGAGTAGTCGTTCATCCTTCTCGATCATCTGTTTACTCATTTCGAGTAATCTTTCATCTATCCATCTGATCATCCTCCCAATTCATCTTTGATTTGGATAACTATCCCATCCCTAAGCTTTGTGTAGTCACCATCCTTCGATCCAATCCAACAGGTCTATCTTGGCTCATCGTCTCGGTCCCATCATCTTATCCCCTTATCTTGGGTTATCTCATCATCCTTCATCCATTGTCTATCGTTAGTCCTTTTGTTGAACTATGTTGCCCCTGCGCTTTCACATAGGTAAGGTCGATCATTTGATCTGCCCCCAGGGTTCCATCCATCATCGATCTATATTGTCTATTCCTTCATCGCCTATCATCGGTCTTTCTGCTTTGTCCATCTGATCATTTATCATCTATCATTAGTATTCATCTATTATTCCTATTGTCTGTCCCGTCTTGGTCATCCATTAAGATCTTCATCATCCTCTTGCCACTTTTGTCCATGGTCTATTGTGAGCCTTTTATCGAACTACAAGGGCTCTGCGCTTCCACATAGGCAAGGCTAATCTTTGATCGGCCTCCGAGCCCCCTAGGTCTTTAGGGTGTCTCTGTCTTGTTCGTGTCATCAAGCTATGCCCTTATCTAGCTGATTCTTAACAAACAAAATCCACTTGTATCATCTGATCCAATCAAATCTGCATATCCTGCATCATACTGATCTTTTAGTTTAGTATCCATCATCGGTCTCAACAGGATGCATCCTTCCTAACAAACCTCATCAATATCATCCATCCCCTTGATCCTATGGAAAAGGACATTTGAAATTGATTGTGATCTTTTGATTCTTTTGGCTTTTGTTTATCATTTGAGCTCCCTATCATCACTTGTCATGTCACCTTGATCCATCATATCATCATGTGCTTTGACTAGTCAATATAGGGGTGTATCTTAATATTTTCTTTGTTGTTGTCTTCTCGGTTGTCCCATGTAGTACCCACCAAGATCCCTAAAGTCTTGTGTTACAATGGGGCATCCTTGTGTGCTTTTGGTTATCTCAATACCTGGCCTGACCAAGGTCATCGCGACTTTGGGGTGTTGGGATAGCCTTCTTGTTTGATGTGCTTGTTTCATGCATTAGACACTAATCTGCCTTGGTTCTTCATACCCTGGCATCTTGTATCTTATGCTATAGCAAAAATAAATGCTCCAAAGATGGAAAAATTCCATTAGGATTGCATTTCATTCTCCCCCCCACTCATCTCTCGCACAAATGATCTAATCATATCCTTGGTCTTGTTCCCAATCTTGTTACAAGCCTTAACCCCATCATCATCATCATCATCATCATCCATCTGTATCCTTCCATATCCCTATGGTGTTGTTTTGGGATGTATCCTTCCTTCATCAACAACACTTTCACCATCATCATTAGGAGGTATTATTCCCTATCCTTTGGTGGTGTTTTGGGATGTATCCTTCCCTCATTGATACCACTCAGTGGGATGTATCCTTCCCTATCCTTGTGTTGTTTTGAGATCCCTCATTCCCTCATTGACAACACTTCATCCATCATCAACCCCTTTTGGCTTGTACCGTGACTGGGGAAACATCATATTTGTCCTCAAATCTATTTGTGCTTCATCCATCTCTTATCACTTATCCTCCTATCTTGTCTGTCACTTTGCATCATCTCATCCATTTCAAGAGCACACCTGTGTTCTCTTGAACCCACATGTCCTCTCGAGGGGGCATCCTCAATCCCTAACTTTCATTTTCACCCCCATCATCTTCCTTCCTAGTTAATCCTTTTATGACTGGGGCATTTTTCACAATCTAACCATCTTCTTCTAGGTTCTATGTTTTAATATTCTTTGAAATGATGCTACTTCATAACACCATCTCAAAGAGGGGAAAAATGTAGACACCTAAATTTGGACACTTAATTTATCCAAATTTATCCCCTTTTGTCTAAGCATCCTTTTTATTTGTATTAATTAAGTAATATCGCTATTATTTAATTAATATCCTTAATGTTGCCAAACCCCTAGGGTATCTAGTTAAATAATTAAATACCTTCCCCCCTTTCATCAGATGAATTAAATAAATATCACATTTATTTAATTCCTCATATACCACATCTTCCATCATTTTTATCTAATCTTAATTATTCTCCTAATTTCATCATTAGGGATGTGCACATGCCTAATTCTTGATTATGATGTGTCACATCCTCCAACTTTTGCAAGTTGGCTTCTAAGCTCTCTTAGCCACCTAACCCTCCTCTAATCCTTTATTAACTAGCCTAATCAACCTCTCAAAGAATTTTTAATTCATTTTATCCTTCTAAGGAATATTAAATTCCTTTTACTCTTCTCCATGTGAATTTTTAATTCACATTTAATCCCCAAATGCACCACTTTGAGGAATTTTTAATTCCCCACATGTCCTCTCACTCACATGGGGATAAGGACCCCATAAAAAACTCCATTCCCCTTGTGAATTTTTAATTCACATTTAATTCCCCACTCAACATTTTCACAATTTTAAAATTACATGTCTCTTACATGTCCCCCACTCAATAATTTTTAATTCACATTTAATCCCCCAATGCACCACTTTGAGGAATTTTTAATTCCCCACATGTCCTCTCACTCACATGGGGATAAGGACCCCATAAAGCACTCCACTCCCCTTGTGAATTTTTAATTCACATTTAATTCCTCACTCAACATTTGCACAATTTTAAAATTACATGTCTCTTACATGTCCCCCACTCAATAATTTTTAATTCACATTTAATCCCCTAATGTACCCCTTGGAATTTAAAATTCCTTCTCTCATCCCCATGAAAATATTTGAGGAATTTTTAATTCCCCACATGTCCTCTCACCCACATGGGGAAAAAGAGGAATCCCAAGGTATTATCCTTCCACCTCATATACACATCACCCTTTTAGGCCACTTCACATGCCACATGTCAAGATGTGAGGACTTGTGAGTTCTCAACTCACCTTAGCCCTACATCTTAATCTTGGTGGCTCAATATTGACCATCCATTTCCCTAGAGAATTCCAAATTCTGTATAAATACCCCCTCTTTTCTCGCATTTTGGGAGAGATCATGCATTGTGGCCAAACTCTTGCAAAATTTTCTTAGAATCCATACTTAGCCATTTTCATGCTTGCACCCACTTGCACCCATCTTCATATCATCATCTAGATTTCATCTCTTGTCATCCAAGGAGCATACACATCAAAGATCGAAGGGCCAACCAAAGGATCGATTCGACACAAGGTAAAAAGTTCCATTTTATTGCATTTATTTTGCATTGAATCCAACTAGGCTAATCTTGAGGTGTGTTGGAGTTGTAAAATTCTGATGTTTTTACATATTGATCATGCTCATGAATTTCCATATTTTCCCCATATTGTACCATCTGGTCCCATAGTTTCCATCGGGTCATGCATTTTCCACATTTTGGTCCATATCGGCATGAGTCTATCTGGGTCTCCCCGACCCATTGTGTATTTATGCTAATATATATCTATTACAGGACTATCGGAAAGACCTTTTATTGTCATAGTGATAAAAATTCACCTATTTTTCCGTTCAGCAAGACTTTCATATTGTTTCGGCGACATAGAGGAAGATTCATATCGGCAGGAGAGCTACCGTCAGAATGAGGTCTTACCGATTTCATTTTGTCTTGCCAACCGGTACAAGAAAGAACTTTTCGGTGAGAAGCCTTTTCATTGAGGAGAGGTCATAGCGAGGGGGTATATGTCTTGCCAACCATGTGCACGTGGATATATCTAGGAAAAATATTTTCCCATTGGCGTAATGTCACAGCGAACCTGAGGAGTCTCACCGAACAATATATGAGGGTTCGCTTTCACCAAACAATTTGTTATCGATGTGAGGTCTTGGCGAGTGACCTTCGGTCTTGCCGACATTACACATGGAGTTTCTATCAAAAGGCATCTCGGTGAGACTAGTGTGACTTCAGAGTAAGTCCTAGTGAATTCAAGTGGGTCTCACCAATGGAATACATATGGACTATGTCGGTATAGGAATTGATTTATCTCAGTGACACATTGGATGTATGAAGACTTTCGGTATGACATAGTGTGGTCTATGAGAGGTCTCCCTAACATCGGATTTTCATAGTGAAGCACATAAAAAAAAATGATTTCTATCGGCGTGAGATTGATGTTGTCTTGGCGATCTAATGTGTGCTCGGGCTATTTCGTTGAGACAAAGATTTGGCCGATGTGATATCTCCTCGAGAGTGATAAGTCAAGGTGACAAGTTTTATCACGGGGGCTTTCACTGAAACATAATATGATTTTTGAGAGGTCTCCCCGACATCACAGGGCTATGGTGATAGTGAATGAAACAAAAGTGCATCTTGGTGTGAGGTTACTTGTGTCTCAGCGATTTGAAAATGTATTGGTGAGCCCCTTTCGAAAAAAAAATGTCTTGTCTACATGATGTCTCCCCGATATCATAGGGTTACAATGAAACACAAAGGAACATGAGGACACTTCATGACTTTGGTGTAACAAATAGAGTGTTATAGTGGCATACAAGTGGTAAGTGGGCTCTTGATGAAATATAATGTAATCTATATGATGTTTCTTTGACTCAGATAAGTCACGACGAAAGTGAACAAAACAGGGGACAACTGACGATATAATTGCCTTCAACATACTTATAGGGTTGTCTCAACAATTGTTTCATTGGTGATTAATAAAAATTCAAATATTGTGGCCGACATGTGAATGCTAGAATTTTGTTGCTGGTAGACATGAAATGAGCTCGAATTCAGTGGTTGGCCGACATGGGATCTCAGTATGATATGTTTTTCTGATACTGGTGTATAAATATGTATCTTGTTATTATAAAAGGATGATCAACTATTAGTTATTCGATATATAGTAGGAAAATTAGATGGATACAATACAATAGATTTATCAGATCAGAGACTATGATGCATGTTTTCAAAATGTAGGTATTTAATTATGAAAGTCAATTGATGTTGCTGCACATTTCTGTTGTCAATTATCTGTTGAATTTAATGAGAGTATTGCTAAGTTGTCTCCAAGATGGGTTCTTTCTGATTGTTTAAATTGATATAACAAGTTTATATTCAATTCATCAATCCACATTTGCTGTATCTATGTGGTTAATCAATTGGTTCTTTCAAGCAAAGATTAAATCCTTTTAGTTGATCACAGTAATCGAAGAGATTCATTTGGATTGCTAAAGTAGAGCTTAGTAATCACAGTAATCGAAGAGATTCATTTGGATTGCTAAAGTAGAGCTTAGTAATCACAGTCTTGCATGTTTATACAAGTTGTAAATAGAATATATGCTAGATAATTTGAGTTTTCTCTAGAGAGGTGTTGCTCATCTTGATTTCATTTGACTCTACATACCCAATAAGGCACTAGTCTCTGCACTTCATCATTTGGATTCATTCATTTGCTTTACAATTGTTAATTGAGCATAATAGGATTTTGATTAGAGGATTGCTATTGCGCTTGGTTTCATTTGTTCACTTCCATCTGCCATTGTGGAAAAATCATTGCAAGAAGGATAATCATAAGTTAAGTCTGCTTCATTCAAAAAGGTACACCTGCCTAGGTTAGCAGCACCTAAAGAGTAGAAGGTTAGATTCTTTTGACCTTGTTTGTTACCCTGAAACGTATCAAGAGATTGGTAGCCTCTTGAGGCATCCAACTTGCATTTTTGAGAGCTAACAAATTGGTGACTCTACTGGGGAACAATTCAGAATCAACCTTAATCATAGAGTCAGGAACTTTATACAGAGTCCGCTGGGAATAAGAAATATCAGGTACTTTCTCACTTTTGAAAAAAGTGATTTGAAAAAAGTGAGTGGCAACTCTGACAAAAACATTACATCTATTCAAACATGAATGGAATAAGTTCTTAATACAGGGGAGGTTATATTGGAGCTCCTACTGGTAACAGTAAATGGACATATAAAGATGATAGGATTGACAAGGGTAAAAAGATAGTTGAAGATATGTCCATGACAAATAAAGACAAAGCAGTGAGACAACATTGTGAAACCTATGATAGGTATGACACATGGAGTGATAAATCAAGTGCAGATCTTTGTACCCCTGAAGAGCAAAGAAATCCTTTTTGTGATCTTCAAAATTAGCCTAAATTTGATGCTAGACTTGAAGAAAGAGGACTCAGATATCAACAGGAATGCGAACAAAGAATGGAAGGTAACCAAAATGAGTTTATTGATCATGAAAGTCCTAAAGGAAACTATGAGCTTTCAATTCTTGAAGAAGTAAGAGAACATATGGAATTACAAGAGAAGAAGATAGAATAACTAGAAGCTAAATTACAGAAAGCCCAAATTACTACTCAGATAGCTGGTTGCCCCCCAAAGTATGTCCCGCCTCATAAGAAAGGTTATAATGGTGCAGGGCCCTCTAATCAATCAAATTATCCTCACAATCAGATAGGGAATTAGTACAAATAGCCAAATCATCCACCCCATATTCCCACACATCATACAAATATGCAGCCACCTCACAGTCAGCCTTGTGTCCCACAACATAATGCGCAATACAATAATCCCATGCACCAATGTCAGTATCCACCTAACCCTCCCCCTCATCAGCATACAAAAATGATAAGACAGTTTGATTTCACAGGTCTTCAATTATACCCTTACCCTATGGATGGCAGTTGGAGGGGTATGGTGCTGAAATTTACAGGGAGTAATGCAATTACTGCTGAAGAGTATTTAAGGAGTTTCAACGTTTTCATCCAAGACATAGATGTGCCATATGAAGATTTACACATGAAGCTGTTCATGATGTCACTTATTGAAGATGCTAGGGATTGGTTCAACAGCCTACCAACATTCTCAATTAATTCTCTTCAAGTATTCCAGGATCAATTCCTAGAGAAATATGGGAATCTAAATGCACCAGATGCTGCTCTTCATAAATTGATGCGAATTTAGAAAAAATAGAATGACTCTATTTATGATTTTAACCAAAGATTCAACAAGTTGCAGACTAAGGTACCTCCTAGATCAAGGCTGCTAGATTTTGTAGCTTTGAGTGTTTATTTGAATGCATTTGATCCTAAAACAGGGTATGAACTAAGAAATAGATTCCCGAGAGATTTGGATGAAGCACAGAAAATAGCACTGACAATTGAAAACAACAGGAGGGTTGTTGGGATAGTCAATAAAAGAGACAACTCTAGGTCTCCTTAGCAAAGAAACAATTATTAGTATAGACAGGAGAATACATACAAAAATGAGAGGTCGAGGTTGCATGACATGCCTTATAATACATACTGGAAGGATGGAAAACCTATAATAGCTAGGCCTAGAAGCAAAGACATTCCTGATCCATTGAGCAAGAAGGGAACCTATATGGTAAGTAACAATTATTTCCGTGAAGCTTGTGATAAGCCACATTCCCCAGATTATTGTGTTGTAGCCCAAAGAATGCAAGAAGAGGGAATGTTGATGGGAAATAGTGGAGAAGATCACACGGTATATTTGACTTCAAATACTTTTCACCATGTTGAGGAAGGGTACTCATCTTCGAAGGATGAAGGATATGAGTATGATGTGTTAAATCAGAAATAAAATGTCCATATGGATGAACAACATGTCTTTTCTAATTCTGAAGAGGATTATATAGAACCACATTCTGATGAAATTCCTACTCACTGTAGTATGAGGAGACTCACCCAAGAGGAGATAGAGAGATTAACTGTTGCTACAGTTGAGGAAGGAAAGAGTAAATACTAGTTGAGAAATAGAACAGTAAATGAGAAGGAGGGTGTCCCTAGGGGAATCTTTATGAAGGATCAAAAGGTAACACAAGGAACTGTGAAAAAGGAAGAAAACAAACAACATGATAAAAGTGAATAAAAGCTTGTCCAAAAAGAGGAAGTGGAGGAATTACACAAAGAGATGAAAAAGCCTGACCAACCTAATAAAAGAGAGAAGGAAGAAAACAAAGGAGAAATGTTAGAACAAAAGAAAATTGTTAAGGTGGAGGGCTCTTCTTTTGACTTCACTCAGGCGTTATCCCAAGTAAAATTGTCTATTCCTTTGCTTGAAATGATGAAAATTAAAGAATATAGAGATAGTGCTGTTCAATTGATAACAAATGGAAATGAGAAACATGTGAATTCTGAAAATAGAGTAGCTATTAAAGTATTCAATAGGTAGGAGAAAGTAAATATCCCAGAAGTCTGCTTGAATGATATATTAAAAACTCCCACTCAAGTTGATCCTTTTTTCACTACATTGCTTATAAATAACAAACTGCTGAGGAATTGCATGATAGACTCTGGTGCTGCTATAAATATCATGCCAGTAGGAGTTATGAAGCAACTTGGCATGTGGGTTGATACATATGATGGTAAATGCTATGCAATGGATAACCGACATGTTCTTGTGGTAGGTATTATGAGAGATGTTGAAGTCAAACTGGTTGCTTATCCATAGGTGGCTTATAATATAGATATAACAGTGATTGATACTCCTCCTTAGTTCGGGATGCTCTTATCAAGATAGTGGACAACAACAATTGGGGGAAATATCCAATTTGATTTGTCTTATGCAACTATTCCAGTGAATGGCCAGAAAGTTAGGTTGTATAGGGAGCCAATGATGAACCAGCGTGTTGGCTGTGTACCTCAAGATCAAATCAATTATTTTTGTGATGTGGATCTTGGCAATCTCAAGATAGAATCGGCCCAGCCAGAGTTAGTCAGTATTGATCCAATTAAGAAGCATGCTGCACAAAACTACAATGGTGTGTGGAACATGTACTTTGGTGGAGCTTGGGAGCCTAAATCATTTTGTTGGCCAGAGTCATCAAAAAAATGTACCTTTGATCCAATGAATAAATTTATTGATACCATGGAGGGGAAAAGGTATGAAGACAATGGTGATGTCACAAATGAGCATCAGGAGATCAATTATATACTGTAGGCAATAGAAAATAAGATGTGCAAGTCAATATGATTCCTATGATAGCTTGCATGAGAAAGATGAAGATACAAGAGAGTTGTCTTGCATAACAGATTGTGACAGTGTGTGTTTTGATGGATTTATGAGTGTTTAGATTTTGATCTGCAGCAAGGTGATTCTTGCAGTTTTTGTGATGACCAAGAAGAAGAAGCAATGGAAAAATTAAATCCATTTGATAGTAAACAAGTAACACTTCCAGTTGCAGTTGAGTACTATGAAGATGCATTTGATGATGAAGGGGTGTTTTCAAATCCGCTTCATGATGAGGAGGAGATATTTTTAGACAAAAAAAGTGGTATGTTGAATGATGGAATAAATGACTGTGCTGGTAGTATTTCTGATTTTTTATTCTCTGATGATCTTGGACCTCTTTTTGATGATGACAAAAGTGAAGAATATAATTGTATTGATGAAAATGATGAGACTTGTTTACTCAACAGTGAGCAAATTTCAGATTTGCTAACTCTTGAATATTAGAGATATACACATAAAGGTGATCCTAAAGTTTTGTGTCTAGCTTACATTTGTTTTGGTAGTAGAGGTTCTTAGTGTAATGATTCTTATGACTCCCAGTGCTTTTCTCGAATTGATGCTGGAACCTTTGAAGTTGATCAAAGGCCTGTGTCCATTCGAGATGAGGTATGTGATTTTGAAAATTTTAACTCATGTGGAGAAGATTTTTATTTGCATGCCAAGGATGATGGAGGTATAGCTTTGATTGGTTCATATATTTTTGGTATTAAAGATATGAGTCATAATCAAATTTTATCTCCAAATGATGATTTGGAAGAAGTGCAAAAGGTTTCAGATTTGTTTATTTCATATAGCATTGATATGATAGAACATTTTGTTTCTCAAGAGAAGCACTTTGATGGTGAATTTTCAATACAGCTGGGAGAGTGTTTTATAATTCATAACATTGAGAGAGGTAATATAAAATGTTGTATTGAATATGCATGCATTTTTTATTTTTGAGATAACTGAGATTTGCCCCATGATGATAGAGAACTTGAACTACAAAATGGTAAAGGGATTTTGGGCCAAGCTAAGCATGATGATTCTTTAAGAAATTTTGATAACAATAACAAGGAAGAATGCATGAATGTCTTCTAGGTATTTGACAAGGGAAGGTATGGTTTGAGTTTCAGACCGTAATTGTTCAAGACAGATGAATTTGAAATACAAAGGATTAAGAGTTGCTAGTGCATGGACAACTCTTGATGATCCTCTTTAAAATTATTTTCCATGCATAGTAGTTTATGGCTTTTCTCATCTCCATTTTGCATTAATTTTCCATTCATTCCATCTTAATTCATGTTCGTTTCCATTCCCATTTTGCTCATTTTGTGTCTGGTCTGCTCACCCAAAGATCTGGATCCTTGTAATGATCTCACTATCATTCATCCCTAGACAGAGCCAATGTTGGAACTGTAAAATTTTGATGTTTTATACATATTGATCATGCTCATGAATTTCCATATTTTCCCCATATTGTACCATCTGGTCCCATAGTTTCCATCGGGTCATGCATTTTCCACATTTTGGTCCATATCGACATGAGTCTATCTAGGTCTCCCCGACCCATTGTGTATTTTTGCTAATATATATCTGTTGCAGGACTGTCGGCAAGACCTTTTTATTGTCACAACGATCAGAATTCACCTATTGTTTTGTTCGGTAGGACTTTCATGTTGTTTCGGCGACACAGAGGAAGATTCATATCGGCAGGAGAGCCACCGTCGGAATGAGGTCTTACCGATTTCATTTTGTCTCACCGACCGGTACAAGAAAGAACTTTTCGGTGAGAATCCTTTTCATTGAGGAGAGGTCATAGCGAGGGGGTATATGTCTTGCCAACCATGTTCACATGGATATATCTTGGCAAAATATTTTCCCATCGGTGTAATGTCACAGCAAACCTGAGGAGTCTCACTGAACAATATATGAGAGTTTGCTTTAGCCAAACAATTTGTTATCGATGTGAGGTCTTGGCGAGTGACCTTCGGTATCGCTGACATTACACATGGAGTTTCTATCAAAAGGAATCTCAGTGAGACTAGTGTGACTTCAGAGTAAGTCCTAGCGAATTCAAGTGGGTCTCACTGATGGAACACATATGGACTATGTCAGTATAGGAATTGATTTATCTCAGTGACACATTGGATGTACGAAGACTTTCAGTATGATATAGTGTGCTCTACGAGAGGTCTCCCCGACGTCGGATTGTCATAGCGAAGCACATAAAACAAAAGGATTTCTATCGGCATGAGATTGATGTTGTCTTGGTGATCTAATATGAGCTCGGGCTGTTTCGTTGAGACAAATATTTTTTTAATGTGATATCTCCCTGAGAGCGATAAGTCACGGCGATAAGTTTGATCATGGGGGCTTTTGGTGAAACATAATATGATTTTTGAGAGGTCTCCTCGACATCACAGGGCTATGGCAATAGTGAATGAAACAAAAGTGCATCTCGGTGTGAGGTTACTTGTGTCTCAGCAATTTGAAAATGTATTGGGGAGCCCCTTTCGGCAAAAAAAAGACTTGTCTACATGATGTCTCCCCGATATCATAGGGTTACAATGAAACACAAAGGAACATGAGGATACTTCATGACTTCAGTGTAACAAATAGAGTGTTATAGCGACATACAGGTGGTAAGTGGGCTCTCGATAAAATATAATGTAATTTGTATGATGTTTCTCCGTTTAGACAAGTCATGGAAAAAGTGAACAAAACAGGGGACGAATGACGATATAATTTCCTTCAACATACTTACAGGGTTGTCTCGGTGATTGTTTCATTGGTGATTAATAAAAATTCAAATATTGTGGCTGACATGTGAATGCTAGAATTTTGTTGTAGGCCGACATGAAATGAGCCTGAATTCAGCGGTTGGCCGACATGGGATCTCAGTATGATATATTTTTCTGATACTGGTGTATAAATATGCATTTTGTTATTATGAAAGGATGATCAACTATTAGTTATTCGATATACAGTAGGAAAATTAGATGGATACAATACAATAGATTTATCAGATTAGAGACTATGATGCATGTTTTCAAAATGTAGGTATTTATGAAAGTCAATTGATGTTGCTGCACATTTCTGGTGTCAATTATCTGTTGAATTTAATGAGAGTATTGCTAAGCTATCTCCAAGATGGATTCTTTCTGATTGTTTAAATTGATATAACAAGTTTATATTCAATTCATTAGTGCACATTTGCTGTATCTGTGTGGTTAATCAATTGGTTCTTTCAAGCAAAGATTAAATCCTTTTAGTTGATCACAATAATCAAAGAGATTCATTTGGATTGTTAAAGTACAGCTTAGTAATCATAGTCTTGCATGTTTATACAAGTTGTAAACAAAATATATGCCAGATAATTTGAGTTTTCTTTAGAGAGGTGTTGCTCATCTTGATTTCATTTGACTTTGCATACCCAATAAGGCACTAGTCTCTGCACTTCATCATTTGGATTCATTCAGTGTCTTTACATTTGTTAATTGAGCATAATAGGATTTAGATTAGAGGATTTCTATTGCGCTTGGTTTCATTTGTTCACTTCCATCTGCCATTGTGGACAAATCATTGCAAGAAGGATAATCATAAGTTAAGTCCGCTTCATTCAAAAAGGTACACCCGCCTAGGTTAGTAGCACCTGAAGAGTAGAAGGTTAAATTCTTTTGACCTTGTATGTTACCCTGAAACGTATCAAGAGATTGGCAGCCTCTTGAGGCATCCAACCTACATTTTTGAGAGCTAACAAGGTGTAGGTTGTTTTTAGTGTTATTTTGTAACTTCTTGTTTGCTGCTCATATTCTAGTACCCATTTTTGACCTATCGCAGTAGCATACCATCTCTTTGCTCACTATTGGGCTCATGAATGTTGCTCGAGATATTTATCTTATTACTACCCTTGTCCTATGTTGAATATACTTATGATGATGACTATGTTATTGCATTCATGTTATGGCTGTAAACTTTCATTTATAACTTTGAAGTACTTGACATCATAAAGGATTGCTCTCTTGCTTTCTTGACTATATACTGTCATCTACTATCAATTATCTTTAATGGTATCTACTCCATAGACAAGTTACTATCCACTTATCATTTAGGAATATATGCCATCTTTCCATCCCTTCTCAAGGACTATCCTCTATGAATATGATCATTAAAAGAGAATTTTCACTCTAAGCTATCCTTTAATAATAAACTATGCATTCTCCTCTTATACCATTGTACTAAATTTGTTTCTTTTCCTATGATATTACCTTGTAGCATTGGATTTCATGTGACTACCACCACATTCATGACTATCATGCACTCTTTACCTTGAGGTATCTTGGTTGAAAACATATAAAGTATCTCCTCATAAAAATTCATCTTCCATTTGCTATTGTAAAATGGTTTGATCCTTTTCAACAACACTTTTTTAACAACATAGAAATAACTACTCAAATACTTGTTCTGCTTACTAAATTTTTTATATGGAAGTATTATCTTATTGTCCTTTAATATAAATTTATATTTCTCTTCCAATGCGGATAAACAAGCTACTCATAACAATTCATCTTATGTATTCATTATAAATGCTTTCTTATATCTTAGGAAATTTTCTAATTTCATCTCATGATGACCAAATCATTTAATAATTTAATAGAGCCACAATATGTAATATGGGTATGTGTAGTATCATGATGGGCCAAAAAGTGGCAATGGGGAAAAAATTATGTTTTTTATTAACCCAAAAATGTGAAAATGCCGAGTTAACTTTTTTGTGGCTTGAGTGTTAGTACACACCTCCAAAGCAATGCCCAAACCAAGATTTCCATATTGGATATCCAATCCAAATCGAATTTCTGATTTGAGGAAAATATATATACACATATTTCGGGCATGTTAAAATCATTTTACACATTTAGAAATAGGTCGTGGGTGCATAGTGAGGAGGTTCTTCACATAACAGATATCCGATTTAGCCAATATCCATTTTGAAAAGGTTAGATTTGTATAATTTTAATTAGTTTTTTATGGATTTTTTTTCAAAATAGGGTTTTTGATTGAATTTTTATGAAAAAATTGAGTTTAGAATGGATTTTGATTAAAAATGAATGTTTTATGGATTTTGATTAAAAATGAATGTTTTTATGGATTTTTATTTAAAAATAGTGTTTTTTTATGTATTTTTATTATAAATTAGAGAATTTTATAGATTTTTGTTAAAAAGTAGGGTTTTTTTTGGTTCTTTTAAAAAACTAGGGTATTTTTACAATATTTTCATTTATATTGTCTAATTTCAATTAGATTAATTAGTTTTTAACTTTAATCAGGAATTATGGCTGCTGAGAATGAAAATGCACAAATTCCAAATGATCCACCAGCTGAGAATGAAAATACACAAATGCCAAATGCTCCACCACCTCCGCAACCATCAATTGGTGAAAAATTGAAGCAATTGAGGGGCATTTCTGAAGTTTATACAAGAATCCCTTGATTATCCAAGATGTCAAACACATTGAAGGAAATAATTAAAAATATAGAAACCCTCTCCACCCAACATAATTCCTTTCATTCGTGGTGAGAAGACATGAGGGAATATTATGCATGTGGATTGTCTTATGATGATGTAAAAGATCTCAGAATAACCAAAACCCAAATAGCCTCAAATAGTCTCTTTATTTGTTAACCCCCACACTGGTTTTCTAGTTAATGTTAATAAAGCAAAAATTTCTATAAAATAGTGCATGCATAGGGACATTGTAGATAACTTTTTGGATCGTTGGTGTATGGTTTTGATAAACCATTGAACAAAAATTGTGATATACCATTTTACTTTATTAAAAAAATATATGTTGAGTTTGTGTTAGGGAATCATGTCAATTACTTTGACATTAAACCCTTCCAGGACATTGGTGGAGGTATGCCCTAGGATAGACTAGGGGTAGTTAGAGTAGTTCTGCGCCCATATGTTCCCCCTCCTCCCCTTCCTCCGCCACCTCCAGTATATCATCCAGATATTATGCAGGATGCGGCTACACAGACTGTCTAGGATATTCACTCTTTGAGTGGTCTTTTGGTTTCACATGATTCTACAATAGCTTAGCCACATTCTGGTGATGTTGGTGATGGCTCAAGTGTTGTTGTGTCATCCTTGTCAGGTCCACATATTTGTGTACCACATACTTTCTCCATGTCCCACCAGATATGCTTGGGTCCTCAACTCACCGAGCATCCCTTGGACACTTCTGATTATGACCTCCATGATGTGGAAATTATAGATCAGATGTAGGGGAGTGGAGTGCACCCTATAGAGTCCTCTCTTGCTAAGAGGGGTACATTAGAATAGTGACACAGGTAATATTTCATTTGTAAATTCATAACTTGCATTTGTTTTTAAATGAATATTAATAAGAGATAGTATAATGTACTAATATTTATTTACATGGTCTATTTAATAGTTGATGTCTGAGGAGGAGCTCACATAGGTGACTGATAGCACCCTTAGGGCCATTTCATTTGACCTTGACACACACAGAGAGTATATATTTTCACACTCACTTGTTTACTTTTTTTATTATATACTTGCTTGTCATTTGAATTGTCATTAATGAAATTATATAATAACTTATATGTTTATCTTATTTTCCTCTTGTAGGAAATACCTAGTGCGAGTGAGGTGCAACCTTGTCCAAATTATGGAAGTGCAATGTTAGATAAGGGGAAGGTAATTGAACTCAAATTCGATTGAATTAAGAATTTTAAGATCTTATATTGATTATACATACATCGACATAGATTGGTAGTTTCATATGTACTTGTCATTTTTATTTACATGCAGTTATGAGCTATACGTCATTGTTGACAAGTGCGAGCAAGGTGCAACCTTGTCCAGATTATGGAAGTGCAATGTTAGATAAGGGGAAGGTAATTGAACTCAAATTTGATTGAATTAAGATTTTTAAGATCTTATATTGATTATACATACATCGACATAGATTGGTAGTTTCATATGTACTTGTCATTTTTATGTACATGCAGTTATGAGCTATACGTTGTTGAAAAGTGCCACAATTCCTGAAGGAGTACGTGTTGAAACACCTCAAGGAGGAGGTGTCAAAACACATAAAGGAGATAAAGAAAAAGATCAACCTAAAGGGGCATGTGTTTATTTTATTTTGTGTTTGGTATTTATATGTTCCTATTATTGACAATTGTATGCTAACTTGGATCAATTTTATGTTTTTGTTCACATATATAGATTGACATTACAAAAGTTGGTTTGGTCGGTTCTTTGAGAGGGGAATATTCTAGGACTCTTGACCCTTTGAAGAGACAAATATTTCAAGTAATCAAGATTACAATTTTAGAGTTCAATTATAATTTAATGTATATTGATTTTGATGTTAATTATTCAATTTTAAATCATAGAGTATAACTAATCTCAATTGTGGTTTGAATTTTTCTTGTGCAGCTACCTTCAGAGCCAATGAATGCTGCAAAGAGGCTCCATTTTGATGATCCACCAGTAGTTTAGGATGAGATAGAAATTTTGGCATGTAAATTTTGAATAGAAATCGAGATGGCATATGCCACATTTTGTAAAAAATTATTTGAGTTGGTGTTGATGCCATTTTTGTATATGGAGATACACTCAAGATTATTGGATAATTTGATAAATAGAAGTTGATAATCAAAATTTAATTTCTTCCTCATGTGCATGATTAAACTCTTTGAAAATTTAATCAAGTGAGCAATGGTTAAATATCAATGTACAAGAGCATAAAAGAATGGTTGTATTATGTGTAGTCTATATTCATATCATTGATTACATTACATTGCACATCTTTCAAACTCGAAGCATTACATCACATTGCATAACTAATAACTAGATGCTGATAGATGAAAAAATTTCAATTACAATATAGTTTTTACAAAGTCAACCTAAGTAGTTATACAATTACTTCACATTACATAACTAATAACTAGGAGCAACTGTCAATTGCATTTGCTTGTCATGGAATTTTATGAGACCACATTTCTTTGAGGCATTTTTTCAAACAGTTCACTGCCTTGTCTATGCCACAACATTTTTCATACATTTGCACCAAAGATTTTGATCAAAAATTTCATTGGCTTGTTGTTATGGCTAAAAGCCTAAAAAAAGTGCTTTCAAACAAGCTATGGATTGATGCAGAGTGGGGGTGAAAACATATGTGAAAACTACCCTTGACTCCTTTGGACCAAATTTGAGAACCAATAACATACCCTTGTCCTAGGCTAATGAATTAGCCCTCTTTCACAAAGTGAGTGCCCTTTAAACACTTTATGTTCACAAGAATACCCCAAAAAATTGAGTTGTGTCATAAAACAACAAATTCTAAGATTATTCTACACCTATAGGTCCTTTAGCACTATGTCCCATGAAACCATATGTTTACCATGCAAATGCATAGGGTTTATTGAAATTCCCACTTGCGCAACTCCCCTAACCATGCCACCAATTTAGAAACCTCCATTATGACCCCGATATGCTTAAACGTTAAAGAGATTCCCCAAAGCTTCATTTTCATGCAATTTAAGCACTAATTTGCTTAGGACAACAACTCCAAGATTCACAAATAATTTCCCCTTCCTTAAATGGACCTGTGCACATTCAAATCACATTGTACACATCCTCTCCACTAAGCCACATGAAATGTATAGTAGGTTGAGGGCTTCAATAATTCATAATTTACTCAAAAATGCAAAATCTGGGTTCACTACCTGCCTTGAGAAAACTTGGCACAAAACTCACAAAAAATGAAAAGAAAGCACTCAAACCAACTTTAAAGGGGTCTTAGGCCTACTGCCCCCTCATTCCACATGATGTGCAACCATTTACTTGTTGTGTAGTGGTTGAACAATGGGGAAAACAATTTTTTTTGTGTAGAAACCACAATTTTTGCAAAGTAACTCAATATGATCTTATTGATTCTTCACAAAATTACATTCATCAATCCCCAAAATTACTTCCTCAACCTTTTTTAAGAATCTCCCCCACACAAAACAACTGACCAACTCCCAATAACTGACTTACAAACTAAGTTACCTGTTCGGATTTGGGGGTTTGGTTCACCAATTCAGCTAAATTTGTTTTGGGGGTGGTTCGGTTCGTTTTGGGTTCATTAGTAAAAAAACCATGTAAAAATAAAATATATATATATATATGCAACATAGAAGCATGAAATAGGATTAGAATATCACATAACATCATATAAACAACAAAACCACCATAAACTTGAATGTCATTTAAAACATGCATGATAAATATTCATCATTAAAACTTGAATTATGGTAGCTTGATATACAAAGTATATTGATGCCAAGGTTCAATTTGTATGATTTTTAAAAAAGAAGCCAATTGAGTAGAGTTATCAACATTCTTTAGTAATCATAAGAATTTATTTAGTTCACTAGCCATTTTGATGTCTTCTTGCAATCTCAAATTCTAAATATATGAAGAAGTTAACTCCACTGTCCACTAGTTTCCATTAAAAAGAAAGCAACAAGCTATGGTATCATGGCTTTTTTTCACACAAAAATCAGCATTGGAGTTCAATGAGAGGCTGAAAAACTACTTGTAACTACATAAATAAATCTTGTTCTACAACTCATATGACCTAACTGATTGTTCCATCACATCTGGATGCTTACATTTAAGTTAGGTATGGTCCCCTTTCACACCCAAATCGGCCGAAGTAGTTCGAGCTACTTTCAACCAGTGAAATCCCTTAAGAGTCCAAAGTGCAAAAGGGCAGCAATCTTTGATGAACTATTTCTTAGAAATTGTGATGCCTATTTTTTTGTTTGTTTGAGGCTATGGGATCATGTTGGGCCCCTCTACAATAGCCTCTCTTGGTTTTTGATATCTTAGAGGCATTTTCCCGTGGTGGCAAGTTTTCAGCTGAGGGAAAAGTTTTTAGCTGAGGGAAAAGTTGTTAGCTGAGGGAAAAGTTGTTAGATGCAAGTAGTGTAAAGTTGGAAAGTCGTGCAACTTTCATTCAACAACTCGTACGACCAAACATACTATTCCAACATGTCTAGATGGGTAGGTTTACACTAGCTATGGTCCTCTTTTTCACCCAAATATGCTGAATCACTCTGAGCTACATTGGACCAACGATTTCCCTTAAGAGTCTAAAGTGCTAGAAGGCAACAATCTTTGAAGGGCTAGTTCTCAGAAACCGTGATATTTAAAGACTCTCCATTTGAGGCTATGGGATCATGTTGAGCCCATCTACAATAACCTTTCTCAGTTTTTTCTATCTCGGATGCATTTTCTTGTGGTGGCAAGTTTTCAGCCGAGGGAAAAGTTGTTAGATGCAAGTAGTGTAAATTTGCAAAGTGGTGCAACTTTCATTCAGCAACTCGTACAACCAAATGGACCATTCCAACACGTCTGGATGGGTACATTTACACTAGGGATGGTCCTCTTTTGTACCCAAATATGTCGAATCACTCCAAGCTACATTGGATCGACGATTTCCCTTAAGAGTCCAAAGTGCTAAAAGACAACAATCTTTGAAGGGATATTTCTCAGAAACCATGACATTTACAAACTCTCCATTTGAGGCTATGGGATAATTTTTGGCCCATCTACAATAACCTCTATCTAGTTTTTCTATCTCAAAGGCATTTTCCTATGGTGGCAAGTTTTCAGCTGAGGGAAAAGTTTTTAGATACAAGTAGTGTAAAGTTGCAAAGTGGTGCAAATTTCATTCAACAACTCGTACGACCAAATAAAAATGATACTCTATGATTATCTTTTGATCCTCCTCTATACTATTAGGTGCATGCTGAAATGTTATGTGGAAAAAAATAGCAATCCGAATGGAATTGTAATACTGAGATTGTACCTTGTTTTGTGGTTGCAATGTGTAGTTTTCTGCAAAATCAACCACTGATATAATAGTGTCAATTGGAAAAGAGTCCTTACACATCCTAAATTTTTGATCCAACCACTGAGACGTATGACTATGCCTTGCATACTTGTAGAAAAGATTGTCCGTAAAATCTAAAATAAGATCAACAACACTACATTCTTTTGTAACCATCTCACATCTAGAGCCTTCACCTCCACTCTACAAAGTATATTTGACTATCTCATATCTCTTTTTCTCAACAAGCTTCTTTCCAAATTCATGTTCGAAAATCTCATGAAAAAATTGAACAAACTTTGACAAGCCACCACATTGTGAGCACCTTGCATTTAAACAATCATTTCTATAGAAAAAGCAACCATCATCTCTAGAACATAAAAATAGATCTATCAAGTCCCTTGATTATTTCAGAAGATACATTGCACCATACTCCTACAAAATTTCATCAGTATGCAAAGCAGAATGGATATAGCATAATAGCTCATGGCACATTGAAAACTCCACATGGTATTTGCAACAAAAAGTATTACAAATCTTAAGAAGAACACAATAAAATGGCTTCAAACCTTCAAAAGTCCTTTGTGAGATTTCCATATTTGGATGTGTTTCAATAAATTTTTTGAACATTGTTTGGCTTGATTCCAAGAAACATTTAGGATGTGGTGTATGGTCTTGATTTCCAATTCTTAACTTTAAAACATCCTTTGCATTGGGTGATACTCTAGAGTTACATGCCAAAATTGCTAAATTACCTACTTTACATTATCGGTTAGCTTCTTATCAACATGTGGAAGCCTCCTGACAAAATCCCATGTATCATTTTGAAGAGGATCATCTATTCTTTCTCTTCTTGCGAGTGCTATATCCAAATTTTTATGATTTATGTCAAAATAAATACAAGTTTGTCTCATAAAGCGAGCCTTTTTCAATTGATGGCTTACTAGGGCGGTTGTAATGACTCTCTGACTAGCTCTCTTATCCTTTTCCTTGTTATTTTTTCCAA
The DNA here is from genome assembly GCA_007258455.2 of Sequoia sempervirens. NCBI lineage: Eukaryota > Viridiplantae > Streptophyta > Pinopsida > Cupressales > Cupressaceae > Sequoia > Sequoia sempervirens. Next base: position 556,079,173 of record VDFB02000003.1, on the reverse strand, counting down.
TAGACTTGAGAGCATTAAAAATATTTTTGACAATAATAGAAGTTTTTTCAGTCTTCTTGTTCACACGAATCTTCAATTTGGCTAGCAAAGGTCTTATCTTTTGCATCTTTAGCATTTGTACAAAAAGTTGGCATTGCTCGGTCAATGTCTTATCACTTAAATATTGTTTGAAAAGTCTTCTAGCCCACAACCAAATAGTTCGTATTGACCTCTTACCTTCAAAATTGTTTATAATGTTCTCATCAAATTCAAGTAACCATTTAGGGGTTCTTGAAAGTCTTGAATTTGGAATATGTCTTTCTTCCACACAAGGTTCTTCAATTCTCATGTAATCTAGTGAAACATAATTTACACTTGCTTCAATATTATGTTCAAAATATTCATTTCCAACATTTTCACCTTTAACATTTTCAATATCAATTTGAATAATTTCATTACAAATTTCAATATCAGGTTGAACATCTTCAAATCCAACATTTTCACCTTGAACATTTTCATTATCAATTTCAATACTTTCATTCCTAATTTCAATATCATGTTCAACATCTTCAAATCCAACATTTGCACCTTGAACATTTTCATTATTAATTTCAATATTTTCATTCCCAATTTGAATATCATGTTCAACATCTTCAATTCCAACATTTTCACCTTGAACATATTCAATTTCCTCTTCACTAGAAAGACCATGGGGGTTAGGTTCACTAATATTTAACATACATTGTCTTCTCTTCCTATGACCTTCTCTATCTCTTTGTTTGTATGCTTCAATTTTTTCTTTTGGAAGCTTTCTCTTACGTTTTTTCTTTCGATGATTGCTACTCCCTAGAATACCTCATAAAAGATGCTAAAAAATCATTGCTTATAACAAATTTGAGTAGAAGATGCTCCAAAAAGTTGATCTTTGTCTCTTCCTATTTGAAACCATGCGTATGTTGCCTGCAAAAAGAATGTAGGGTCCATTGGAATGCACAAAATGACCCACATGGGGCTTTTCTATGACCCACAAATCTGATATCCATTATAATCTGATATCTGATACATTTGAAAAACAT
>VDFB02000003.1:556006506-556077639 GCA_007258455.2 Sequoia sempervirens | reverse complement strand
TTTAGAAAAATAGATTTGTTTTTAGAAAAATAAACCTAGTAGTTTAGAAACTACATTAAATTTGCCACATATTATATTCTTACATATTTTTGAAATAATATAGATAACTTATTCAAATTTTTACTTCAAGTTGCCTAACTCTGATTTTTCTGAATTTTCATTGCCACTTAAGGGCTTGTTATTTCCATGTGATCCTGCACATACCCATATTTTTTTATTAATTCCATTCACCCCTTTATTTCTAGATATTCTTCAAGTTTTGTCATATAGGCTTGGGTTGTCATGTGATTATTCTCAATTATCATTTTTAATGAATAGTTTTAAAATTATTGATACCATAAAAGACTGTAATATATTAATAAAGGACATGCACCCAATGAATGGTTCTAAAAGCAAAGTCATGATAGACTTTGATTTTTTAAAACTATATTCATTTTGAAAAGAAACTAATTTGATATTTGCATCATATTTTCATGTTCTTTTTATTTTAAAATATTATTACAAATTCTCCTTTAAAATATAGGCAAATTGATTTAACAAATATTATTATAAAAATCTTAGTGAAATACCTATACATAAAATCTTTTTTTCACTAAATTTTAATCCCTCAAAATTTAATTCATTCTCAATAGATTATATTGTGTGGATTCATAGTATTTATAGTTTATTTCTAGATAAATATATAATAAGTATAATAATATTTTAATGTTAAATTATGTATAGAAAAAAAATCATTGGAAAAATAGGTTATGTTTTAAAGGAAATAAAAACCTTCTAAAATATAGCTTGTGCTTCTAGGTTTAGATAAGTATGCTATGAAACTATAGGTCGAGGGTAGTAATACAATCTAATGTATAACTTGTGCTTCTCTCTCTATAGTGATCACCAACCAATAAAGCATATTATCCACTCAAAATAAGCATATCACTAGTCTATCTTGATAGGATATAAGGAGCATGCTTTATGAATAGGAGTGATTGGATATATCGTAGGGTTAGATGACTTTCAATAATCTAGCATGTAAGTGATGGATGCTAAAATATAACTTGTTGGGTTGGATGGATTTTTCCAATAGCATTTTTGTGATAGGTGCTATGATTTACCAACTCAATATGTTTAATGGGCTATGAGATAACTTGTTAGTAGATTCACAAGCCTAATTCAAAGAACTAGGTTTTACTAGTGTGTGTGTAAACTGAACATTTTTTGCCCTCACTAGTGGTGGCCATAAGCATTATGGGATTCTTTTTCCATCATCATAGCTAACAATGAACAAGGGAAATGATGTAATCATGGTGTAGTATTAGATGCACTAGTTTTCATTTTCCTTCATGTCACATATTACCAAGGCTTTTAATTGATAAGAGACCCAACAATGAGAAGTTGGTGGATGCAATAAGGTTGCATCCACATGTTGTGGTTACTTAGTTAACATGTGTATAACATACCAAGTCTACCCAACTACATCAAGGGATAATAACTTTAAGAACCATATATTTGACACACCACCAAACTCCACTTGAATGTAATGGATATATGAGTCCTATTTTGAATTTTTGTTTTTTGAATGCTAATTAGATAACAGTAAAAAAAAGTAGTAGTTAGATGTGGATACTACATTATTGTGGATTCTATTATATTAATTAAAATGTTCAATCCATGGAAATGTTTTGAATAAAAAAGATTGTATTTTCACTATATTCAAGTGGGATTCATCACTATTTCCCTTCCTCCATCCCTCCCTCCCTCCATTCATGACTATTTATTAGATTCAAACATTCTAATGCCTAATGGCTGACTTCTTGATATCTAAACTATGTTACATTAAATTAACATAGTTTCCCTTTTCCTTTTCTGTATTTACCTCTTTCTCTTCCATAATTCTTTTCCCTTAGCTTCTTGATTTGACAATTGGGGAGTACATCATTTTCACTCTTGCTAGTGTTGGGTTTTTTTATTGAGTATTTAGTTATAACAACTACTCATATACCTCTTCTTCTTGATAAATTTTGTATATATAACAACATCTTCTAATTTTTCTTCAATATAAATCTGCAATTCTATTCCAATATGAGAAAATAAGTCATTCATAATAATTCATCATATGTATTAATTGTAAATGGTTTCTTATATCTTAGGGCCTTCTCCAATTTTATCTCACCATGATTCAATGATTTAATAACTTAATAGAGCTACACTAATGTTAAACTCTTTTTTAGAGATTCTTAAAGATTTATCATGTAGATTTGGGTTGCCTTGTAATTATTTTCAAGTCTTATTTGCAAATGAACAATTTTTAAATCAATGGTACTCGAAAATAAAGCATTAATAGATTAATAAAGGAAATGCACATGAATGAATATTTCTAAAAAATAAGTCATGATAGACTTTGAATTGTTTTAAATTTATATTCATTTAATCAAAATATAACATTTGATATTTATATTATATTGACATGTTTTCTTTATGTTGAAATATAATTACAAATTTCTCCTCCAAAATATAGATAAATTTATTTTATAAATATTTTAATACAAATTTTGGTAAAATATTTTTTGAACACCAAATTTTCATCTCTCTAAATTTTTATTTATTTTCTATACATTATATTTTATAAATTATAATATTTACAATCTATTTTTCACTCAATACAATAAATAAGTAAGAAAGAAATCAAATCAAACAAGAAATATCAAGAAACAAATATAGCTAGCTATACAACTATATTAATGTTAAGTTGTGTATAGCTAAAATATAATTGACAAAATAAATTATGTTTCATAGGAAACAAAAACCTTGTCTACATGAATATTATTTCTTTAATATTCTATTAAGCATAAACAATACAAAGATTATATTACTAAACTCTTCACAAATGGATCAGCTGTACCACTATCTCAAGAAGATTACTCAACAATAATATTTTCCTCTTTTTCATGATAGATCATTGAATGTGATTCAAAACATTGAGCAAACAACATACATAATTTAAACCAGAGGCTTACACAATTCTATATAATTGATTTTGGAAAACTTATACTAACTATTACAACTCGTCAAAGAGTGTAACCAACTCTCAACGCAATCTATTGTGATCATAGAAATATGCTTCTTGTGAAAGAATTTCAAAATACATAAATTGCTGTAGCAAACAGAGATTGTTTTTCAGCATATGTAGATGTTTCTTTTATTTAATTTCAAACATTACAATTGTTTGGAAATACCATATGAGATAAAACTCACGATTCTACTATTCTGATCAACTGATCAAAGACCAGAGACAATAAATGAACTACAATCACCTCTTTATATAAAGGTCTTAGAAACATCTAAAGACTTTTAAAAACTTATCATGCAACTTGTGAAAAAAAAAACTCATGTAAATTCTATATTTAGAAATCCTATTTTTATCATCATGCAAGATTGTAGTTCTCTTCATGCTAAATGAGAGAAATTACTAAATATTCTCTCGTTATTTTGTATTTGTTTGTACCAGGAGAGATCTAATCTTCGGTATTGGTGAGCTTTAAAACTGAGGCTTTGAAGCTATGGTTAGAATTTCGTTTCTCCAGCGCTTCAACTGCACACACATGATCAACACCATCAAGAAAATATGGTTATAAATTCTGTGTACTCTAATACCAGAACAATGTTCCAAAACCATTTCATACAGTCTTATAGAAAGATAAATTACAGAATAATTATTGGTGTCATATGACATAATATACCAAATTCAGATCCGTTTTTAGAACGATAATTATGCGTTACGGTGACGATTCTCCTTTCGATATTAACTTCAACATTCAGAACTCCGCTTAAAGCCTTGAGGCGCTCCTCTATATCTGTTTTATGGGATTCCTTGTATGTTTTCTGAAGGCTCAGCTCTGTTTTCCACATGATGCTTATTGTTTATATCCTCCCAAACTGAATACCAAATCAATAAAATCTAACAGTGAATAGAGCACCCTTTCACAGTTGGGTTTAATTGGAGAAGACGATCTTTTCCTTGGACACCGCATTGTATTTATATCCAAAAAATCCCCTACGCGTTCGACTCTGATTTGTAAAACCAACATTTTTCCTGTTTATTTCATGTCTAGTTCGAAGCAGATCACAAGAACTTGTGCAACACTCTACCATGAATATACCAGGTAATCTGCCAATTTGCAAATCCGAGTTCCACGTGTAGGGGATTTTTTAAGACCATGGACTTTCTTTCTCATGCCGCTTATGAAATTTCCAAAATTTTGAATTCGTTACAAGTTATTGTATTTTCTAGTCTGCCGTGTATATGTGTTAGAATTGGAAAGAAAGTTCAGGTAATTGAGGGTATAAGACTCTTTCAAAATAGGAGTGAACTACGTGAATACGCTTGTGATCAAATGGACCAGTGAATGGTGGTGCGCCTTCCTTAAACGTTAGTGGTAATTGTGGGTGTATATTAACAGCGATGTTAGTGTAAAGGAGAAATTTCCATAACCATGCCAATTCAGATATGAAAAGGGAATGCATTTCGTTTAAGAAATACAAGGAAATGCACGGTCTTTTGCACCCATACAAACTGAATAAAGCTGAAATTCGCACGAAAGTTGTTTCAGGTGGAAACATCGAATGAAAGCGCATTTTTATTTTATCTTTTCACTTTAGTTTCAATTCAATTTATTTTTATTTCATTTCTGTTGGAAAAGGTAAATGTTTATTTTAATTTTCGAATAAAAAATATATAATTATTGGGTTATAAAATACATAAAAATAGTTTTCAAGGGTCTGGATTGTCAATTTTAAGATTGAAAAATTAATGATATTGGTGTTAACAAGAGCATGTTGGAAATTTCAAGAGAGTGTTCTTTGATATATTGAATTTAGGAAAATGGGCCGAATCAACTTCTTAGATCAAAAGTTATGGTCCACAAAAATTAGACCTCCCACTTCATAAATGTAATAGCATGTACGACATATAAGAGGGTTGTTAGAGAGAGTTAATTTGTTGACCAATTTATATATGTTATCACATGTCTTAAGATATATTTATTTGGAGATAATAGAGCTAAAATGGGTCACCCAAGCTAGTGAATGGATTATGACAAACTTATGACAACTGGAAGGAATATGTTGTTTTAGCTCATGGTTTCCTAACTACCATTCAATTTTCTATGTGTTTCTTCTCTTATTTATTAGGTGCTTGCAATAGAGGTTTCATAGTGCATTTTCTAGGTACTATTATGTAGCTACAATTGTGAGTTTCAAATTTCCTCTAAAGTTCTATCATTGGCTCATGTTTACTACTCCTCTTTTTACGTTCCATCCAAGGCATGGGATAAATTGTTAGTAGGTCCCTTCAATGAATCAAGTATCTCTTAACCAAAATTTATCTAATTGGACCTCTTCTGATTCACATTGTTTGTATCTTGAATAGGCCTAACATTCTTCCATCTTGTATTATAGATATTATCTAATACTTTCATTTTCCTATCTTGTCTCAAGTACTCTTTGCTCTTAAGGATAACTCCTTTCTCATTTCTAGCTATTTTATAGCTCAATTCCTTCAAGGATTGCATAAACTTATTCAATTTATCCTCAATAAAAGGTGGTTTATTAGAATGAATTATGGCATGATGTTGAATTCTTGATTCCCCTTTATTTGAAATTTTCTAAAGGGTTTCTTATTACTTTCATTATTTATAACTCCTTGATAAGATTCTCTAAGGGCTAGATGTTTCTTATCCCTTAGAAGATATCCCATTTTTGCATCATAAGAATTACAATATAGCACTAAACACATGACTTCATTTGGCGTCATTTTAAAGGACTCTAAATATTAGTCTCCTAAATATAGTATTAAAATTTGAGATAATTTCATTATATCCCTTGGTAATACTAGTGAAAACATAGATTGTGAATGTAGGAATAATTTCACTAGAAATTGCTTGTATGTTATTCCATGTGACAATATCCCACTCAAGGAGACTTGTACCATTATTTGGTAGTATCATTTATAAGGATCAAACAAATAGTTTCATCATAACATATTTATCCACAATATCATAGTCATCAATGAATATGATAAAAAAATAATTCCCTTGGAACTAAGTGATTACCTCTAAATTCATTTCATACTAGCTTCAAATAATTGATTTGTCTATATCTCTTTAAGGTTAGAGGGAACCTTATGGGTGCATATCTTGCATTAGTTAAAGGGGCTCTAGGAATTATTCTTCTATTTATAGTATATTTCATTCTTATTGGACTTCATGAGCTAAATTTCTTGCATCTAAAGCTTCATTTTGCATTTGGGAACAAGCCACTATAGTAGCTTGAATCCCCTACATGGAAACTTAGAGGTTTTCCACTTCTTGGTTAATTTCCTCCTCAAATGGACCATTTTATTTTCTTCCTCCACCTTTGGTTTAGAATATTCATACTCAATATCTATTTCGTATGTAATTTTTCTTTTTCTCGAATCTCACTCTACTATTGGTTCATAAAATTTTGAACTTAAATTCAAAAAGTAAGGGTTGTAGGTCTAGGTATTGGGAGCCTACTTTTAAAAAAAAAATTTAGTCAAGATAGTGAGGAAATGTGAGCCATACATTTTTTTTGGCAAGCTCAAAGCATTAAGTGATCTACCTTTGAAAATAACTTTTGTTGAGGAACCATTTTGATATTGATGTATTGAATTCATTGAAGAAATCATAAAAAATCAAGAAATGGGTTTTGGTGGATGTTAGTTGCTACTAACTATTTTACCATGTAGTCAAAAGCCACTCTCACTAGAAGAGCCACCACTAAATTTTTTATTGATTTTATCTTTAATAACACCATGACCAAGTTTGGTGTACCATAGAGATTAATAATTGATAATACAATGTGTTTTAGAACACTTTATTTTATGGAACTTTGTAATAAATATAGGACACCCCTAACCTATTATTCACCATAGCATTCTCAAGGAAAGAGTCAAGAAAAATACAACAATGAGAATTTATTGAAAATTGTCAAAAAGGATGTAGAAGAAAATATGAAATATTGGGATGATAAGTTGAGACTAGCAATTTGAACATATAAAGTAATCCCTAAGAATTTTATAGAGAAAAAATATTTTGAGTTAGTATATTGGGTTAATGTCACCCTATCAGTCAAAACGGAGTTACCTATATATAATTCTATAAATAAAATGGAGAAGGAAGCTAACCTTGTAGCTTGGGCAGGTTGAGTCAACTTATTATGCTGGATGAGACAAGGAGAAATACTCAAGCTAAACATTGAAATGTAATGCAAAGTGAATTAATATTTTTTTGCAAACTGATAAAAGGAATATATTTTAACTTAGATATTTTTTAATATATGTTCAAATTCAAGGTTTTAAGATAAGGGAAAACATGGGAAATTTGAGTCCCTTTTGTTACAACCGTATATGGTTGAAAATATTTATGGGATTGATAGTTTATATCTAGGGATTTTGAATGATGAATTTCTTGAGTGATCATGTGTATCACAATTATGTAATAATATTCTAAACCCATTATTTTTCATATGTAGCTATGAATATTTTATACTCAAGAAGAATTTTTAATATATGTATGCATCTATCTTGTCTAAGGTTTTCTATTTGCTCATTGGTTTTATTTCTATCATATTTGTATTGTTATATTTCTAAGCATTGTCTACCCATGTCTTAAAAGAGAGTTAAACTATACCCATATGCTAAGGGGATTTTCATGGTGGTGTTTGATCATTTACAAGATAGGGGTGATGTGTTGGATGTGAGACCAATAATCTCTTTTTCTTATGACCTAGTCCCTTTATTTTTAACCCTCTAGTTGATTCTATTGATATTACATCAGTTTGGGTTAGATTTCCTTATTTTCCCCATAGGTATTGGTGCAACTCTAGTTTTGAAGCCATTGGCAATGCTTTGCCAATTTTTATTGGTTGACATAACTACTTTGAACTACTGCCACACCTACTTTACATGTATACTAGTTGACATTGAATTATCAAATGCCTCACCTAGGGGAGGTTATATTCTAGATGGTGGATCATCCCTAGACATAGTTTATAGATTAAATGAGGGTATCTCCTTCATTTGTAGGCACTAATTTTTTACTAGAAATATAGCTTTATATTATCCTCATGATATCCACATTCTCATCTCAGTTACTTGGTCGTAGAGTTCCCTCCGCCACCACCTTACTATATTTCTTGAGAGATCTAACTATAAATATGAAAATTCAACTAGTTATGGGCATCACATGATGTCCTCGCTTCCTATGGCGATCCCTATTGGGCCTAGTGATGCTCTTATGGTTTATTTAGTTTATATTAGAGTGTCTTCCTAGATTCCTAATTTGGTTTTTTCTATCCTCTTCTCCCTAAATTCCCTCTTATTAAACACAACACATGACTATTTGTGTTGTATTAGATTAATGGTCTACACCTCTAGTTTGGCATTCTTCTCCCCATGTGGAAGCCTATGGTAGGTCATATTGGTGGATTTCACTCATTCTCCTTAGTATGAGGGCTTAGATAATTATATTTCCTCGATGATCATTTATAGGAGGAAGAAAGATCTTAACAAGTACATCTCTCAATCACATACATGGGCTAGAGGTTTGAGGTTGGCTAGGGTACCTGGTCTATCTCATATTTTAGGCTAGCTCCCTAGGTGTTCTTATTAATAACCTGACTATAATTGTGATATTTTTATCCCTTTTAATTATTCTATTTCTCATGGAACCCATTGTGTGCCTTGGATAATTTGCTATAAAAAGGTTTGGGCCCTTTCAAAAACACATTTTCAACCTAAATAAGAAACAATCTATCTTCAATAAATAAATGGTACTAAAGAGACAAAAAAATGAGACATGTCATGAATGAATACATATTACTATAAAATAAATTAATGTTAAATTATTTATGGATAAAAATAAGTATCAAAATATATGTAATGTGTTAACCGAAACAAAAAATTCTCTATAATAGGATTATTATATTTTGAATGCTCTATTAATCATAAAAAATATAGATCAAAAATTACAATTATTATATTGCTTCTATTCAAAAAAAGATCAAATGTCCCACCACATGAGAGTAAAATTTTAATTTTGAACAATTCAAAGCATGTTCTAATTTGTAAATGACTTGAATACAAGGAAAGATAGATATGTCAAGGCATAGTATGTTGCATCAATAATAACTAAATAATATATAAAGTTAAAATTTTCATGAAATATTTTTTAAATAAAAATGAATGAATGCCCGTGTCTTAGAAATAAGGTTTTTTTGTTGGTGTCCATCCTATGATTATTAGGATCGATAATTGACTTGTCCATGGTGATCATGCAATAAAAATAAATGTGAAGCTTAATAAATTGCTATTATGTAGAAGGAATTTCCTATGTGGGGATAGTGAATATAATCTTAGTATAATGTAAAGGGTGATCCCACAATAGTGGTTTACAGTTTTTGGCCAAACTGGACATTGAAATAATTTCTTTTAACTAAATCTTCACTTTTGGGAACCTATAGTGGCTAAACCGTGAGGAATTTGAAGATGATGCAAACTAGAGTTTTGTGATGTTTTGTATGTAGATTTTAAATATGATTTTTTCAAAAATTTTGGAATCAAACTGCACTTCTTTTTCTATCTCCCTTGAAAACTAGTTTTTCCAGAAAACAACATTTTGAAAAAGTGATGCTCACCGTATAATGCATAACTTTTTTTCCATGAAGTATAAAATTATAATTATTTCGAATTTAGATTTTTAACTTTGATATCTAGTGCTTCCACTTGGTTAGATAGTTTTTTATTGAATATTTTTTCTTTAATCAAGTTTTGAAGTCAAACCAATTACAATTCAGATATAATGCGACCGTATAATGTGTAAATTTTTTTGTATGTATCGAAATTCATTTTTTTTTTGTTAGATCAAGGACTTCAATATTTGGTGCACTCATATTTTTCAATTTTTTTTTTGATAATCTGCTATTTTTTGACATGTGCGAATAGAGAGCTCGATTTTCGGTGAAAAACCTACATTCACAAGAAATAAAAAATAAATATAATAATAAAATTAAATTTATTTAAAATTATAATTTTTGGGAAGCTTATAATAAGGAATACATACTTACAATTTTTTTTTTAAATGAATTCATTTGATCCCCCAAAAGGTAAATCAAAAGTGGTTTTTTATCAACATTTTGATAGGTGTAAAGGAGACTTTGTTATAGGTATGGTTTAAAACTAGCGGGGTTCTATCCAAGGGGGTTTGATCTAAGGTAGTTTGATCAAACCCTCTTCAATTGGAATGATTGAAATGGAACTTTTTAAGGCTTAAATCATTATAGTTTCTAAAAATATGTGATTTTAGCAAAAATCAGAATCTCCTAGAAATTGTATACCAACTTTGTGGGATCACCCTAAGATGATTGCATGTATTTTAGTTGTCAATTTTTTTTTAATAAATATATATATATTAATTTAGATTTAAATAGAATATGAATGTAATTTTATTTTAAAAAAGTTTTTATACTTTTAAGGAGATCTTGAATGTTTTTAATTTTTAATTGTATTACTTAAAAAAATTATTTTATGTGTAATAGTAAATTTAAAACATTTCTTTTATATCTAATCCCTGTTGAAGAATAATTACATCCTTGACCTATGATGCCCTATCAATTAATCTATCTACTGAAACCCCTATTCCCTAGGCATGCTTAGCTCTTTTTGTTGATCTAGGTAATTGTTTCATTAAATCATCCTCCATAAACCTTTTAATTCCCCTAGAATTTGCACTTGATTTGACGGTTTCTTTGATTTCTAAACCTAGGTTTTCCCTTTAAAATATCTCTAGATTACCCTAGGGTTTCAAATTTATTTAAGAATTACAAAATATCAACCTCAAAATCCTTTTCCTATAATTCCCTTGATAATTCATAAATAAATTGAGATTATAGGTGGCTAGAGAAACTTAACCGTAAAAGTCGCTTGAAATTCCCAGCTCTATTCATGCAATTTTTCTCCAAGAGCTCAAATATTCATCCAACTCTCAAGAGAAATTTGATTATGACGATAAAAAAATCCTTTGTGTTATCATCCTAAAAAAATAGTAGATGAGCCTTAATTACTAGATTAATTACTCACACAAATGAAAATAATCATCAAAAAGTAGTTGTTCTTGCTTGAATTATAGCCATTGATTTGAATGCTTTGTAAGATAATGGACAGTTAGTGCATGGACAAGATCATTACATAAATTATTTTAATTTCTTTTAGCAAAAATGTGGTTTCAAGAAACTCAATGCTAAAATAAGGAGGTGGTGTGTGTCCCTTGACTCTTCTATTGTTCTAGTATCAATGCATTGATGGAGAATATTCTTTTTGTCAAAATGTGTTGTGCTGGAACAAGAATATCACAAGTGCTAGCCTTTTAAAAGAGCATCGATTTGGTACACTTTCTTTATGCGCCAAGCATATAAAAATGTGATGCAAAGAAATTAACTGTTGGAACCAAATTTAATTGACATGAGTTCTCCTTCCCTCTATCATGACTCAATGCATGTTTTCCTTTGAATTGATTCATTAGAAATTATGTTGCAAAGAAGATTTGTGCTACAAATAAAAGAAGACACACCTCTTCCTTTGATTGCTATCAATTGATGTAGAAAGAAATAACCCCATCCACAAGCTTGCAAAAATCAAAACGTTAAACAAAGAGAAACTACTATATTCAAATATGAAAACTTTATTCATTCATGTTGAAACATTTATAATATTTATTTCAGAATAAAATCAACAAAAGAAAAGATACAAAACTTGGCTCTCATAGCCATCCTCTCATTGCTATCCTCAAACTTTATTTTCAACACTGCATCCTCTCCTCTTTTTCTTTCTTCTTATCCTCTCCTTCAATCCATAATTGTAAGGTATCACAACTTTAACAGCTGCTACTTGGTTGTTGATGGGTGCGCCATAGAAAAATGGTCCCTTGACATTTTCATGGTCTTTTAGGCCTTTCTTCATGATGCTTGGTCCATTTTTCTCTGATTTAATGTTGTAATGTGGCTTGAACATTCACATTAGGTCCTTAAAATTCAAATTATGGCATCTTGTGAAGGTGTTGTGAAGTGTTGTAACACATTTCTACACTTTTCAAAAATATTCTTATTATAATTAATCTAAAAACCACCTTTTTATCCCTTACCAAGTCCTATTTTAAAGTGTTGTAAAGTCTTGTAACAATCTTTCATGCTTTTCTAGGCTTAATTTCACTATTTACACCTTTCTTATGCTTTATTTGACCCCTTTATGCCCTTATAAGGCTTAATTAAGTGTATTTTTGAATGTAAGCCCAAAAAATAACATTAAATGCAAGATAATTCCTGACACCCACTTTCGAGTCCAAGGTGGAACCCATTCACCATGGGTGGCGAGTGAGTCCCTCTTGGCTCCAAATTCAAAATATTTTAAATTTTCTTTTAGGTTTTGTCTGTGATGAGGTATTATTGGGTTACTAAGGAAAAATTGTGTATAAATAAGTTTTTTTATCCTCATTTTACATCTCCCACAATCTCCTAAATAATTATTCATTATTCATCCATCATTCTTCCATCTCAAGTCAAGCAAGCTAAGGTTTTATCATTTCAAGGCATTGAGATATCAATTTTTAGACATCCAAGGGTAGATTCTTCATGTTTTATTGCAGAATTTCAAGATAAAACATCATGGAAAGGTTATCAACTCCATTATTGCATGTTTCATTCCATTCTTTCATCATTTTGGTTTAATTACCTAAAAGGGGTTTGACCAAGGCAAACCCCCATGCCCTAACATTCAACATTTGTTCTTATCTTTTTGTGTGTTTGCAGATCTAGGTCTCTTAGAAGCTTGGAAATCATTAAGAATCAAGTTGAAAGGTTTCTCTAGTCTTCTCTTCATTGATGAAGTCAAAATATCAACAAAACTCATTTTCAAGTTCAAAAATCAAAGTTTTGGAAGTGAACACCTGTAGAGAATCAAATTCTAGACCGAGAGCTCCGGATTCTACCTTTGAATATTTAGAAATTAAAAAATGGACTCATTCGCCATAGGTGGTGAATGAGTCCCACTTCCAGGTCAATTTTGAGTTTTCTGCATTTTTAAATACCCTTTTATTTGAAATAGGTTTTGACAGTTTTTGTAGAACTGGGATTGATTCTCCCAAAATGGTGAATGAGTCCCACCAGGCCTAAAAATTAGCATTAGCAGCATCCCAAAAACCATTTCCAGTCTCCATCCATATTCCAAGTGCACACTTTTAGATTGATTCATTTCTATTCAGTTTTGCATCCGTTTCTAGGTCTTTTTGTATTACACAATGTGTTTTCAAACAAGTTGTTTTCCTTTAGTTTCCATTCATTAATCAATAAATATTATTAGTTTATTGCATTAAAACATTGCATCTAAGTACATTACATCCATATTCCATCCATATTGCATCTAAGATAAGCATTTTTGGCCCATCTTTCTCCTTCTAGGTGAAAAACCCTAAGAGTGCTAGAAAGGATTAGGGTGCCAAAAATATATGGTTCAATGGGTTGAGGTGGTTGTTGAAGAGGTTTAAATATAAAAACCATTTGTTTTGTTTTCGAAATGTTTGTGAATTGTTTGAAGTGCTAGGTTCGTATTTTTCAGTTCGGTTGAAAGTGGACTTTGCATCACGACTACTAACTGAATTGTGATAATCGCAAAGGGTTGTGCACAAGTGCATGAAAGAGGGAAATTTCATCATGGTTAATATATATTGGATTTGACTTTGCAAATTTTCAATGAACTTCTTTTGGAGATGTGGATCATGAATCTTAATGTCAAGTTGGGCTTAAAGTGACTAATAGCGTGAGATGAAATCAGTTACCTTTTCGTATGCATTTCGTTTGCATCACATTAAATCAGCCAATGCCTTCTTTGGAGTCATATGCACTTGAAAATGACTTATGAATACATCAAATAATTCACTGAATGAACTAATTGAAGTATTTGGTAAGGATGAAAACCACTCTAAGGTAGTGTCTTTTAAAGTGCTAGGAAATAGTTTGGCCAATAGTTTATTGTCAAGAACAAAGTCACTGCACAACATTGTGTAAGCATTAACATGATTAGTAGGATCACCCTTTCCTCCATACTTCTCAAATTCAGGCATTTCTATTCCCTGTGGCATCAGTGTTCTTAAGATTTATAAAGATAGTGGGCTTCTATGAACATAATAGGTAGGTGGCCCGTTTTGGCTTTGGTTGATGGTGGATATTTGTTTTTGCATAGAGGAGATGGTTTGGAAAAGTTGTGTGATGAGAGGGTCAGTGTAAGTGGTATGAGGTGGAAGGGAAAGTGGTGATGGAGTGTATGTAGTGGTAGGGAAAGTGAATAGAATGCTAATAGATGGTATAATGGAAGAGGAGAGAACATTTGATGCCACATAAGAATTAGGAATGCTAGCAGGAATAGTCGAGGAAGGAATCACATTGCTAACCTGTTGCATTGTTGTTGTGACTTGCGGAATGGCGTAGGTATGTATTGATGCTACTATGGAAGGAGGAGTGTTAAGTCCCCCTTGACTAACCACAATATATGCTAGTTGGGATGTGTGAGAGGTGGAAGGAGCATGTTTGTTGTATATCGCAAATTTTTTTTTCATAATGTTTAAGCCTTCGTCACTTTCAATCAGGCAATGGATGTTTTCTATAGCAGGAATTGTAGTGGTTGAAATGTTTTCAAGACATAAATCTTGTTGCAAATGTGCTAAATCCTCATGAATGTTAATGACTTTGTCTTGCAAAATGTGATCATTTTGTGTGTCAATTTGCATATTATTGGAAGGCACAATATTGATAAAGGTAGGGTCCATGTCTAATACACTATTGTCAATACCAGGAGTAGTAGCTCGGGACAACCCAAGGTCCATAATGAGAGTGTTATTGCAGGATGCCATGAGTCGTGAACTTCTTCTCACTAAAGTATTATCAATAGGGCACCAAAAACTCATACAAAGGCTACTAAAAGCAGGGTGGATGCAAATGAAATGCAAACTAGGAGCAATAAAATGCTAATAACAAAAATTCTAGAAATTACAACAAAGATGTAACAACAGAAAACAAAAATGTAGAAAATTCCTAGAAAATGCCAGAAATTACAATGGAAAATGTTTAGAAGGACTAAGTCTCCCATTGTGGCGAATTAGTCCTAGTGATGATTTTTTTGGGATTTTTCAAAAATTTTGAATGCAATTTTATGTCTTTTAGATGCACAGATGCAACTACAGTATGAAAATATAGAACTTTTGCTGTTTTTAATGCAAAAATGCAAGCTATATGAGCTTTTCACTAATGCAATTTTTAAAAACCTAGGATGCAATTTAAACAATGCAACACCTAATGCAATTCTAATGCAAAGTAAACCTAGGATGTTCTTAAAATTAGAAGCAAAAATGTTCAAAGTCAGGTTCACCAAAGTGTAAACAAAGATTTTGGCTACCCAAGGGCTTCTCTAACTCTTCTATTTTTTTCACCTAAAAGGAGAGAAAATGGGCCCAAAATACTAATTTCTACACTCAAGATTATTGTAAAAGGGATGCAATGTATCTAAATATGATGTACTAATGTAGAAAACTAGAAAATAAAGATGATTTATTAGTGCTGGAAAACACACTATGATATGCAAAAACACCTAAGAATGTAAGTAAATGATGAAATAATTAAATAGAACTAGAGAGGTGCACTTGGAATCTGGAATATGATGCTGAGAGGTTCTTGAATCCTACAGAGTTGACTGAAAATGTTGACTAGGACACTTACACCAAGCTAGGCGACTTAGTCCAGTTTTGAGGAAAATCTGTTGGAACAAGAATCTACCAAATGGGTATCCAATGATGTAGAAACCACTTTTCAGGCTTGGCAATGGGACTAATTTTCCATAGATGGTGAATTAGTCCACCTAGAGATTTCTATAATTTTGGGATAGGATTCTATAGCTTCCAATCTGCACTTGCTTTTTTGATAGGTGTCTGATCCTGA
Source organism: Sequoia sempervirens (assembly GCA_007258455.2). NCBI lineage: Eukaryota > Viridiplantae > Streptophyta > Pinopsida > Cupressales > Cupressaceae > Sequoia > Sequoia sempervirens. The sequence goes on along the minus strand of VDFB02000003.1, from coordinate 556,061,595 downwards.
TTCTACATAAAACAAGCTGAAAAGGGATCTTCAAGCTTCAATTAGGGTTTTGTTGACTTTGATGGATTGATGACCACTTTTTGACACCAAACTCTTTGAAAAATCTGCATAAAAAGTCTGTAAACACACATGCAAAGAGGGGAAACAGGGTTAAGGGTTAGAGTATAGGGGTTTTCCTTGTTCAAACCCCACTTTGGTAATCAAACCCTAGATAATGAAATGAAATAAGAAGAGAATGATAAATAAAAAACATGAAATGTCATAAACTTACCAAACCCTTGATGTGTAAATCTAAAGATATGCAATGAAGTGCTTTAATGGATGACTTGATTATGCTTAGAGTGCTTGAATGCTTGAGAATGATTAAGTGAATGGATGAAATGCTTGAGTGGATGAATTCTTGAATGAATAGGGGTTAAAATGAGAGGAAAAATCCTTATTTATACTTGATTTTCCATTAATTTTAAAAAATAACACATCACAGGCCGACCTCAAGGGTAAGAGAATAAAATCTTGCCAGAAAATTGAAATTATTTTGAATTTTGTGCCCAATGGGACTAAGTCACCCCAGGTGGCGACTTGGTCCCACCAAGGCAATTTCATTGGGTTTCAAAGATTAAAGTGCATTAAATGTTTTTTAATGGGAATATCCTCAAAAACACACTTAAGTATGGTCAAAAAGTGCATTAAGGGGACATTTAAACATAAGAAAGGGTTGAATTAGTTTTGAAAAGTCTAGAAAATCATGAGAGTTTGTTACAACTCTTTACAACACTTTGAAATAAGACTTGGTAAGTGATAAAAAAAGGGTTATTTAAGTGAATTATAATGAAAGGGTCCTAAAAAAGTGTGAAAGTGGGTTACAACACTTCACAACACTTTTACAAGACATCCTAGAAGTCTTAATGATTCACAAGGGTCGAAGACCTAATGTGAATGTGTTGGCCACATTACAACATTAAATCTAGGAAAAATCATGCCAAAATCCACTAGGAGGGCCTGAACATGAGAAAAAGTAGAAGGGTTACTTGTTCTGTGTCTGCACCTCTATAGAGGCATCTGTTCTCCTCCCCCTTCTTGCAAAAACTCCTTCCCACATTTTTCTTCAAAACCCCCCAAAAAATGTTGAAAATCATTAATTGTTTCCCAAGAATGGGTGCCCAACTCTCCCCAAGAATAGCTATGCATATTCTAAGTTTACATAGCATTAAATGAGATTTTTAAACCTCCATTAACTCCTTTGCACTATCTTTACTCCAAGGGGAATTTTTCTCTATTTTGGGCATTTTAAAAACTCTAAAATCTTTATTTTTTTCCTCTTTATGTTTCAAACGACCTCCATATTATTCATGCAATAGATAAACAATGAGTGAAGTAATAAAAACCAATATTTAATTTTTCATGACATCCATAATACCTTTCCAAAATAAAATTGATCAAATTGGTGCTTTGGAAGTGCAAAATTTTGTGTTGGGGTAGAAAAATGAAAGTTATTTTATTCACACAAAAAATTGGCATGAAAGCTTGTAATGGTACTCCATGGACCCTTGCAAAATTATTTTACTCTAGCCCTCAAAAATTGTGAGATATTAAACTTTTCATAAATTAACAAGCTAGAACAGGAAATTTTAATGTCCAAATCATGAATTCTACAACTATGAAATATTCACCCTTAACTCAAAAATATCCTCAACCATCTTCTTCAAAGGATTTATCACCAAATTTCATGAATTTATTTGAACAGTTGTTTCACTAAAATTGCTCTTTTGTGCGCCAAGACAACTCCACAAAACTGTCACCGTGCAACTTTGACTGCATCCAATGCTGAGAAATGTAAAATCAAAGCTAAAAAAAACCAAACTAAAAATCAAACCTAATTTTTGTTTGGTTGATGTCGATTTCCAATCCACTTGGATGCTCCTACATCAAAAAATCACCATTTTTCAATAGAAAAAGTACCAAAAAAACACACTTGTACAACCTATTTTGAAGAAATGATTGAAATGAATCCATTTCACCTAGATAATGATGAAAAAAAAAACTAATAATTCTCCATACAAGCCAAACTTCACTAACCATGTATTAAACCCTTGATTAGGTGCTTGGGGCTAAGTTACACACCAAAATTTGGAATTTATGACTTTTTATTTATTCAAACCTAGCTAGATACCTCCTAACATGTAATTTAACACCCAACACAACATTTAATGCAAACCTAGAAAAATAAATAAATGATACTCCTGCATCATTTTTAACATGCACAAACACTTGAAATTTAGTTTGGAGATTGGACAAGATGGTTAAGGGGCTAAAAATGGTAGAGGATGCATAATCAAGTGAAACTTTTGAGAGAAGTGTAATTCACCCCTTCATGGGTTGTAAGTTTGGATTTCCAAATCATCACAAATATACACAATAATGAAAGAAATACGAGTTGAGATTGCTTTACCTTAATGACCTAATAAAATGAAAGAAATGAAAAACAAGAATGATAAAACATAAAATTTATCTTATGAGAAAAGATGAAGAGAAGAGAGGAAAACAAAGAGTAAAAATCATAGAAAATGATGAAATCACAACAAAACTATGCAAGATAGAAATGGAAAAAAATCTTATGGAGTATTTGATAAAACAACCCAAATTTATGGTTATTATCCATGATTATATTAGAGTGAAACATATATTTTAAGAGGGTGAATTATGTATATAGAATGGTAACTATAGGATAATTAAATAGAGATATTGGATTCTAATAGAGAGAATTTATTTTAGAATGGATAACTCAAGGAATCACTAATTATGCAAGTGATCTAATTGATCATATCTATGAAAAATAAATCTAAATTCTATCATTTCCACCCATTAATTAGTTCAATAAGGAAATGAATAATATTAAATAAAGATGAAAATGATCCAAATAAGAGGAAATTTCTTTTGGTTCCTTGTGGTGGGGATAATGCTCTTAGAAAGTAGTTGAAGATCAAGAAGCCTCAAATTGTAATAGATGTGGCTTCTCCTCATCCCAATTTCAACCTTACATAACAAGAAATTGGATATTATACTATAGGTGTTTAGAGATTTAGTAACCCTATAAGTATATATCTACCCTAAATTCACAAATTATTACTTCTAATCCACCTTCACCGTTAATACAAGAACAAGCTTGAGTCTTAAGAAAATATATCAAGTCATTTATGAGACTAGATGAGTAGCATGTTCTAGTGTGAATCCTACTATATATCAATTACAATGACTACTCTTATTACCACCATTATCCTTGGTTTATGTTTGGATTTTGATTGTCTCATGTTTACATAGTCAAATTCAAACTTATTTAATTGAGGCTCATACACCATTCCTCAAATTCAAAATAACACATAAAGGTAGGAGTAACTATTTTCTACAAATCATAAACATAAACAAGATTAATTTACATAAGTGTCTCATAAGAGACATGATTGTAGAGAAGGAATATAATTTTACATATTAGCTATAAAAATATACAAGTTAGAGGGAGAGGGGAGATAGAAATAGAGAGGGAAGGAATAAGTAGAGAGGGAAGGAGAGAGAGGTAGAAAGGGGAGAGAGATATATATAGAGAGTAGAGAAGGAATAAGGGAGGGAGGGAGAAGTGAGATAGAGAGTAGAGAAGGAAAGAGGGAGAATATAGGGAGAGATGTAAATATAGAGGGAAGGAGAAGGAGAGAGAGAGAGAGAGAGAGAGAGAGAGAGAGAGAGAGAGAGAGAGAGAGAGAGAGAGAGAGAGTGAAGAGAAAGGGAGTGAAGGGTGAAGCAATTTTCTTCATAATAATGCTTGAGAACATTATAAGGAACTCACATTATTACCTGCCTTGGGAATTTCCAACCCTTAGGGTTAGATTTTCCTTGGGAATCTAATTGGAAAATGTGTTATTAGTGTGTTGTCATTGATTTCAACCTATGTTGTTACTACATGCGCTTGTATGTTATCTTTAATGGAGAGTTTTTTGAAGGGATATAATGTTGTCATTGGTACAAAGTTGTACCTTATCTTCTTAAGTTTTTGGTTCAATTTCAAAGTGATTTGATTGATGTTCTTCATGAAATACTTCACATGGGGTATGAAGAGAAATGCATAAGTCTCCAAACTGTCAAAGGCACAAAGAATTGCACCAAAAGAGCTCTATCAAACACTCCAAATTTCTTCATAGATGAAGATTTGGTCTTGAGGTTTGAAGGATAGCTCAACATAGCTATGAGGCATGCATGTTCCAAGTTTCAAAGCATAAGTTTTATTGCAGAGCTTTCTGGTGTCAATAGAGTAAGAACAAGTTAAGTTCCTATGAATGATTATATAAGGAAGGGCTGAAAGTCTCCACACTTCACAACATCATATTATTTTACCTTGCAGTTTTGTATCTATATTCATGAAGATTGCGTGCCTGCTTAGTTCAAGTTTCATATGCTTTGGGGTACCAGCATTGTGTTTCTGTAGATGATAACTTGTGTTGTCTATGTTTTGGCAACTTGGAAGGTTGGTTTGTTGGTGAATCAAATGAATTGATAGCAAGTAATTGCCTAAATTTGTGTAAAGAGGTTATGTGAAGCATGGTTGATTCTCATTGTGTTCTTTGAATAATCTGCAAGTTGGTACTTGATCTGTTCCTATACAAAAGTGAGCCTAATATTAATGTTTTGGGTATGAAGTTTTTACGCCGGATTGAAATGATCTAAAATAATAAAACGAGTGTAGAGAACTGTTTTACAAGCCATATCATTATATTGGAGTGATCCACACTATGTTGTTTGGTCTCTCCAGTACTGCCTCTGGTATGAAACTGTACTGCCTCTGGAGTGATAATGAAATGTAGTAAATATTAGTTTAGAGAGCTTAATAGTGAGTGTATATGAAACTGTGAAGAATCATGTGTGAATATAAGTGAGAATGTGTGTTGAAGGTATTGAGCCATAGGAAACAAAGCTTATTGAAGTAGATGTATGTGTGATTATACCAAAAGTAGCAAGGTTGGGGTAATAGAAGTGTTGAAATACTATCTCTGTTGTAAATGTTATATCTTGCAGAGAGTTGTAAACTTCCTTTGGTTGAAGCCATAAATTTTGATGTAAATTCTATTTTCTTTTGTGAGGCTAGATTTGGACAGTAGATCCAAGTAGCTTGCTCATTCTATTTTTTTGCCTTGTAGGGTTTTCCATGTAAATCTACTATTATGATTATATGCTTATGTGTTCTTGTGCTCATCATAATTTTCATATGATTAATTTCTAAAGAATGAAAAGAAATTGATTAATTATTGATTCACCCCCTCTCATTACTACTGTGTATTTAACAATTGGTATCAAATTTGAGTTCCTTGGTATAGCCTAACAACTCAGGTAGATATTGGAGTGGAAGATTATAAGAATAAAGATATGATAGACTTTACTGAAGAATATTGTGAAGTTGAATTTGAAGGAGAACTTATTTTAGCGTTGGAATATCTAAATGCAACAAGAAAAGAAAATGGAGAATTTAAGATCAAACTCAAAGAACCAAAAGAGACAATCATCAATTTGAAAGTTCAAGTTGAAGAAGGTAAGGTATTTGTAGATTGTTTAAATGCTAAGCTCAATGACAAATCAATTGAATGTTCTAAACTTGAAGAAGAAATTTTCTCTCCAAGGAAAGAATTGGAGAAAGCTAAGGATCAGGTAGACAAAGGCATAAAACTCAAGAAGAGTACCAACATCATTGATGAAATAATTAGATGTCAAATACCTATTTAAGGGTTAGAACTCAAAGATATATATCCTTGAAATGAAAGGTAAAAACCTATGTTGAAGAATCTAAGAAGACTAAAGATGAGAAGTCAGAATCAGATGATGACTTCATAAAGGTTAGTAATTAGAAGGACTTCAAGAGATCTCCTCCTAGAAAGACTTCTAGTCCTAGGTTCTCTCAATCCTTTTATGTTTATTGCTAATCTTGCAATAAGTTTGGTCATAAGGCTATTAACTATAGATTTAAGGAAAAAATAAATGATTACATGAGTAAAAAATCATTTGTTCCTCTAAGACATAATGCTAGGATCTCTCAATTCTTTTATGGTTACTACTATGCATGCAATAAGTTTGGTCAAAATTTAGTTGATTTTAGAACTAAAAGAAGGAGAAATGGTTTGGCTCTAGAATATAATATTGTTTACTACAAATGCAATAACTTTGGGAACAAAGCAAGATTCTACAAAAGTGGTTCTATGAAACCACATGCTGAATATAAGAAGATAGAGGAAAAAAAGGAAGTTACAAAAGTTTGGAGAAATAAATAATGACAAGATAATGAAATAAAGGATGTCATTGTGCTTGTGCATTGTGCACAATATCTCATTATTGATTGAAAAAGAGCATTGGCTTAGTGGGAGCTACGATCTATAAAGTCTTTTAGCCCCCTAGAAAGGATAAAATGTTGAATATTAGAGCATGGAATTTTTTTGTAATAACTCATTTGAGGTATATGATTTTTGAATCAACTTGAATCTATTGCTCAAATTTTGGGAATAAAGACATGGTGTGCAAAGGATTGCAAAAATATTTCTATGAAGACACATGGTATTTCAATAGTTGTTTACCTAACAAGGAAAAGGTGCATTAAATGTAGAAAGTTAGGGAAAATTCAAGTTACTTATGCTTCATTTGCACACTCTAAAGCTTATTTGAAACCAAATAATTTAAATTTGGAGATAAGAAAAGAAGAAGACATTCAAAGGTTCTTTCGAATTAAAGAGGAATTGTATTGAAGGTGAAACCATAAGTACCTAACACAAAGGTATTTTTCAAAATTTTCTCATAAAACCTATTTTCTGAAGTTTAAGGGAAATTTTATGGCTACTCCATAATTGGTTGTCACTAAGAAATCAAGGCCAAAGTATAAGAAATATCCATTCAAATAAATTTAGATAGAAAAAGATGGTGCTTTCTCTAAGGTACCTACTGATGTGATGCATACAGAGGATGTGAGGATCTACATTCATGCCCCCATAAATGAAATTGATCACATGAAGTTTGAAGAGTTATGGAAAATCCTACTAGATGATGATACCAGATACAAATAGAGTTTGCATATGTGGAAATAAAAGGGTTAAGATGTATGGAAAGATTTCCCAGACTTCTACAATAATCTTGAATGGGTAAGAATTATCTTGAGTTGAATCCATGATGAGTTCATTTGCTTGGATAAACCCTATAGGATCATTAAGAATGAAGTTAGGGATTTTAATAGTTTATGTTCTACTTAGAGACCAATTCTGGTGATGAAAGTAATTAAGAATGAAAGGGTTATAGAATTTATTGGTGCAAAATTTGATAAAAGGACCTTAAGTATAAATGATATAATTGACCCAGGGGTCTAGTATGATTCTATGGGAATTGCCTATAAATTATATTACACAAACAAATAAGGTTCCTCCACTGGTACTACAATTCACACTACTTACCAAATGGTAAAGGAAGGAAAATATTTTTATCTATTTGAGGTCATGAGAGAACATCTAATGGAAAACATGAAGAGAACCAAAGAAACTGGATACAATTTCAGATATGGGTCCCTAATCATTTGCTTGGCATTTTATTTCTTGAATGAATTACTTGGATTGAAGGGAAAGGTCTGGAAACAACACATTCCTATTGCCACACAAATTAGAAATGACATGAGGGGTTTTTATGATAGAAAAGATTGCAATACAATGTACTAGTGATTCTTTAAGAATTTGCAAGAAAAAATGCAAGATAGGGAGAGGATTCCTTTTGAAATGGTGTGAAAATATAAAGATGAAATATCCTTTCTTGTTGATAAATATTATTGCTAAATAGAAGTTGTGAAACCAAGAACTTCTTGGATTCCAAAATTTTCATATGAAGTATCACCTATTGAAGTTAAGGCTTATGTTGAAAAATTGCTAAAAAATCCTATGGATCCATTTGTAGAGAGGTTTGGCACCTACAGAGAGATCATGGAAAAAATAATTTAAAAAAAGGTAGATGATTCTAGTGAGAAAAGGACAAAAAAGTTATTTCAAAAATTGGGCATTCTAGGTTATCCAAGAAGGGACCTGAAACCTCCACCAAGGCTCCACAAAACATCCCATCTAACCTTGAGGAATCTATCCTAGAGTAATTCCAAGAAGGTTTGGTAGGTTAGCTTCTACAACTATTCATGCTTCATAAACCACATTATCAACTCATACTAGTTCCATAGGAAGAAGAGTTGCATTAGAAATACTGGCTTAGATGAAAATAATAGAGACGAAGCATGCAAGGCGTAATAAACATGCAAAAAGAAAAAAAATCTTAGATAGAAAAAATTGAAGAGGAAGGTACCTTTATGTTGAAAAGGAAAGAGAAGAAGACCAAACAAGCTTCTTCAGTGGCACCTCCTCATGAGCCTCTAAAATTAGAGGAAATATTCAATGGAATTGTAAGTCATGGTATGTTACAAGAAACAAAAGAACTACATTTGAATGTGCCTCCTATGGATGAAAAACCTTTTGAGAAGGAAATAGTCATGCATATGATTAAATAGAATGTGCCTCTTAGTGACATCCTTGAAAAGGATTTGGAGAGTTTAGCTCTGGCACCAAGGTAGAAAAGAGAAAATTCCATTGAAGTGGATTAAGAGTTGAGGAAGAAATATCTTGAAAAACTCAGATCCTCTATTTCCCTAAAGAAAAAAGATAAAATTCTTAGAAAGAAGAACAAGAATTAAGGACAAAACAAAGAGTGGATATCCTTAAGAGCATGTAGAAGGAAGATATAGAAAAAATATAGGAGACTGAGGAACTAACTAATAAAATTATTGAGGATGTGAGAGAATTTGAGAATGTGGAGCAACCACATATGTCTCCTCCACACAACATTGAACAATGATCACAAGAGGAGCAAGAAGTGCAAGTTGCACAAGATGTAGAGTAGGCTTCTCTTGATTGTGGTGTGTAAAATAGTCCTCCTCTAGCTAATACTGATCAATAGGATCAACATACGAAGCAAGATACACCTGCTTGTAGAGAAAGTATACAAAAAATTCAAAGGCATCCTCATATGCTTCTCCTATTGATTTTATCAAATATTCAACCTGCAGTTGCTTTGCAATTATTGCAATTACCATGTTTGATGAACATGTCAACATGTTTGTTATGTCACCTCTAAAAAAGTTGCAACTTGGTGACATATTTCACTCCTCCACAAGAGAAGAGATCTTGTAGCAATAGGTGGAAATTTTAGAAAAATTGTTGGAGGTAATCAAAATTTTGGAGACATAAATTCCTAATTCTTAAAAGGATTCCTCTCTACTACCTTCTCAACATATAAAATAATTGATGGATTTTTTCAAAGCACACTCTTCCTAACTTGAGAAGCAAGTTGAGTTGAAGATCACTAATAGAAGATTTTATGAAGCCTCTGAAAAAATTGAAAAAGGAACATGGAAAAATACAAGTATGTATAAATGATATCTAGAAATGTATGGAGGAAGCAAAGGTATTATATATTTTTTTCTTACAATGTCTTGCCACCACAAAGAATCTCAAGGATTAGATAAATGGAATGAAAGTGTAGATCACAAATGTGGCTGCCACATATGATCTGGTGTAGGATAACGATGGTGCCATAAGGCCACACATGGAGAAATTTCACTCCTAGATACAACAAGTATAAGATCAAAGGAAGCATAATAAAGTTCAAGTAAACAATTATGGGAGGGAGTTAGCTTAAGGTTAGTATCACTAATTGGGCTTCTAATAGAAGAAAATGGTGTTGTATAGAAGAATCAAGCACCATCCTTGTTGGAAGAAGAAGAAATTTATGCGCAACTAGTAAGTCAAGTCTAGATCTCGACCTCTACAAAGAATCAATGGGATAGCTCCTTGACTAAGTTGAAGTTAATTTACAAAAATATTCTTCTGTTAGGGGGAGTGAACTATTATAAATTGTATAGATTTGGGAGCCTATAAGTTTTTGTAGGTACATAGGAAGACCACTCGCCCTTTTCCCTTTATGTTAAAGAGGGAGAGAAAATGAAATATCTAGTAAGAATTTACATCAATGACAAAGGGGTAGATTGTTGGAAAATGTTCTATTAGTGTGTTGTCATTGATTTCAACCTATGTTGCTACTATATGAACTTATATGTTGTCATTGGTACACGTACCTTATCTTCTAAAGTTCATGGTTGAATTTAAAAATTATTTGATTCATGTTCTTGATGAAACAATTAACATGGGGTATGAAGAGAAATTCATAAGTCTCCAAACTATAAAAGGCACAAATAATTGCACCATAGGAGCTCTATCAAATGCTCAAAATTACTCCATAGATGAAGATGTCTTGCGAATTGAAGGATAATTCAACACACCTATGAGGTATGCATGTTCCAAGTTTCAAATCATAAGTTTTACCATAAATATTTCTAGTGTCAACAAAGTAAGAACAAGTTAAGTTCCTATGAATGATTATTTAAGGAAGGAATGAAAGTCTCTGCAATTCACCACATCACCTTATTTTTCCTTGTGGTTTTGGATTTATATTGATGAATATTGTGTTCCTTCTTAGTTTAATTTTTATATGGTTTGGTGCACCACTGGTGTTTCTACAGATGATAGTGTTTTTTCTATGTTTCAACATCTTGGAAGGTTGGTTTGTTGGTGAATCAAATGACTTGCACCAACAAGTAATTTCCTAAATTGGTGTAAAGATGTTATGTAAAGTATGGTTGAGTCCTATTATGTTCTTTGAATAATATGCAAGTTGGTACTTGATCCTTTCCTATATAGTAGCGAGCATGAAATTAATGTTTTTTGTATGAAGTGTTTACTATTGAACACACCAAAATACTAAGATGGGGGTGAATCAATATTATATCAAATTTCAAACCTTCTGAAAAGACAAGAATAAGAAATATAAAGACAATGCACAACACAACACCAAATATATGTGGAAAACCCCACAGGGTAAAAATCACAGTGAGAAAAGCTGCTAGAAGCTACTTTCCTAATCCAGCCTCACAAAGTGAGCATCATTTACAACTTTTTTTAGGGCTACAACCCAAGGAAGTTACATCTCCTTGATTACAGTTTTAGGGTTACACCCAAGGAAGCTACAACTCCCTGATTTGAGCACACACTTAGGAATGATTACAAAATGACAATCCTTCCATTGTCTGAAATTGACAATTAAGCTTTCTCTTTCTTCTTTGTAGACTCTAAATATCTTCTCAGTTGCCTACTATCTCACTTCTTTTAGTAATTAAGAAGTTACTGCCTTCAACTCACTACCTCGAGCTAACAATTAAGTACACTTATTCACATGCTTTCTATGATAGGGATATGATCAAGATGAAAATAGACAAGATCTACCACAATTGCTCTTTCTCTTTTAGGTGCTTACACAATCATCATCATGCTATACTACTACACCCTAGATCAACTAGGTTTACAATTTATACATGATATTACATTGATTACATTTCACGAGTTGGCCTACAACAATAAAAATATTACATTTGTAGGTTAGCCAGGGGTAAAAAAAACAACATGAAACATGTAGAGGGAAAGACCCAAAAGGCTACCCACAACACCAAAAAGAGGAAAAAAACTTGTGGAATCCAACACACACTTAACTTGGTCCCAAACTATCTTCCCATATTTTATCTTCTATAAACATCATCCACACACTTTACAAATACCAATTAGGTCAGCCATAAAAGAAAACATGTAACATGTAGCATGTAGTATGTAGCATGTCAACCTTTGCAACCATTGGTAGTACACAAGAATGATAAAAAAATATTTTTGTTTCTTCCAAATGAGTTAATATGTCCCATACAACACCTTCAATCAATCCTTAAACTTCACTCAATCTTGAACTTGTAGCACACAACATCAACACACCTTATTTGGTCTTCTTAAAAGTATAAGCCAACAAAACATTCATTCTAAACCATAGCCAATACCAGTGAATCTAGAAATCACTTTGTAGAGAATCAACAAGAATCACATGATATTTAAGAAAATTCTCATACATCCTTTTCACAACTCCATGCAACAACAAGCTAGTGCAAGCCAACAAACATTGAAACCAGTCTTCGAACAACACATTCCGGTACACTATCAACTCTAACTTTCTCTATAGAAGGATTGTTGACATGAAAATTAAGATATAACAACTTCACATATCAATTAACTTCACTTATATTTTGCACAACAATATATTGAAATGTAGAGCCAATATTTACACTTCTAAGAACATCCTTATAGAATCAACACAGTCTTCAATTTTTTACTCTCAAAAGCACCTTTTCAGTAACTCAAATGAACTAAAACTTGGATCACACATGCATGTACACAACATAAGCCTATTCTCCAGACCATGAGATAAAAAAATTATCAATAGAGAAATATGGATCATTTCTTAGAGACTTTGGAAGCCATACAACTAGACTACAACAATTTCCATAAAAAAATTGAAATCAATGACAACCAAATTGAAACAATCTCCCCCTTTGGAACTGATGGAAAAACCAACAAGATCTCCCCGTTTGACATCAAAGAAAAAGGGAAAATGGAATTTCTCTCCCCTATTAGCATCAACCACTATCTACACCCCCTAAGAGGTATCCCCCATCAGTTTAGGAATAAAGATATGAATTGAATTACTCCCTCTGGATAAATGCACCAACTATGCATCTAGCAAGGAGGGGAAATTACCCATAACTTATGTTTGAGATATTTAAATGTATAATTTGCAAGTTAATTTTTGAAAATTTCTACAACCTAATCCTTTGTAGATACATACTCCAACTTTACTTCTTTATTTGTAACCTTCTCTCTTAGAAAGTGATACATGATTGATATGTGCTTGGTTCTAGAATACATCACTGGATTCTTTGAAATATTGATATCACTTGTGTTCTCACATAGAATAGGAATGGGATCATCATACTTTATCTTGATATCCTTCAATATTTGTTTCATTTATAACACTTGAGTACAACAAGATGTACGACAATATACTCTACCTTTGTTGTTGATAAAGATACTGAATCGTGCTTCTTACTATGCCATGAAACCAACCCATTTACTAAAAATAAAGTACCACCACTAGTAGTCCTTCTGGGTAAGTGCATAAAGATGAGGGGCCAAAAAGTGGTCTTAAGGGGCCACTTTTTTATAAAATCAAGAAATACTAACCTTGGATGAGAAATTGAGGATAGTTACACTCAAAAATTTTAGATGAAACAAAAACAAGGGTCATATTTCTGTGAGTCTACTTTCTAAACTACTATTTTTTTTAAAATGGTAGAGATTAAGGGGTTCAAAAAGGGGAGCCACAAAAATTGGTTTATTTTTTATCAAAAAATATTACACAGGTGTTCGATTTACTTGACCTTGAAACACGTGCAAACCTGACGGTTAACATGAACAAGATTATGTGAAATTTTGTAGAATATGCAAAAACACTTCTTTGGATGTTAGTAAGGAACTCCAAGCCTTTGGGTTGGAAATCCAAAGAAAATACAAGCAAAAGGATTGGAGATTCCTAAAACAAGACATAACATGTGCACGTTATAACACGCTCATGTTATGTCACGGTTTTGACATAATGTGAGCATGTTATAACACACTCATGTTATGTCTTGCCTTACATTTTTCTTGTTTATGTTTTGTCTTACTTTATGTTTCCCAAAGCAAGGCATAGCGCGAGTGTGTTATAATGTGCTCATGTCATGTATCGTTTGAAATTATTTTTGTGCAAGTTTGTTAAATGTATGTTTGATGTATGTATGCTTGTATATATATTTGTATGTATGTATGCATATTTTTTTGTGTGCTTAAATGTATATGTATGAATGTATTCTTGTATGTATGTATGTATGTATGTATGTATGTATGTATGTATGTATGTTTGTATGTAAGGTTTTTGGGTTTAGGGTATATAAGGGTGAGGGTATATGGTATAGGGATGAGGGTTGAGGTTGTAAGGTTTAGGGTTTAAGGTATATGGTTGAGGGTTGAGGGATTAGGGCTTAAGTAATAGGTTGAGAGTATAGGGTACTGGTTGAGGGTTTACATTTGAGGAATAATATTCATATCGTTGAGTGTATAATATTAAGTGTGTAAGGTATAAGGATTAGAGTTTAAGATATTTGGTTTAGGGTTTGTGATATGGATTGAGGGTATAAGGCATAGGGTGAAGGGTTGAGAGTGTATGGTTTAGTGTTTAAGTATAGGGTTGAGGGATAATATTCAGGGTTTAGGGTATAAGGGTGAGGTTATAGGATATAGGGATGAGGGTTGAGGTTGTAGGGTTTAGGGTTAAGGTACAAGGTTGTGGATTGAGGGATTAGGGCTTAAGTATAGGGTTGAGGGTATAGGGTTGAGGGTTTATAGTTGAGGGATAATGTTCAAGATTAAGTTTCTAAGGTATAGGGTTCATGGTTTAAGGTTGAGGGTATAAGGCATATGGATGAGGGTTGAGGGTTTAGGGCATAAGTATATGGTATAGGGTAGAGGTTTGAGGGTTGAGGGATAATTTTTAGGGTTAAGTGTCCAAGGTTAAGTGTATAGGGTATAGGTTCATTAGGGTTTAAGATATTGAGTTGATGGATTAGGGCTTAAGTAGAGGCTTGAGGGTTGAGGTTGTAGGGTGTAGGATTCAGGGTTTAAGGGTCAAGGGTTGAGGATTTAGGGTGTAGGGTTTAAGGGTTGTGGGTTTAGGTTTTAAGGGTTGAGAGTTTATAGATTAAGGTTGAGGGTTGAGGGTTTAAGGGTTGAGGGTTGAAGGTTTATGGTTGATGGTTTAAGGGAAAAAGGGTTTAAGGGTTTAAGGTTGAGGGTTTAAGAGTTGAGGGTTGAGGGTTAAGGTTTTAAGGGTTGAGGGTTAAGAGTTGAGGGTTGAGGATTGAGGGTTTAGGGTTTAAGGGATTATGATTGAGGGTTGAGGGATTATGGTTTAAGGTATAGTATTGAGGGCTAATGATTTAGGAATAGGTTTTAAGGTTTAAGTTTTAAGGTTTGAGGGTTGAGGTTTTAGGGTTGAGAGTTAAGGGATTAGGCTTTAAGCATTGGGGGTTTAAGGGTCAATGGTTTAGGGTTTAAGGGTTGAGGATTTAAGGGATTAGGGTTTAATGTATAGGGTAGAGGGGTGAGGGTTGAGGGCTGAGGGTTAAGTGTATAGGCTATAGGGATTACGGTTTAAGATATTTGATATAGGGTTGAGGGCTTATGGTGTAGGGTAAATTAGGGTACAAGGTTGAATGTATAGTTTAAGGTTTAATTATGGGGTTGAGGGTTGAGGGATTACCGTTGAGGGATAATGTTCAAGGGTGAGGGTATAAGGTTAAATTTATAGGCTATATAGGGATTAGGGTTAAGTATATTGGGTATAGGGTTTAGGATACAATTGAGAGTATAAGGCTTAGGGTTAAGGGTTGAGAGTGTAGGTTTTAGGGTTTAAGTACAAGGTTGAGGGTATAGGGTTGAGGGACAATGTTAAAGGCTTAGGGTATAAGGTTGAGAGTATAGGGTATAGGGATGAGGGTTGAGGGTGTAGGGTTCAGGGTTTAAGGTATAGGGTTGAGGGATAGTGTTTATGGATGAGGGTATAGGGTATGGGATTGAGGGCATAAGGCATAGGGTGAGGGGTTGAGAGTTTATGGTTTAGGGTTTAAGTATAGTGTTGAGGGACAATGTTCAAGGTTTAGAATATAAGGTTGAGGGTATAGGGTATATAGATGAGGGTTGAGGGTGTATGTTTTAGTGTTTAAGGTATAGGGTTGAGGGTGTAGGGTTTAAGTATAAGGTTGAGAGTTTAGGGTTTACAGTTGAGGGATAATGTTGGGCGGGTGCAAAAATATGGGGGACCAAAGAGTGGCCACCCCATTTTGATTTTTTAGAAAAATCCAAAATGTGAGTGCATTATAACATCCTCACATTATGGATTGGAGTAATCAAGCCTCAAGCTCGATCACTACAAGCCTATAATGCACTCGTGTTATAATGTGAGCACGTTATAAGCTATTTAAGCAAAACAAGAAAATACTCATTTCATTTTTTCCAATAGTTGCTAAAACCTCCTTCGTGACTTGCAAACCATACATTTTTGGAAGGTCAAAACCACCTGATTTATTCACCAAATCTTCGTGAAAATTTCATCATGATGTCGAAGAGGTTGAAGGAGTAAGTATTTTTTTTGTGTGAATATGGTATTAAATAAGTAGATTTAATATGTTTTTTGATGTAAATTTATTTAATTTTTAGGAAATGATAATGTACCTCCAAATCCTCCTCAAATTCCTAATTCATCTCATGCTAAAATCCCTCCTGAAGAACAACCTCAACAAACACCTCCAATAATTCCTCATCATGCTCTAGGAAATCAAGAAAATTTAATGGGGAAAATTGAAAAATAATAAAAAACAAATTGAGGAGTTAATTTCAAGGTTTAGAGATCTTGCAAGCATAACCTCACATAGAACCACACTTGCTCAATCACTTGTGTGATAGGTCAAATTTGGGTGCTAGAAAATGAACAACAAACAAAAGAGTGCAAATAACACTAAAGACAACCTACACCTCAAGATTAGCCTAGTTGGAATCAACACAAAACAAAAACAACAAATGAAACCTTTTACCTTGTGTCAAATCGATCCTTTGGTTGGCCCTTCGATCTTCGGTGTTGTGTGCTCCTTGGATGGCAAGAGATGCAAGCTAGATGATGATATGAAGGTGGATGCAACTGAGTGCAAGCATGAAAATGGCTAAGTATGGATTCTAGGAAAAATTTGCAAGAGTTTGGCTACAATGCATGATCCCCCCCAAAATGAGAGAAAAAGGGGGTATTTATAGAGATTTTGGAAATATCTAGGGAGATGGATGGTCAAGATTGAGCCACAAAGATCAAGATGTAGGGCTAAGGTAAGTTGAGAACTCACAAGCCCGCACATCTTGACATGTGGCATGTGATATGGCTTAAAAGGGATGACGTGGACATGAGGTGGAAGGATAGTACATGACATGGAGAGGGTACATAGTACCTTGGGATTGGGACAAGATCTCCTCATAAAGGAGGTACTTGTCTCCATGTGGGTGAGAGGACAAGTGGGGAATTAAAACTTCCTCAAATATTCTCATGGGGATGAGAGAAGGAATTTAAAATTCCTTTAAATGCATTTGGGGATTAAATGTGAATTAAAAATTCACATGGGGAATGGAGATGCCTTGTTCAAAAAGAGAAAGATTTTAATAGGGTTGACTTAGGACAAATGACATGGAGTGATTAGGGTTGTGCAAATACTTGATTAGACTAATTAATAAAGATTAGAGGCAAGTTAGATTTCACATGTGACTTGATGTGACAAGTCAAAGATCACATGGGGAAGAGAAAAATGAATTTAATATTCCTTGGAAGGATAAAAGAAATTAAAAATTCCTTGAGAGGTTGATTAGGCTAGTTAGTGAAGGATTAGAGGATGGTTAGGTGGCTAAGAGAGATTAGAGACCAACTTGCAAAAGTTGGAGGATGTGACACATCCTAATGATGAGATTAGAAGATGGATTAGGATTAGATAAAAAAAGATGGAGGATGTGACATATGAGGAATTAAATAAATATGATATTTATTTAATTCATTTGATGAAAAAGAGGATTAAAGAGATAAGATATTTATTAATTAATTAAATACCTTAGGGATTTGGCAGAATTAAGGATATTAATTAAATAATAGCGATATTACTTAATTAATGTAGATAAGGGGATGCTTAGATGAAAGGGGATAAATTTGGATAAATTAAGTGTCCAAATTTAGGTGTCTACAACTTGAATCCATAATATCACATTTAGATTCAATTAGCAAGTAAATATCTAGTTGGTCGAACAAGAGATGAGTTTAGATTATTTTATACAAATGAATTATCGTATAAATAAGTTAAAGATAAAAAAATTATAAAACTTGACTTATGTCTACTACTCACAAATCCTAAAAAGAACCAACCTTTACATCCTTCAAGCAAGAGGTTCCCTATCCATTGGTGCAACCACCAAGGGATACTAACAATTTTTGAAAAAGGTGCTGGATGGTTTTTGACCATTCTCCATGCAACAACAATGAGGTGCCACAATATTTTTTGAGGAAACTCTACTATGAGTTTTTCCTCATTAAAATCCCAAACTATTTTGACATGCAAGACTTCTAGGGTAGAGGTGGGTGGTCCACACAAGATAGAGTGGGGGCACTTATTGATGCACAGTGATCAACTTGAGATGACCACTTACTAGACCAGTGAATGAGCATGTGACTATCCCTTTTGTTGTGAAGGATAGTGCTAAGATGGATACATTGCAATTGATTATTTCCCTCACCCAGAGCCTCATACAACATACTATTCCTCTAGCATAGGGTGAGCTGGGTGAGTCTTTGAGTATCTAGTTCCACCTCATATATGTCAGGATTGTGGGTTAGTTTGTGTTTATGATCCCAAGGATAGTTAGGATGTAGGTGCCTAGGGTACATCTGCAACTGATGAGATGGTGATGGTAGATGACCTCTTGAATTGTTAAGATATGGTGTTGTACACCAATTCATAAAATGATTTATTATAATATTGTAATTAAATAATAATTTAGTTGTGATACATCTTGGTGGTCTTGGTAATCACAATAGGTAATTATTTGGGGGCCCACTTATGTTGTATTTGTTACCTAATTTTTCTTTTAGCTCAATCAGGTAGAGTTGAGACAAAAATGATCATGAAAAAGAGAATGAAAGGTGCACATTTTATTTTGCTAGGTGTTCATTATCATACACAAAAATAATTATCAAATGAATTTCAGTTTATTATGCAAGTGTTTACAAGAGAAAATATTGCATAAGCTTTGCATAAAATGCCATCTTATATTCATAATTACTAAAGTATAGTGTCCCACACAAGTCGTGGGAGTAACTGATTAAATGCAATACAAGATGTAAACTATACATTTGAAGAAAGGAAAAACATATGAAAGGAATAGGGATCTGTCATTTCCTGAATGACGAACCCCAAGGTTGAACTGCTACATCTTCAACTCCTTTTGCTTGGTTGCTCTAGAAGTTTCTCTGATGCTTTAGAAGTTACTTGCAAGAGATGAAAAATTTGGTGTTAGAGCTTGGGATGCCTACTCTCCTCATATACAACATCAAAAAACATATAATTTACTCTCATATAAGGCATGAAATCAGATTTGCAGTCATCACAGATATAAAGGAAAAGTATAACATCATCATAAATCACCATCAAATTTTGAGTTTCATTGTTTTATCTAACATGTTTGTTCAATGTGTAGGTATAGGTACAATTGTTGTTGCAAGAACATCTTATTACAAATTACAATATGTGGAGGAAATGTGGCTCCCACAAGGATTGAGCCCAACATGTTGCCCCCTTGATTAGAAAAAAGGGAATAAATGTAAATTTCATAATTTTTGATGATGTATTGGCAAAACATTCAATCTTCAATTGCATTAAAAATTGCAGATGATGGATGAAGAGAATAGTAAGTGCACATGGATGATGGACTATGACATTGAATCAAGAAAGTAGTGTCAATATTGTGATATTTTCTCTAGGAGAGTGCCTCTAATGAATGCATGATGGTTGCTTATTTATGTGACAATACATAAGTTAGAAGTTTTGCATTATGTCATTTCAAGGAAGATAAGCATGAAGACCCTAGGGTTTCATAAAGCAAACCCTTGTGTATGCAATTAAATGAAAAACCCAGTTTTTTGCAAAGGTAAAAACCAAAATAAACTATAATGAATCTTGTAGAGGCCACAACCTATAAGCATGGAAAAACCCAAGGGAAAAAAGGCCCATGAGTTCTTGCTAGGGAGCATACAAAATAGAAGGATTTTCATCTTTCTTCCATGAAATAAGGAAGGTTTTTTACATCTTTAGCAAGCCTACGAATTGTATGTGGAAACATAATATAGTGAAAGATATATATAAAAAATCCATGGCCTGCAAACCCTCGAGTGTTTCATTTGCAAAAAATCAAGAAATAATCTATCAATGAAAAGAGAGAAAATACACACAATGAAACTCTTTCATTCTTTCTATGAAACAAGAGCAGAGAACTTCATTTCTTTTACAAAGAGTAAGAGAATTTCAACATATCCAACATAGAAGAGAAGCTTACCAACAAAAGATATTTTTGACCATGTTAAGACTCCAAACCCTAGTATTGGCAGTGAGACAACATGGACCAGTAGATGAAATAAAAATAACAAATGCATAATGAAGCATGTGACCAAGGATTAGGGATTTTCTTTTAGGTTTTCCATATAAACCTAATTTGGCCGATCAAGTGATTTAAATCACTTTATTTTACAAAATACATAAGGATTAATACCCTAGCCCTGAGCAAGGCTTTTATTTATATTGCCAAATACCTAGTTGAGTTCATGTCAACTTCCTTCATTTTTGCATGAAGTTTAAAGCCAAAATAACTATGCAAAAAATTATTAAAGTTATGTCTTATAAATGGCTTTAATATTTTTCATGCAAGGCATTAAATAAACAATCATATAGAAAATATTAAAGCAAGTTATAAGTGATTTGCTTTAATATTTAGTCATGTAGTTATCTTTGATCCATAAATCATGCAAAAATCAGGAGGTGGAGTTGAAGGAGAGTTATGCCTAAATTAGTGGGGATAACTGGAGTCATCTTTGGGGTTCTTTTGGTAATGCAAAATCTGAGGAGTGAAACTAAAGCATTTGGTCCTAATTTTCAGTCCACTAAGGTAATTTTGAAGTCTACTTTGGTCAAACTAATCATGAGGGGGAGTTTGGAGTTGTTTGAGCTCAATTTACATCATTTGTGGGCCCCCTTTTCAGGCCTTTTCCATTTTTCTTGTGAATCGCTTTGGGGGTGGGATATTTTTCAGTTCAACTATCTTTGCATGACTCTTCTTAACTCTTTGAGCTATTTTATTGTATAAAGGAAAAAGACTTATGTTTTTCCTCATTTTTTACTTTCTTGCCTTCTCTTACACATGCAGAGAGGCTAAAATTCTTGTAGCTTAGGCATATTTTTGATAGTTATGATACAGTACTAGGTTATTTTCATTTGATTGTTGGTATAAATTCCTTCCATTCTTCAATACAATCAAGTGTTACCTTCTCAATTTCAGGTGTTTTGTCATATTTTGAATGATTTGATGCAAACTTAATGTGTTTTATTAAAAAAAATTAAATTTTTGTCTCGTTCATTATTGCATATACACAAAAGCAGTTAACCATCACAGGTTATAA
Source organism: Sequoia sempervirens (assembly GCA_007258455.2). Taxonomy (NCBI): domain Eukaryota; kingdom Viridiplantae; phylum Streptophyta; class Pinopsida; order Cupressales; family Cupressaceae; genus Sequoia; species Sequoia sempervirens. The sequence continues at coordinate 556,040,280 of VDFB02000003.1, read as the reverse complement.
ATTATATGTTTGTTTTATCTTGCATTTTGAGTTGGGAAAACACTATTTTCCTTCAAAGGACATAGATCTTGCAAGCCTTTTTATGAATTACTTGTGTGATTAAATTTCCCAAATTGAGTTGTGTGATCATATTCATTGAAGTATAGTTGTGAGTCATTTATGCATATTAGTAACATTATCGGTGGATCACCTCCTAGATTTAATTTTCCATTTCAAACAAATTATCCTTCTTACCCTTTTCCCATCAAATGTAATTAGTTTTTTAGAAAATAAAAAGGGGAACCAGCCCATAATCTAGAGATTCACCTTCATTATGAGCAACCCATAGGCTTGAAGGTGTTTCCATGTTACAGAGGATTGCTAAGCTTTTTAGCTTTGCATTCAGGTGAAATCCTACATGTTAATAGTTTTTGGCACAGCTGGTGGGATAGTTTGAACTCTCACAGTTCAAATATCATCATTTCATTGCTGGTTTTGGGTGTGTGCATCAACAATCTCAACCTTTGGAGGAAATAAATCAACACACTTGGCGACTCTGAGAATATTTTTCTGGCTTCACTATGGTCAGGTGCTAGTTTCTTTCAAGCAAGTTTGATTTTTGCTTATTTTTCTAGCCTTTAAATGAATAAACATGTCTATGTTTCATGGAAGCATACTATCACCTAGCATATCGTGAAAATGTTGCTCATCCACATCCTTAGATTAGTCATATTAGGTCAATTATGCTACTGGTTTTAGTTCAAATTCTATGGTTTTTCAAGAAAACCAACATGTTTAGTACTCTTACCACCCACCCACCCCTTCTTAACCTTCATATCAACATAGCTATTTTCCTAATCAGAATCAAGGTGTTGAAGACATGAGTTGCAGAGACATATTGCTAAACTTTCAGAGGCAAATGAGTGAAATAAAAGTGAATCAAGAGTATGAGGGAGATCAAGAGTATAATGAGCAGGAAGAATAGTGGGCTTATTTAGATTATCAATTCTAATAAGAAGAGGAGATTCAAAGAAGGCAATATGAGGAGTATCTTGTAGGAGAGATAGATATCAAGGAGGAGAAAATGAAGTTAATGCTTGAATAAATTCCTACAAAAGAATATGAAATTCCAAGTTTCAAGCAAGGTAAAGCTCTTAACTCTTCAAATAAGCCTCTTAAGCTTGAAATTCCAAGTTTCACAAGCCTTCATCCTTTGCAAGTTGAGGAAAGTAATCAGGTACAACATAGTGTAGTTACAAAGCAACCCATTGATCAAGATAGTTCACTCATCATGGAGAAGATTATAAATATAAATCCACTGCATTTAGCTGTAGAGTATTATCGATTAGAGAAAAAAAATATTGAACATGAGAAGACCTTTCAAGAGGAATATTTCAATGTTTTACCTAATGATCAAGTTTTTTCAATGAGTTAGCCAGGGCAGCAGGGTGAAGAAGTAAAAGAGGTTGATTAAGAAGATCATCCTACAACTTGGTTTCATGAACTACCTTCTTTCATTGAAAATGATGAAGAAGGTGTGTTTTTTATCACAACAAGAATAGTTGTAGAGTAGCAAGAAGACATCAAACAATTTGATGAGTTGCTGGTTGGAGATAGTCAATTGGATAATGAAGCCTTGGATCATGAAGAAGAGTGCAAAAGTAAGCTTTTCATGGGGCCTACACAGCCGGCTGAGAGCTAATATTAAGTAGAAAACAATCCTCCTTTGGGGTCTCATGAAGAGTGTGAGGAAGGTTCATTTTGGGATGACCTTGAAGTTTTTATCTCCAAATTGGATGACAAAGAATCAGACCTATTGGAAGAGGTTTCTAATCATGATAAATCAGAATAGCAAGTTCACAAGCTTGAATAAGTGTTTGAGTAGCATGAAGAAGTAAACAAATGCGAGGAGGACATTCATGTTTTGTTTCCTCAAGAGGGATGCGACAAAGAGGACCAGTTTGAAGATAACATTGAGCTATCTTTTTCACAATCAGAAGATTAAACAACATCTTTGGAGGAGGAAAGTCTTGCATGGTAAGAGCAACCTATAGAGGAGGATTACCTTGGGCAGCAAGATCAAAAGGTGGAGGTGACCATATTTCTAAATGAGTCACTAAGAATGAAGCAGACTAATCAATAAAATGAGGTAGAATCAACAATGCATGATCAACAAACCAACAGTAAGAGTTTAGGTTTCATTCTTTCAAGAGGATGCTTGATCAGAGATTTAGCCATGAGGGGTACCAATAAGATGCAACTGGTTATCAATGCTCCTAATGATGAAATTGCAGTTGTGGGATAGTAGACCCAATTCACCCATTCATTCTAAATTAGTAGTATGATTGATCAAACTCAAGAGGTGAGTGAGTTTGGTTACACTCTTCATGAAGCATTGCAACAATTTGTGGGGTATTTTCTTTTTTTCCACCTCTTATCAACAATTCATAAACATGTAATGCATCTGTTGTTGGTTAGAAGGGGGAGTTATTTTACAAAGCTAGTAAATGGGTTTGTTTGACTAGTTTTTTTTTTGCTGGTTAGAGTGGGTTAGAGTAGGCTTGAGTTTTAGTTTTCATTTTCCAAGAAGTGTTGTTGCATAGTTTGCTGGTCCTGTCCTAAACAGAGCCATGGTAGTTGTTTTTCAGTTTTAGTTTTGCACCTGTATAGTTCCTAACAACTAAGTTACAAAGGTTTTTCTAAGTGAAAAGGAAAAGAATTGACTCCTATGCCCAATGCATAGCTTGATGTTATTGGTATTGATGCTTAGTAGGCAAGCATTTAGCAGATGTCGCCAAAAATGTTACCTAATTTTTCTTTCAGCTCAATCAGGTAGAGCTGAGACAACAATGATCATGAAAAAGAAAATGAAAGGTACACATTTGATTTTGCTAAGTGTTCATTATCATACACAAAAATAATTATCAATTGAATTTTAGTTTGTTATGCAAGTGTTTACAAGAGAAAAGATTGCATAAGCTTTGCATAAAATGTTGCCTTTTATTCATAATTACTAAAGTATAGTGTCATCCCACACAATCTATGGGAGTAACTGATTCAATGCAATACAAGGTGTAAACTATAAATTTGAAGAAAGGAAAAACATATGAAATGAATAGGGATCCATCATTTCATGAATAACAAACCCCAAGGTTGAATTGTTGCATCTTTAGCTCCTTTCGCTTGGTTGCTCCAAAAGTTTCTCTAATGCTTCAGAAGTTACCTGCAAGAGATGAAAAAGTTGGTGTTAGAGCTCGGGATGCCTACTTTCCTCATATACAACATCAACAAGCATATAATTTACTCTCATAAGGCATTAAATCAGATTTGTAGTCATCACAAATATCAAGGAAAAATAGATCATCATAAACCACCATCAAAATTTGAGTTTCATTATTTTATCTAACATGTTTGTTCACTGTGTAGGTATAGGTACAATTGTTATTGAAATATCATCTTATTATAAATTACAGTATGTAGAGGAAATGTGGCTCCCACAAGGGTTGAGCCCAACATGCTACCCCCTTGGTTACGAAAGAGGGAATAAATGTAAATTTCATAATTTTTGATGATGTATTGGAAAAAAATTCAATCTTCAATAACATTACAAATTGTAAATGATCGATGAAGAGAATAGTAAATGCACATGGATGATGGACTATGACAGTGAATCAAGAAATTAGTGTCAATATTGTGATATTTTTTCTAGGACAGTGCCTCCAATGAATGCATGATGGTTGCTTATTCATGTGACAGTACAAAGGTTAGAATTTTTGCATTCTATCTTTTCAAGGAAGATAAGCATGAAGATCCTAGGGTTTCATAAAGCAAACCCTCGTGTATGCAATTAAATGAAAAACCCATATTTTTTGCAAAGGTAAAAACCATAACAAACTATGGTGAATCTTGTAGAGGCCACGACCTATAAGCATGGAAAAATCCAGGGAAAAAAAAGTTCTATGAGTTCTTGCCAGGGAGCATACAAAATAGAAGAGTTTTTATCTTTCTTCCATGAAATAAGGAAGGTTTTTTACATCTTTAGAAATCTTGTGAACTGTATGTGGAAACATAATATAGTGAAATATTTATATAAAAAAAAAAGCCACAACCTGCAAACCCTCGAGTGTTTCATTTGCAAAAAATCAAGAAAGAATCTATCAATGAAAGTGGAGAAAATACACATAATGAAACTATTTCATTCTTTCTGTGAAACAAGAGCAAAGAACTTCATTTCTTTTACAAAGAGTAAGAGAATTTCAACATTTCTAGCATGGAAGAGAAGATTACCAGCAGAAGATATTTTTGACCATGTTAAGACTCCAAACCCTAGCATTGGCGGCGTGGTAGCATGGACCAGTAGATGAAATGAAAATAACAAATGCATAATGAAGCCTATAGCCAAGGATTAGGGATTTTCTTTTAGGTTTTCCATATAAACCTAATTTGGTCAATCAAGTTATTTAAATAACTTTATTTTACAAAATGCATAAGGATTAATACCCTAGCTATAAGCAAGGCTTTTATTTATATTGCGAAATACCTAGTCAAGTTCATGTCAGCTTCCTTCATTTTTGCATGAAGTTTAAAGCCAAAATAACTATGTAAATAAATATTAAAGTAATGTCTTATGAATTGCTTTAATATTTGTCATGCAAGGCATTAAATAAACAATCACATAACAAATATTAAAGTAAGTTATAAGTGATTTTCTTTAATATTTGGTCATGCAATTATCTTCATTTCATAAATCATGGAAAAAATAGGAGGTGGAGTTGAAGGAGAGTTATGCCTAAATCAGTGGGGATACCTGGAGTCATCTTTGGGGTTCTTTTGGTAATGCAAAATCTGAGGAAGAGTGAAACTAAAGCATTTGGTCCTGATTTTTAGTCCACTAAGGTAATTTTGAAGTCTACTTTGGTCAAACTGATCATGAGGGGGAGTTTGGAACTATTTGAGCTCAGTTTACATCAGTTGTGGGCACCCTTTTCATTTATATTTTTCTCGTGAATCACTTTGGAGGTGGGATATTTTTCAATTCAATTATCTTCACATGACTCTTCTTAGATCTTTGAGCTATTTTATTGTATAAAGGAAAAAAGACTTATGTTTTTTCCTCAGTTCTTACTTTCTTTCCTTCTCTTACACATGCAGAGAGCCTGAAAGTCTTGTAGCTCAGGCATATTTTTGATAGTTATGATACAATAGCAAGTTATTTTCATCTTATTTTTGGTAGAAATTCCTTCCATCCTTCAATACAATCAAGTGTTACCTTCTCAATTTTAGGTGTTTTCTCATATTTTGAATGATTTGATGCAAGATTAAAGTGTTTTTATCAAAAAACCTTTAAGTTTTTTTCTCGTTTATCATTGCATATACACAAAATAAATTAACCATCATAGGTTATAAATTGTGCCTTTGTTTTATCTCGCAAGTTATGAGTTGTGAAAACGTTGTTTTCCTTCAAAGGACATAGATCTTGCAAGCCTTTTATGAATTACCTATGTGATTAAATTTCCCAAACTAAGTCGTGTGAACAGATTCATTGAACTTGGATAGTTGTGAGCCATTTTTGCATGCTAGTTACATTATCGATGCATCACCTCCTAGATTTAATTTTCTATTTCAAACAAATTATCTTTCTTACCTTTTTCCCATGAAATATAATTAGTTTTTTAGAAAATCAAAAGGGGAACCAACCCATAATCTAGAGATTCACCTTCATTAATATGAGCAACCCACAGGCTCGAAGGTGTTTCCATGTTACACAAGATTGCTGAGCTTTCCAGCTTTGCATTTGGGTGCAATCATACGTGTTAACCGTATTGTAACATTGTATTATTATTTATTGTGTGGGAGACACATAATAATAATTTAACATTGGAGAAATATTAAATAACGTGATGTCTTAGTATCCAATATTAAATAAGGGGTTAGTGGTTTTGTATTCACATGGTTTTGTGGTACATGGTTTCACCTTACCACTAGTTTTATTTTGTGTGAGCTTGTTTCTATAAAAGTAAACACGTGTAGTGGTTTAGGTTGGCTGAGTGGTTTGGCTATCATTATTGAGTCTTCTTGAGAGTGCATTTGTGAAGCATGGCATAGGATGTATGGATTCATGCTTGGACACATGGGAATGCATTGGAGGGCTTGATGCTTCAAAAGTGTTCATTGTAACTCTTGTATTTGCTTCATGGCTGATTAATATGATGGAGTATGGATTCTTTTGGAGGATGGGTTTTTCCCTTTTGAGGGTTTCCCCAGGGTATATCTTGTGTCATATTTGATGGGTATGTTGTTTATTCTCTCACATGTGGATTTTGAGCACTTATTTGTGTTGTTAAATCTCTTTTGGGTTATATGGAAATTGTCATAAAATGGATGCAAGCTTCCTTATAAGTGGTATCGAAGCTTTCATGGTTGAATATTTTTTGTTATAACCCTAAGTTGAGAAAATATTGCTTGAAGTTTGAATCTATGCAATGCATGAGAGAATGAAATACATGGAAAGATATGAGAGTTTTGCAGGTTGTTTATTGTAGATCTAAGGGTTTTGGATTTGTTATTATGATAGGTTGCTTGCAGATTTGGGGTGTGAAAAATTAGGGAAAAAAAAGGGTTTCTTGGTTGTACATTCAAATGGGGGTTTTGTGGGGGAAATTTTAAAAATGACCTCATAGGAAAAAATGGACCTCATGGTTGGATTCAGGTTGGCCGAAAGAAAAATTTTGATACATAATTTTCCCTATTTTGGAGAAGTTGAAAAAAAATGCAATTTTTTTTTATAAAATCAGCATTTTCGGATTGTATAGTTGTCAAAAAATAAAATATTATTAAAAAATTAAACTCCCGTTGACCTACAAAAATAAAAGCCAAAAATTATAAATTAAAAAATAAAAATAAAAATAAAAGAAGTCGGCTTTTGAAAAATAAAAAATCAAAGTAGGGAGGGGGGGGAGCCCACCTCGTACCCTGCTTGTAGAGTACCGATGACACTGTCGGTACCATCAGATTTGTGGTGGTTGTCAGTACTGTCGGTACCGTCGGTAGGGTCTGGTGGGGTCGACAGTACCAGCAGGTCGACGGGCCCAAATACTGCCATAAAAACCTTTTTTAAAAATTGCTTTTTAAATATTATTTTTATTAAATCAAATTTTATCCACCATTCAAATTAAATGCCACGATTTTTTTGATAAGGCTAACATATCAAAAATTTAAAATATGAAAATTAAATTATATATTGCATAATATTTTTGGATTCACGACCAAGGAGTGACACTACCTAGGTGGGCCCGCCACTCAGCCACCAAGGGTGGTTAAATATTTTTTGCCTTAGGTGTAAACTAGACTTTTTCTTTTGAGGGACATAACTTTTTCCCAGATTGTTCGTTTTTGATATTCTTAGACTCGTTAGAAAGGTGACTCAAAGATCTACACTGTGGTGCCAAATATTTTTCTAGATATTTCATTTTTGATTTTTTTTTCTTGTTGAAAGTAAGGTTTTTTATTTGAGCTTCAAGAGGTGATATTAGGTGCATACAAAGTCAAATTTTGGACTTCGAATAGTTAAAAAAAAGCTTGTTCAGAGCACTACACAGTGGATTATGTTTGGAGTTATTTTGACATGATTTATTTTTTGATGTTCTATCCTAAGTTGTTTATGGGTTTCTTTAACTATGGTGATACTATGAGCTTATGGATTGTTGGATCTAGGAGATTTGATGTTGGATTCATTGTATGCTTAGTTGTACATCTAAGATTATTCTCTTTTTGAAATGGTTATCAATATTTGGTTGGATTTGTATGCTTCATTATTGTATCTACAAGTTGTATAGCATTGTAGGCGGTCTATACTTACTTGTTGCACCTATGACTTGGACATGGGTTGTCTATGCCCATAGATATTTTAGTGTTGATGCATTTTCAGTTTTGAAAGCTTGGTTTAGTCACTTGGTTTGTTGGTTTTGATTTCATGGTGGGGAGGTGATATGGTATTACTAGCTACAATCATAATGTGAGACCTATGTAGTTGACTATGTTATGCAAATATGTGGGACATGATTGGGTTGGGTTGGTGGTTCATTTGGTGGCGATCATGGTGTCATGGATGTTTCTTGTGCTTTAGAGACTTTGGCATGTCATGATGGTTATGCAGGTGCATTGTTGGTGGTGCTGTATCGGTTCTTGATTCAGATTGTGGTGGTGTATCTATTTGTTATGAGGATCATGGTTTACTTTTCCTTCTTATTGAGGAGCTCTTGTTGCATTCGATTTTTTTGATTGTGTGAGGGAAATCTTGGTTGATCTTTAGTAGGAGATTATTATCACGATTTCATGATAGCTTGTTACATTCATTGGTTATACAATTTCAGTGGGAGATTTTGATAGTGATGGTTTGGTGGTGATGGATACATGTTTATGATGGTTTAGCGGTTATATGTATCTTCTTGGCTTGGAGATCTTGGTTTCACTTGTATGTTACTGATAATGCAGTTGAGTGTGTGTAGACCTGGATGATCATCATGGAGAGGATGGTAGTCATGATGGCATGTGTAGCTCATATCACGGTTTAGTGGGAGTTGTTGGCAGTGATGTCATGAGTTGTGGGAGTTGTTGGTATGTTATCTTCATGTGATTGGAGATATGTTATTCTTGGTTTAGAGTGTTTGATATTATGTCATGATTTACTCTTGATACATGTTTAGAGTTTGGCATGGTACTTTTTCTCCTGATACTAAGATGCATATATATGTTTTGGTGCATGTGATCTCCTAGGAGGAGATGGTTAGATCATTTTGTCATGATAGGTTCTCGATTCTGTAGTTGGAGATTATACATTGACCATGTGTGATTCTCTTTGTATTGGGTACATTGATCATTTTCTTGATTACTTCATGATGGTGCTATGTTGCATTTGGAGTTTGGAATGGATTGATTGGTTACAGGTTCTCATGGATACTTAGAGATGTAGGTGATGGCTGGTGTTCTCTTGTGATTAGAGACATTTGTTTGAGACGGTTACTCTTTGGAGGTTTCAACAGGAAGACCAAGGAGCTTTCACCTGGATATGGACGTGAGTTCATTATGGATGGATAGAGGAGGTTAATATTCTTGGAGTGAGTCATGATGGCTTGGTTATCTTGGAGGAGAATTCTCATTCCCCACTCTTGGTCTACTTGATAGTTGATTATTTGAGAGGTATTTTCCCATTATATCTTTCAGATGTGTTATATTTCATGCTTTGGTTTCTCATGGGATTGAGTTGATTCATGGTGATTGATTATGGAGACTCATTTGAGATTTTGTTAGCATGAGTTTATATGATTTATCTTTCATAGATATGGATCTTGAGCTATGGATATTTAGTTCTGGAGGATTCATTTTGAGGGATGTTATGGCATGGTTATCTCCTTGTGCATTTGAGTTTATGATATCATTCTTTGATGAGGATTGTTAGGAGATGGTTTATGGGATAATTTACAATTATGGGGATGGTTACTTTGAGTTTGATCTTCTTGATTAGAGAAGATTACATCCATGTTGGCATTATTACATTGATTCATATGTTGTACTTGATCTATGAGATTGAGTGTTATGGATGTCAATTGAGATTTTTCATTTGGGGTTGTTAGGAGATCATAATTGACACAACAATACACTTTTTGAGGTGTTGGTAGAAGGAAATTATGGTTATTAGGTTTCTCTCTTCATGATTCCTTCCTTAGATGTTCATGTTCATGTTTTTGGGAGGATGGTGGCAACATGTTGTGAGAGATTATGCAACTACTTGGGCTGTATGTGTGGATAATTGTTATTATTATTGGTAGTACTTCATGCTTTGATTTACTCATCACACTTGAATATATAGTGTTGATTGGTAGACTTGATATGATTTGGCATTACCTATGTAGTGGGAGTTCCTGGATATGTATGTACTTCATTGACAGGTTTTATACATGGAGCTTGTGGTTGTAGTTTACAGGTTGCATATATTCTTGGCATGGGTTTATTGATGTATTGTTACCTTGAATGTATGGATGGTTGGATGTATTAGCATGTGTTGTGGATTCTATTTTTGATCGTGTGGATTTTTCTATTGACAACAACTTGGTTAGAGCCTTTGGGGTGCTACCACAATAGTGGTTTACACTTTTTGGGAGATCCTAATTTTTTTTGAAATCACATATTTTTAGAAAATATAATTATTTAAGCCTTGAAAAGTTCCATTTAAAGGATTCCAATTGAACATGGTTTGATCAAACCACCTTAGAACAAGCCCCCTTGGATAGAACCTCGTTAGTTTTAAACCATACCTATAACAGAGTCTCCTTTACACCTATCAAAATGCTGATAAAAAAATAGTTTTGATTTACCTTTTGGGGGATCAAATGAGTTCATTTAAAATTTAATTTTTGTAAGTATGCAGTCCTTATTATAAGCTTCCAAAAAAGTATAATTTTAATTAAATTAAATTTGATTATTATATATGTTTTTTATTTCTTGTGAATGTAGGTTTTTCAATGAAAATCAAGCTCTCTGTTTTGCACATGTGGAAAAATAGAAGATTATCAATTTTTTTTTAAAAAAATATGAGTGCACCAGATGTTGAATTCCTTGATCCAACAAAAAAAATAATATAATTTTGATATATACAAAATAATTTACATGTTATACGGCCGTGCTATGTCTAAATTGTAATTGGTTTGACTTCAAAACTTGATTAAAGTAAAAATATTAAATAAAACACTATCTAAACAAGTGGAAGCACTAGATATTAGAGTTACAAATCTAAATTCAAAAGAATTATTATTTTATCCTTCATGGAAAAAAATTTATACGTTATACAGTGTGCGTCACTTTTTAAAAATGCTATTTTATGAAAAAAACCAGTGTTTGTGGGAGATGGAAAAAGAAGTGCAATCTGATTCCAAAAATTTTGATTTTTTTTTTTAGAATCTATAGACAAAATGTGATGAGACTCTAGTTTGCATCATCTTCAAATTCCTCATGGTTTAGCCGCTATAGGTGCCTGAATGTGAAGATTTAGTTAAAAATAATCATTTCAGTGTCCAGTTTGGCCAAAAATTGTAAACCACTATTGTGGGATCACCTTTTGTTATCACTTGGATTTGATGCTTGTGCTCATGGATTGGTGCATCTTCACCTTGGCATGTTCCTTTTCTTCCATAGGTGGCACGTTGGAGGATGAGAGGAATTCTTGCTTGAGATGGTGGTCACTTTGTTCTTATTGCAGGTATCTTGATGGAGCACGAAAGCATGTTACAGATTCATGTGGTTTCATGGACGACTATGATGATGTATATCATGAATTTATCCCTTATGCAATGTATACAAGTGGGAGAATGTCAATAAATATGGTGTTGTACACCATTGCATAAAATGATTTATGATAATATTGTAATTAAATAAATATTTAGTTGTGATACACCTTGGTGGTGTTGTTAATCACACTAGGTAATTATTTGGGGTCCCATATGTGTTGTATTGTAATATTGTATTATTATTTATTGTGTGAGATACATGTGATAATAATAAAAATATTGAGAAAATATTGAATAATGTGATGTTTTAGTATCCAATATTAAATAAGGGGTTAGTGGTTTTGTATTCACATGGTTTTGTGGTACATGGTTTCACCTTACCACTAGTTGTATGTTGTGTTCAAGCGTGTGTCTATAAAAGCAAATACATGTGTAGTCGTTTAGGTTGGATGAGTGGTTTGGCTATCATTATTGAGTCTCCTTGAGAGTGCATTTGTGAATCATGGCATGAGATGTTTTGATTCATGCTTGGACACATGGGAATGCATTGGAGGGATTGATTCTTCAAAAGTGTTCATTGTAACTCTTATATTTGCTTCATGGTTGATTAATATGATGAAGTATGGATGCTTTTGGAGGCTGGGTTTTTCCCCCTTGAGGGTTTTCCCAGGGTATATCTTGTGTCATCTTTGATGGGTATGTTGTCTATTCTCTTGCATGTGGATTTTGAGCACTTATTTGCATTGTTATCTCTTTTGGGTTATGTGGAAATTGTCATACAATGGCTGCAAATTTCCTTACATGAATGACACATTCGACCTTTGAAATGCAAGATTAACTAAATTAGTTGAATCACTATAATAAAATTTTAGGGTCATAGTGTTCATTGTGTTTTTAGAGGTCCCTTGCATCTCTATTACATGACCACATCTATTGCAAAGTTACATGTAGCTAGTAAAGAGTTTTAAATATTACACGTGAATAGCTAAACATTATATGAATGATATTCTTATATCGCATTTTGGATGTTGAATAGGTTAATCTTGGACCTTTGCTGGAAACACTTGACAGTGGAGGTGGTCATCGAAGCTTCACTCAAGTAATACATATTATTTTTAATTTTAAAATAAAAAAATTGTATTTCGTAATTGAATAATGTTTAATGACTTGAATGTTCTAGATAGTTTGTAAGTATGCTTTGTACTTTTTAATTAATTTGATTTTAGGTTTTTATGCACTTCATAATCTATGAATTTCATTTTTTCATGTTTTTGACCTCCAAAAATATAGGCTAGTTGCATCATTAGCTTGTAGTATACCATTTCACTCTTATCCTCCTAACTATAATCACTAACTTGTAGCATACCATCTCTTCAATGCTCATTGTTTGGCTCATGAATGTTGCTCAGGATATTTATCTTATTACTACCCTTGTCCTATGTTGACTATACTTATCATGATGACTATGTTATTGCATTCATGTTATGGCTCTAGACTTTCATTTATAACTTTGAAGTGCTTGACATCATAGAGGACTGCTCTCTTGCTTTCTTAACTATATACTATCATCTTCTATCAATTATCTTCAATGGTATCTACTCCATAGAAAAGGTACTATCCACTTATCATTTATAAATATATGCCCTCTTTCTATACCTTCACAAGGACTATCCTCTATGAATATGATCATTAAAAGGGAATTGTCAAGTTCTAAACTATCCTTTAATAATAAACTGTACATGCTCCTCTTATACCATTGTACTAAATTTGTTTCTTTTCCTATGAGCCTACCTTGTAGCACTGGATTTCATGTGACTACCACCACATTCATGATTGTCATGCACTCTTTACCTTGAGGTATCTTAGTTGAAAAAATATAAAGTATCTCCTCATAAAAAATCATCTTCCACTTGCTATTATAAAATGGTTTTATTCCTTTCAAAAACATTTTTTTAACAATATAGAAATAACTACTCAAATACTTGTTTTGCTTACTAAGTTTTGTATACGGAAGCATTATCTTATTGTCCTTTAATATAAATTTATAATTCTCTTCCAATGTGGATAAACAAGCCACTCAACAATTCATCTTATGTATTCATTATAAATGCTTTCTTATATCTTAGGAACTTTTCTAATTTCATCTCATGATGAACAAATCATTTAATAATTTAATAGAGCCACAATATCTAATATTTTCTATTAATTCCCCCCCACTTTATTTCTAGAGATTCTTCAAGTTTTGTCATATAAGTTTGGGTTGTCATGTGATTATTCTCAAGTATCATTTTTAATGAATAGTTTTAAAATTATTGATACCATAAAAGACATTAATATATTATTAAAGGACATGAACCCAATGAATAGTTCTCAAAGCAAAGTCATGATAGACATTGATTTTTTAAAACTATATTCATTTTGAAAAGAAACTAGAATTTGATATTTGTATCATATTTGCATGGTCTTTTTATTTTAAAATATTATTACAAATTCTCATTTAAAATATATGGAAAATTTATTTAACAAATATTATTATAAAAATCTTAGTGAAATATCTATACATAAAATCTTTTTTGGCACTAAATTTTCATCCCTCAAAATTTTATTCATTCTCAATACACTATATTTTGTGGATTCATAGTATTTATAGTTTATTTCTAGCTAAATATAATAAGTTTAATAATATTTTAATGTTAAATTATGTATAGAAAAAAATCGTTGGAAAAATAGGTTATATTTTAAAGGAAATAAAAACCTTCTAAAATATAGCTTGTGGTTCTAGGTTTAGATAAGTATGCTATGAAACTATAGGTTGAGGGTAGTAATACCATCTAATGTATAACTTGTGCTTCTCTCTCTGTAGTGATCACCAACCAATAAAGTATATTATCCACTCAAAATAAGTATGTCACTAGTCTATCTTGATAGGATATAAGGAGCATGCTTTATGAATAGGAGTGATTGGATATATCATAGGGTTAGATGACTTTCAATAATAGCATGTAAGTGATGGATGCTAAAATCTAACTTGTTGGGTTGGATGGATTTTTCCAATAGCATTTTTGTGATAGGTGCTATGATTTACGAACTCAATATGTTTAATGGGCTATGAGATAGCATGCTAGTAGATTCACAAGCCTAATTCAAAGAACTAGGTTTTACTAGTGTGTGTGTAAACTGAACATTTTTTGCCCTCACTAGTGGTGGCCATAAGCATTATGGGATTCTTTTTCCATTATCATAGCTAGAACAAGGGAAATGATGTAATCATGGTGTAGTATTAGATGCACTAGTTTTCATTTTCCTTCATGTCACATATTACCAAGGCTTTTAATTGATAAGAGACCCAACAATGAGAAGTTGGTGGATGCAATAAGGTTGCATCCACATGTTGTGGTTACTTAGTTAACATGTGTATAACATACCAAGTCTACCCAACTACATCAAGGGATAATAACTTTAAGAACCATATATTTGACACACCACCAAACTCCACTTGAATGTAATGGATATATGAGTCCTATTTTGAATTTTTGTTTTTTGAATGCTAATTAGATAACAGTAAAAAAAAGTAGTAGTTAGATGTGGATACTACATTATTGTGGATTCTATTATATTAATTAAAATGTTCAATCCATGGAAAAGTTTTGAATAAAAAAGATTATATTTTCACTATATTAAAGTGGGATTCATCACTATTTCCCTTCCTCCATCCCTCCCTCCCTCCATCCCTCCATTCATGACTATTTATTAGATTCAAACATTCTAATGCCTAATGGCTGACTTCTTGATATCTAAACTATGTTACATTAAATTAACATAGTTTCCCTTTTCCTTTTCTGTATTTACCTCTTTCTCTTCCATAATTCTTTTCCCTTAGCTTCTTGATTTGACAATTGGGGAGTACATCATTTTCACTCTTGCTAGTGTTGGGTTTTTTTATTGAGTATTTGGTTATAACAACTACTCATATACCTCTTCTTCTTGATAAATTTTGTATATATAACAACATCTTCTAATTTTTCTTCAATATAAATCTGCAATTTTATTCCAATATGAGAAAATAAGTCATTCATAATAATTCATCATATGTATTAATTGTAAATGGTTTCTTATATGTTAGGGCCTTCTCCAATTTTATCTCACCATCATTCAATGATTTAATAACTTAATAGAGCTACACTAATGTTAAACTCTTTTTTAGAGATTCTTAAAGATTTATCATGTAGATTTGGGTTGCCTTGTAATTATTTTCAAGTCTTATTTGTAAATGAACAGTTTTTAAATCAATGGTACTCGAAAATAAAGCATTAATAGATTAATACAGGAAATGCACATGAATGAATATTTCTAAGAAATAAGTCATGATAGACTTTGAATTGTTTTAAATTTATATTCATTTAATCAAAATATAACATTTGATATTTATATTATATTGACATGTTTTCTTTATGTTGAAATATAATTACAAATTTCTCCTCCAAAATATAGATAAATTTATTTTATAAATATTTTAATACAAATTTTGGTAAAATATTTTTTGAACACCAAAATTTCATCTCTCTAAATTTTTATTTATTTTCTATACATTATATTTTATAAATTATAATATTTACAATCTATTTTTCACTCAATACAATAAATAAGTAAGAAAGAAATCAAATCAAACAAGAAATATCAAGAAACAAATATAGCTAGCTATACAACTATATTGATGTTAAGTTGTGTATAGCTAAAATATAATTGACAAAATAAATTATGTTTCATAGGAAACAAAAACCTTGTCTACATGAATATTATTTCTTTAATATTCTATTAAGCATAAACAATACAAAGATTATATTACTAAACTCTTCACAAATGGATCAGCTGTACCACTATCTCAAGAAGATTACTCAACAATAATATTTTCCTCTTTTTCATGATAGATCATTGAATGTGATTCAAAACATTGAGCAAACAACATACATAATTTAAACCAGAGGCTTACACAATTCTATATAATTGATTTTGGAAAACTTATACTATTACAACTCGTCAAAGAGTGTAACCAACTCTCAACGCAATCTATTGTGATCATAGAAATATGCTTCTTGTGAAAGAATTTCAAAATACATAAATTGCTGTAGCAAACAGAGATTGTTTTTCAGCATATGTAGATGTTTCTTTTATTTAATTTCAAACATTACAATTGTTTGGAAATACCATATGAGATAAAACTCACGATTCTACTATTCTGATCAACTGATCAAAGACCAGAGACAATAAATGAATTACAATCACCTCTTTATATAAAGGTTTTAGAAACATCCTAAGACTTCTTAAAACTTATCATGCAATTCATGAAAAAAAACTCTAAAATTAATATGTAAATTCTATATTTAGAAATTCTATTTTTATCATCATGCAAGATTGTAGTTCTCTTCATGCTAAATGAGAGAAATTACTAAATATTCTCTCGTTATTTTGTATTTGTTTGTACCAGGAGAGATCTAATCTTCGGTATTGGCGAGCTTTAAAACTGAGGCTTTGAAGCTATGGTTAGAATTTCGTTTCTCCAGCGCTTCAACTGCACACACATGATCAACACCATCAAGAAAATATGGTTATAAATTCTGTGTACTCTAATACCAGAACAATGTTCCAAAACCATTTCATACAGTCTTATAGAAAGATAAATTACAGAATAATTATTGGTGTCATATGACATAATATACCAAATTCAGATCTATTTTTAGAACGATAATTATGCGTTACGGTGACGATTCTCCTTTCGATATTAACTTCAACATTCAGAACTCCGCTTAAAGCCTTGAGGCGCTCCTCTATATCTATTTTATGGGATTCCTTGTATGTTTTCTGAAGGCTGAGCTCTGTTGTCCCCATGATGCTTACATTGCTATCCTCCCAATCTCAATACCAAATCAATAAAATCTAACAGTGAATAGAGCACCCTTTCACAGTTGGGTTTAATTGGAGAAGATGATCTTTTCCTTGGACAGTGCATTGTATTTATATCAAAAATGTCCCCTACACCTTCAACTTTGATTTGTGAAACCAACATTTTTCCTGTTTATTTCATGTCTAGTTCGAAGTAGCAGATCACCATAACTTGTGCAACACTCTACCATGAATATACCAGGTAATCTGCCAATTTGCAAATCGGAGTTCCACGTGGATGGGGTTTTTAAAGACCATGGACATTCTTTCTCACGCCGCTTATGAAATTTCCAAAATTTTGAATTCGTTACAAGTTATTGAATTTTCTAGTCTGCCGTGTATATGTGTTAGAATTGGAAAGAAAGTTGAGGTAATTGAGGGTATAAGACTCTTTCAAAATAGGAGTAAACTACGTGAATACGCTTGTGATCAAATGGAGCAGTGAATGGTGGTGCGCCTTCCGTAAATGTTGGTGGTAATTGTGGGGGTATATTAACAGTGATGTTAGTGTAATGGCGAAATTTCCATAACCATGCCAATTTAGATTTGAAGATGGATTGTATTTTGTTTATGAAATGCAAGGAAATGCATGCCCTTTTGCACCAATACCAACTGAATAAAGCTGAAATTCGCACGAAAGTTGTTTTAGGTTGAAATATCGAATGAAAGTGCATTTTTATTTTATCTTTTAACTTTAAATTCAATTCAATTTATTTTTGTGGGGAAAAGGTGTCTTAAATGTGTATTTTAATTTTTGAATAAAAAGTATATAATTATTGGGTTATATAATATATAAAAATAATTTTCAAGGGTCTAGATTGTCAATTTTAAGATTGAAAAACTAATGAAAATGGTGCTAACAAGAGCATGTTGGAAATTTCAACATAGTGTTCTTTGATATATTGAATTTAGGAAAAGAGGCCTAATCAACTTCTTAGATCAAAAGTTATGATCTACAAAAATTGGACCTCCCACTTCATAAATGTAATAACATCTGTGACACATAAGAGGGTTGTTAGAGAAAGTTACATTTATTGACCAATTTATATATGTTACAATATGTCTTAAGACATATTTGATTGGAGATAATAGAGCCAAAATGGGGCACCCGGGGTAGTTAGTGAGTGGATTATGAAAAACTTATGACAAGTGGAAGGAATATATTGTTTTTAGCCTATGAACATATATTTGTTAAAAGGCGTAGGACAACTAAGAGGGGGGTGAATCAGTTGTCACAAAAAATCAAACTTAAACTTCAACACTTATCAATTCCACAACCACACTATTCTACATTATTAAGAATGAACATGAAACAAAAATAACAGAAAGCAAAATCAACACAATGAACACTAGATTTTTATGTGGAAAACCCGATGAGAGAAAAACCACGGTGAGGGTTAACTCACAATATATAAAATGAATACAAAGGCTCACTGCCTGGAAGAGGACTCACTGTCCAAATACAAAGGTTCACTACTTACAAAAAAGACTCACTGTCCAACAGGGAGGCTCACTGCCTACTGATACAAAAGAGAATAGAAGATCCACCACAACAATTGACACACATCTGTAGCCTTGAATAAAGGATTGCAGAAATCTTCCGCTCACTGCCTTCAGGAATCTAACACAATGACAAACTACTACCTCAACACACTTTCATACACTTTTGCTCTTTGATTTGTGGCTTACTTCGTCACTTTGCATCACATTGTCATCATACAACTCTTCAAAATTTGATTTGCATTTATACCAACTTCAACCTTAGAAAATTTCTCCAAGGTCGACCACAAAAACCTCATTTCATAAATTCAAATTAGGTTGGCAACTCAAAATTTCCGTGGTGGAAAAAAATGTGAGTGGACCAATAAAACATTTATCCAAGACCAAAAAATAATGTCTTGAATCAACCACATGCTTCCTTAATTCTTCGAATGAAGTGTCAACACCAGGTCAGCCAAACCTAATGAAAACACAAATGAACATTGATATACATGCTTCCCAACAAGAAGATGACATGCAGACGACACAACACGCTTCATTATGCATGAGAACACATATCATATTCCTTCAGATACATCCATAGCAAGTGCAAAAAACTTCAAACACCGAACACCTTCCACTAGTCCATCTGAAAACCACATACAACAACTCACAAACATGAATTCCGGATCACCAAACCTCAAACCTCTTTGCTAGAACCCAAAGAACACAATTATCAGACATATCCTAGATCTGCAAGATCTGAAACAAAACAACAAAGGACTGCAGAGCAAAAACATTTCTCCTAGTCCACAAAAGACCAACTTTTCCAGAATAGTTCACACACTGATGAATGTAATTTTCACATACCTTCAAACTAGAAGCTCAAACTTAGGAGATATCACTACTAGATCACCATTATCAAATCTTCAGATCCACACAAACATAGGATCAACACAAAATAAATGTGGAGCACATTCTGAACACATTCAACACTTTGACTTCACTTCTTTATTAATTTTCTCAAAAGCACTTAGAAACTCATCATTTCAGCACATCTATATCATAAAGATAGCTCCATGTACTCACAACATCTCAACAACATCTCAACTATACATGTACATTTTGCAACATACTAAACTATGTTGCATCAATGACAACATTAATCCGGTACCATAAACACTCAGGGTGAAATTAGAACCCTTAGGATACCATAAGCCATAATCCAGTGTACCTTTAAGATATCTAAATATCCTTTTTATAGCTATAACATGTGTCTCTTTAGGATCAGCTTGAAATCTGGCAACTAGACATATTGCATGCATGCATAATATCTAGTCTGGTAGCAGTAAGATACAGTAGTCCACTAATCATAGATTTGTATTTTCTCTGATACCAATTGTTAAAAGGCACAAGACAACTAAAAGGGAGGTGAATCAATTGTCACAAAAATTCAAACTTAAAATTCAACACTTATCAATTCCACAACCACACTACTCTGTTATTAAGAATGAACATGAAACACAAATAACATAAAGCAAAATCAACACAACGAACACCATATTTTTACGTGGAAAACCCAATAAGGGAAAAACCACGGTGAGGGTTGGGTGATCCCATAATACTGGTCTACAATTTTTTGGCCAAATGGGACACTGAACTATAGTAGCTAAACCGTGAGAAATTTGAAGATGATGCAAACTAGTGATTTTTGACATTTTGTTTGTAGATTCTAAATATATTTTTTTCAAAATTTTTGGAATCAGATTGCACTTCTTTTTCCATCTCCTTCAAAAACTAGTTTTTTTTTCAGTAAACACCATTTTAAAGCAGTGATGCTCACCATATAACACAACTTTTTTTCCATGAAGGATAAAATTCTATATTTTTCAATTAAATTTTTTAACTACTTACATTCAGTGCCTAATTGGTTTCGAGATACGCTCAAGATTTCGATAATGGTGTCAATTTTACATCAACGCTTTATATCATATCTCCATGATTCATCATCGTGATGACAGCAAAGATAGTGAGAATGAAGAGATAGCAGACTTCTGAACAGAAGGGAGAGGGAGGAGGGGAGATAAAAAAAAGACAAACAAAAGAGAAGAAAATCTAGTAAAAAAATGACATCAAGAGAATATGTACAATTAAATGAAAAAAGGAAAAAGGTTTATAAGATAATTACAATGTCAAATAAAATAATTCAATTAAATGTTTAATTGAATTATTTTATTTGATATTGTAATTATCTTATAAACCTTTTTCCTTTTTTCGTACATATTCTCTTGATGTCATTTTTTGACTATTTTCTTCTCTTTTATTTGTCTTTTTGGGTTTTGTGCCTCCCCTCCCTCCCTTCTCTCCTTTCCTTTTCTATTCAAGTCTGCTATCTCTTTTTCATTTCTCACTCTATCTGCTTATCATCCTGATGATGGATCATGGAGTATGATCCGAAATGTTGATGTAAAAATTGGCACACAGTTTATCTAGAAACCTTGAACGCTATCTATTATGGAATGTGGAAACAAAATGCTATTGGTTTCATAGTGTTTTATTGAATATTTTTTCCTTAATCAAGTTTCAAATTCAAACCAATTACAATTCAGACATAGGCGGACCATATAACACAACTTTTTTTTTTTATGTATTGAAATTCAATTTTTTTTTGTTGGATCTGTTAGCTCTCAAAAACACAGGTTTGAACCATGAAAGGTTGCCAATCTTTCACAACATTTTAGGGTAACAGACAAGGTCAAAGGATTTTGGACCTTCTACTCTTCAGGTGTTGCAAAACCTGGGCGGGTGTACCTTTTGAATTGAGTAGACTTATCTTATGATTCTCCTTCTGAAATACTTTGTCCACAAAGGCAGATGACAGTGAACAAAATAAAACCAAATTTGATAGTAATATCCTGATCTAAATCCTAAAAGCCTAATTAACAGATATAAAGAGGTTGAATGAATTCAAATATTGAAATTGCAGAGACTAGTGCCTTGTTGGGTATACAGAGTCGAATGAAATAGAAGTGGGAAACTTATTTTGGCAGAAAATCAAATTTGTAGGCATATGATCTGTTCATAACTCGTATAAACAATGCAAAATTATGACTACTGAGCTCTTCTTTAATAATCCAGATGAATCTTCTTAATTACTGTGATCAACGAAAAGGATTTAATCTCTACTTGAGAGAACTAGTTAATTAATCACACAAATACAACAAATGTGCATTGATAAACTGAAGATAAACTTGTTATGCCAATTTAAACAACCAAAAAGAATCAAATTAGAGACAGCTTCAGCAATACTTTTCAATAAACTCAATAGACAATTGATACCAAAATAACTTGCCACACTAGCTGATTCACATTGAATTCACCATTTTAAAACATGCACATAGTCTCCAGAATGAGAACTTTATTCTATTGTACCCATTCCTAATCTACTGTATCTCTAATCTAAAATCCCCTCCTCAATTACAATCTAGGTGCATATAAATACACTAGCATTAGGAATCATATCATTTCAAATTCATGTCGGCCCCTATAGAAATTGAGCCACAAATCATGTCGACCACAACAGTATTATAATTTCACATGTCGGCCTACAACATTTAAATCTCTATTTTATTCGCTAACCATTCGCCAAGATAGTCATGAAGGTATGCCAAAGGCAATTGTATTTCTATCATCTTGTGTTCCCCTATTCTTCACACATCGTCGTGACCACCTGCTCGTTATGCCGAAGTCCAGGAGTAGCCTTTTATTATGTCACTGTAGCTTCCATCCCTCGGTGAGACGTCTTGCAGATTATCCAATGCTTCACCAAAGGTCATCAATCATCCCCGCGTTGCCAAAATCGAGAGAAAGTCCTACCGAAAGCAACCCATATATGAAGTCGGCGAGACACATTGAACTCGCTGTGACATGATGTCGATAACCCATACTCATAATGAAAGGTTCCCTTAAATTTCGGTCGGTGTGACAAGATGATATCGCTAAGACCTTTCAACAAAAGGAAAAAACTCACGCCGATGCACTCCAAAAATCGGTCGGTGAAACAAATGGAAATTGTTATGACTTTATATTGAATACCCCCGGTCTTGCCGAAAAGAACATTCAATGAGATTGTCGGTGAGACCATGAGAGCTCACTAAGACATTATACAGAAACAAAATCTTACACCGATAAAAACCCACTTTGACTAGTCGGTAAGACAAAACAATTTCGGCGTAACATTACAACGACGCCCAAACTCTTTCCAAAATATGCATCTTCCTATCACTGAAACCCTGTGAAAGCTATGCCGACAACCACCTACAGATAAAATCTATTCGCTAAGACACCGGATGAGTCTTGCCGATAGGCAATACAGAATCATGTAAGCTGAAACACGCAAAATGGATGAGGGAGACATAGACCACGATGTGAATCATGCAAGATATGATGGATACAATGGATGAAAAATGAGTACAATGATAGGAAAACAAACCCTAGTGTTTTAGGATAAGGACCATATGGAAACTTAGGGTCAAGCAAAATACGCAAAAAAATTGCAGAAATTTGCAGCTCCAACAGTGGCTCCGTCAGGGGATGAATGATAGTCAGATCATTGCGAGGATCTAGAATCTTTGGGTGAGCAAACCAGACACAAAATGATGAACCAATGGGCAGAAATGGAATGAATGGCAATGGAAATGAATGCAGAGAATGCAAGATGGAAGTGAAATGGACGCAAAAATGAATGCAAAATGGAGGTGAACCAGAACTCTAAACTACTATGCATGGAAAGGAATTTTAAAGAGGATAAGCAAGAGCTGTCCATGCACTGGCAACCCTCAATCCTCTGTGTGTTAACTTCTCCTGTTTTGAGCTGTTACAATCCAAATCATACTTTCCCCTGTCAAATACCTAGTTTTGTTTTGAGTTCATCAGATTTCTCTTGAAGACATAGATGCAATACTTCATGTTACTGAAATTTTTTAGAGAATCACTATGCTCAGCCTGGTGCAAAATCCCTACACCATTATGTAATTTATATTCTCCATCATCAGACAAATCTCTACCAGCATAAAAAATGCATACATATTTAATGCAAAATTTTGTATTATCTTTCTCACTGTTATGTATTATGAAACACTCTCCCAGTTGTATCAAAAATTCACACTCAAAGTGCTTCTCTTGAAAAAAAAAACTCTATTAGACCAACATTATCTGAAACAAGCAAATCTGAAACCTTTTGCACCTTATCAGTATCTCTATTCGGAGACAACACCGGATCTAATTCATATTCTCCATATCATGCATATGTGAACCAATAAAATCTATACTTCTATCATCCTTGGTATGCAAACAAATGTCTTCTTCACATGGATTATAAATTTCAAAAACACATACCTCATCCTGAATGGGCATTGATTTTTGATCAACCCCACAAGTTTCACCATCATTCCAAGAAATACATAGGGAGTCATAAAAATATTTACACAAAGATCTTTCATTGTCAAAACAAATGTAAGCTGGACACAAAACCTCAAGATCACCTTCACATGCACCTCCCTGGCATTCAGGAGTTAACAAATCTGCAATCTGTTCACTGACAAGTGAAAAACTCTCAATATTTTCATTACTATAGTTATACTCTTCAATTTTGTCATCATCAAAAGGAAATCCAATACCATCAGAGAATGGGAAAACAAAAACATCATCAGCGCTGTCATTTATGTCGTAAATACTTTGTTTATCTAGAATTATTTCCTCTTTTTCATAGAATGGATTTGAAAATATCTGAAACTCATTCATGGACATACCTTGGCAAAAAATCATCTGATCTTCATTTAACTTTTCATCATACAATGAGTTTTGAAAAAGTTTGGAAATTATTTTCAAATGTACAAACCTCATCATGATCAAATGTATCTTCGTAACTTTCAACTACAGCCAGAGGTATTGTATACTTACTAACTGATGGATCAACATCTCCTATTGCCACTTCATCTTGATCTTCATAAGGAGTAGAAGAATCCCTTGACTGCAGATAAAAATCCTCAGGTCCATCATTAGCATCAAAATATTCACTGTATTCCTCACAACATGCATTGTTTTCACTGTGACAATCTGTTGTGCAAGAGAAATGCCCTGCACTTTCATCTTCCTCAACCTGGTGAAAAGTATCTGAAGCCAAATATACTGTGTGATCTTCTTCATTGTTTTCCATTTGCATTCCCTCTTCTTGCATTCTTTGGGCTACAACACAATAATCTGGGGAATGTGGCATATCACAAAATTTACAGAAGTAATTGTTACTTACCATATAGGTTCCCTTTTTCAATGGATCGGGAGCCTCCATGTTTCCAGGCCTAGCTATTATAGGTTTGCTGTCCTTCCAATCTATATTATAAGGCATGCCATGCATCCTCGACCTTTTGTTCCTGTATATGTTGCTTTGCTGAGAAACCCTAGGAATATCTCTTTTACTGATTATCCCAACAACCTTCCTATTGTTTTCAATTGTTTGTGCCATCTTCTATGCTTCAGCCAAATCTCTTGGGAATTTATTTCTCAGCTCATACCCTGTCTTAGGTTCAAATGCATTCAAATAAATACTCAGTGCTACAAAATCTGGCAACTTAGATCTAGGAGGTATCCTATTCTGTAACTTATTGAATCTCTAATTGAAATCATAAATTGTATCACTTTGATCTTTCTGAATGTGCAATAATTCATGAAGAGCATAATCTGGTGCACCTAGATTCCCAAACTGCTTAAGGAATTAATCTTGAAATCCTTGGAGAGAATCAATAGGGACAACTAGTAGGCTGTTGAACCAATCCCTAGCATCTTCAACCAGTGATATCATGAATAGCCTCATGCGTAAATCTTCTAGGGCACATCCAAATCTTGGATGAAAGCACCGAAACTTCTTAAATGATCTTCAGCAGTGATTGCATCACACCCTGTAAACTTTGGAACAATACCCCTCCAACTGCCATCCATTGGATAAAGGGATAATAGAATCCCTGCCAAATCAAACTGTTTGATCATTGTTGTATGTTGGTGAGGGGGGCACTAAGTAGGTACTGATGCTGGTACATTGGACCATAGTACTGTGCATGATGATATGGCATATACTGCTGACCATGAGGAGCTCCAACATGACCTCCCCAGAACTGAGATCCTCGTCCATTCATGTTTGAATAGCTACAATAATTTTTTCAGAGTCGCCACCTACTTTTCCAAAAGTAGGAAAATCATTATTTCTAATCTTTTCCTAGCGGAATCACCTGTTTTGAAACTTCTCAAATCTTTTCTTCACTGACTCTATATGATGGTCTTCAACCGAATTTTCTAATGTAATCTCCAGCGGAGTCACCAATTTGTTAGTTGTGTGACTCAGATGGGGAGCTACAAACTACAAAATTATGAATCTCTATTTGAAGAACTGATTTAAAAATTTGTATGACTCTATAAGGCAAGGCTGTCTGCCACCAGATTTTCTCAAGTTATTCCCCAGCGGAGTTGCCAATTTGTTAGCTCTCAAAAATGCAGGTTTGAACCACGAAAGGTTGCCAAGCTTTCACAACGTTTTAGGGTAACATACAAGGTCAAAGGATTTTGGACCTTCTACTCTTCAGGTGCTGCAAAACCTGGGCGGGTGTACCTTTTGAATTGAGCAGACTTATCTTATGATTCTCCTTCTGAAATACTTTGTCCACAAAGGCAGATTACAGTGAGCAAAATAAAACCAAATTTGGTAGCAATATCCTGATCTAAATCCTAAAAGCCTAATTAACATATATAAATAGGTTGAATGAATTCAAATAATGAAATTGTAGAGACTAGTGCCTTGTTGGGTATATGGAGTCGAATGAAATAGAAGTGGGAAACTTATTCTGGCAGAAAATCAAATTTGCAGGTATATGATCTGTTCATAACTCGTATAAACAATGCAAAATTATGACTACTGAGCTCTTCTTTAATAATCTAGATGAATCTTCCTAATTACTATGATCAACGAAAAGGATTTAATCTCTACTTGAGAGAACTAGTTAATTAATCACACAAATATAGCAAATGTGCATTGATAAACTGAAGATAAACTTGTTATGCCAATTTAAACAACCAAAAAGAATCAAATTGGAGATAGCTTCAACAATACTTTTCAATAAACTCAACAGAAAATTGATACCAAAATAACCTACCACACCAGCTGATTCACATTGAATTCTCCATTTTAAAACATGCACATAGTCTCTAGAATGAGAACTTTATTCTACTATACCCATTCCTAATCTACTGTATCTCTAATCTAAAATCCCCTCCTCAATTACAATCCGGGTGCATATAAATACACCAACATTAGGAATCATATCATTTCAAATTCATGTCGGCCCCCGTAGAAATTGAGCCACAAATCATGTCGGCCACAATAGTATTAGAATTTCACATGTCGGCCTACAACATTTGAATCTCTGTTTTATTCGCTAACCATTCACCAAGACAGTCATGAAGGTATGCCGAAGGCAATTGTATCGCTATCATCCTGTGTTCCCCTATTCTTCGCGCATCGCCGTGACCACCTACACGTTATGCCAAAGTCCAGTAGTAGCCTTTTGTTATGTCGTTGTAGCTCCCATCCCTCATCGAGATGTCTTGCAGATTATCCAATGCTTCACCGAAGGTAATCAATCATCCCTGCGTTGCCGAAACTGAGAGAAAGTCCTGCCGAAAGCAACCCATATATGAAGTCAGTGAGACACATTGAACTCGCTATGACATGATGTCGATAACCCATAGTCATACTGAAAGGTTGCCTTAAACGCCGGTCGATGTGACAAGATGATATCGCTAAGACCTTTCAACGAAAGGAAAAAACTCATGCCGATGCACTGCCAAAAACCGGTCGGTGAAACAAATGGAAATCGTTATGACTTATACAGAATACCCCCAATCTGGCCAAAAGGAACATTCAATGAGATTGTTGGTGAGACCACAAGAGCTCGCCAAGATGTTATGCAGAAACAAAATCTTACACCGATAAAAACCCACTTTGACCAGTCGGTGAGACAAAACAATTTCGGTGTGACATTACAATGACACCCAAACTCTTTTCAAAATATGCATCTTCCTGTCGCTGAAACCCTGTGAAAGCTATGCCAACAACCACCTTTAGATAAAATCTATTTGCTAAGACACCGGATGAGTCTTGCCGATAGGCAATACAGATTCATGCAAGCTGAAACACGCAAAATGGATCAGGGAGACATAGACCACGATGTGAATCATGCAAGACCCGATGGATACAATGGATGAAAAGTGAGCAGAATGATAGGAAAACAAACCCTAGTGTTTTAGGATGAGGACCATATGGAAACTTAGGGTCAAGCAAAATACGTGAAAATATTGCAGAAATTCGCAGCTCCAATAGGATCAAGGACTTCAATATCCAGTGTACTCATATTTTTCAATTTTTTTTAATAATCTTCTATTTTTCCACGTGCAGAATAAAGAGCTTGATTTTTGGTGAAAAACCTATATTCACAAGAAATTAAAAATAAATATAATATCAAATTAAATTTAATTAAAATTATACTTTTTTGGAAGCTTATAATAAGGACTACACACTTAAAAAAAAAAAAAATCTTAAATGAATCCATTTGATTGCCCAATAGGTAAATCAAAAGTTTTTTTTTATTAGCATTTTGATAGGTGTAAAGGAGACTCCGTTATAGGTATGGTTTAAAACTAGCAGGGTTCTATCTAAGGGGGCTTGGTGTAAGGTGGTTTGATCAAACCCTCTTCAATTGGATTCCTTTAAATGGAACTTTTTAAGGCTTAAATCATTATATTTTCTAAAAATATGTGATTTCAACAAAAATCATGATCTCCCAGAAAGTGTAAACCACTATTGTGGCAGCACCTGGTTAACTCACAATATATAAAATGCATACAACTTAGGCTCACTACCTGGAAGAGGACTAACTATCCAAATACAAAGGCTCTCTTCCTACAGAAAGGACTCACTGTCCAACAGGGAGGCTCACTGGATATTGATACAAAAGAGAACAAAATATCCACTACAACAATTAACACACATCCACAACCTTGAATAAAGGATTGCAGAAACCTTCAACTCACTTCCTTCAGGAATCTAACACAATGAAGAATTGCTGCCTCAACACATTTTCACACACTTCTTCTCTTTGATATGTGGCTTACTTCATCATTTCACATCACACTGTCATCATACAACTCTTCACAATTCGATTTGCATTTATACCAACTTCAACCTTAGAAACTTTCTCCAAGGTTGGCCACAGAAACCTCATTTGATAAATTCAAAGTAAGTCGGAAACTCAACATTCCTATAGTAGAAAAGAATGTGAGTGGACCAATAAAATTTTTATCCAAGACCAAAAAATAATGTCTCGAATCAACCATACACTTCCTTAATTCTTGGAATGAAGTGTAAACACCAGGTCGGCCAAACCTAATGAAAACACAAATGAACATTGATGTACATGCTTCCCAACAAGAAGATGACATGTGGATGACACAACATGCTTCATTATGCATGAGAACATATCTTAGATTCCTTTAGATACATCAATAGTAAGTGAAACAAACTTTGAACACCAAACACCTTCCACTAGTCCATCCAAACTGTGCAACCACATACAACAATTCAAAAACATGACTTTCGGATCGTGCCAAAACTAAAACCTCTTTGCTAGAACCCAGAGAACATAATTCTTAGACATATCCCAGATCCGAAAGATTTGAAACAAAACAACAGAGGACCGCAAAGCAGAAACATTTCTCCCAGTCCACAAAAGACCAACTCTACCAGAATAGTTCACACATCGGTGAACGTAACTTTCACATACCATCAAACCCGAAGCTCAAACTCAGGAGATATCACCACTAGATCACCATTAGCAAACCTTTAGATCCACACAAGCATAGGATCAACACAGGAGAAACACGAAGCACATACCAGAGCACATTCTGAACACATTCAAAACTCTAACTTCACTTATTTATTAATTTTCTCAAAAGCACTTGGAAACTCATCATTTTGACAACACATCTGCAACGTCATAAAGATAAATCCATGTACTCACAACATCTCAACATCATTTGAACTATACATTTACAATCTACAACATACTGAATTGTGTTGACATCAATGGCAACATTAATGACAACACCACCAAACTAGCTCATACTTGCAACAATATTGGGATTTGAGGAATAAATTTTGACTAAGGTTTTTGGTGAAACACTTTGGGTGGTTTTAGCTCATGGTTTCCTAACTACCATTTGAATTTTTTGATGTGTTTATTCTCCTATTTATTGAGTGCTTGGAACATATGTTTCATGTAGTAAATTTTCTAGGTACTATTGAGTAGCTAGAATTCTAAGTCCTAAAATTACTCTAAAATTCTATCATTGACTTATGTTTACTACTCCCCTTGTTAGGTTGCCTCCAAGGCATGTGATAACTTGTTAGTAGACACCTTAAATGAATTAGGTATCTCCTTACCAAAATTTCTTTATTTGGACCTCTTGTGATCCACATTGTTTGTATCTTGAATAGGCCTACCATTCTTCCATTATGTATTATAGGGATCAAGGCTTAAATTTGATGGCCATATGGCTGTATTTAGTCATTTTAGCTGTAAAATACAATTAAAATTTTAGGAAGACTGTATCACTTGAAAGGAAAAATTTTAGTTAAAATGTCAAAATGTCAAAATTTCTATGTAATTATTCCTATATATGTTTTTTCAATCTACATATATTTTTCTTAAAATAGATAACCTTTAATAGTTGAAAGGCAACTTCAAATAAATGACCATCACAAAAAAATTGCTTGACAGGCAGGGTCGAATACCAAATTTAAGCCCTGATAGGGATTATATGATATTTTAATTTTTATATCTTATCTCAAGTAGGCTTGTCTCTCAAGGGTATTCCTTTTCTCATTTCTAGCTATTTTTTAGCTTAGTTCCTTCAAGGATTGGATAAGATTACTCAATTTATCCTTAATAAGAGGTGGTTTATTAGAATGAATTGTCATGATGAATTCTTACCTCCCCTTTATTTGAAATTTTCTAGAGGCCTTATTAATTTCAATATTTCTAGCTCCTTGATAAGATTATCTAAGGGTTAGATGATTTTTTATGCCTTAGTAAATATCACATTTTACATGTGTAGCATCGTAAATTATCACCCCTAACAATTTTACACTACTTGGACGCCCTATTTTTCCTATGGACCTAAATATATTAATAATTTATTCATTTCGAGGCCAAATTGATAAAAAATATTAAAATCCCTGAAACCTTGACAAATTTGGGTAAAAAGCACCCAGTTAAGGGTGTGGGCACCCCTAACCTTAAGGGTGACCTATTTTCAATTAAAATTTTTAGTATCGGTCTTTGGGAAATTAAAAAAGATCCTAGGTCAGCCTATAATAAAAAATATCAACTAGGATACACATAAACAAGTTTTATTCTCATTTGAACATTGGAAGGAAATTATGAAGAAGAGGGCTATTATGATATATGAGGAAATTATTGTGAAGATGTATTGAGTTATCCTCTACATGCTAGCTACAACAATCTATCTTGTTTTATGGACTAACCTCTTGCAGATCTAT
Source organism: Sequoia sempervirens (assembly GCA_007258455.2). Taxonomy (NCBI): domain Eukaryota; kingdom Viridiplantae; phylum Streptophyta; class Pinopsida; order Cupressales; family Cupressaceae; genus Sequoia; species Sequoia sempervirens. The sequence continues at coordinate 556,008,936 of VDFB02000003.1, read as the reverse complement.
CAAGCAATCCAAGCATTCAACAATCAACTTTTGTGGCAACTCATGGTGTGGACACCACTTTGACAAGGGTTTCATACCAAGTTAACATTATCCATTTAACATTTATTGTTTCATTCAATTGTTATTTTGGCCTTTGCTCAACCTAGGGAAAATCCTCTTGATCATCATTTTTTGTACGTGGAGGTGAAAACACCAAAATGGGGTTTGAATTAGGAAAGTTCTTATATAACAAAACCTCTCCCCCTCTTTTCATGTGTGCAGGTCAAATTTGAAGGTTACATTAGTAGAAAACTACAAGAAACATGGTGTATATTGTAACAAATCATATGAGATTTGCAGATCCCAAAAAGGCAACCTCTCTAGTCTAGGGCACCCAAGGTCAAGGGTTTGGATTGTCAATTTTAAGAGGACCTCCCACTTCATAAATGCAATAGAATCTAAGAGGGTTGTTAGAGGGAGTTAATTTTGTTTACCAGTTTATATATGCTATGGAATGCCTTAAGGCATATTTGGTTGGAGATAATAGAGGAAAAATAGAGCATCCAAGTTAGTAAGTATATTATGACAAGCTTATGACAAGTGGAAGGAATAATTTTTTAGCCTATGAACTAATATTGGAATTTGAGGAATGCAATTTGATTAGAGATTTTCGTGAAACATTATTGGTGATTCTAGCTCATGATTTCCTAACTACCATTTTATTTTTTGTGTTTTTTCTCCTATTTTTAGGTATTGGTACTGGTGGCCTAGTTTATTTTAAAATATAGCCAAGATAGTGAGGAAATGTGATGAATGTAATCTTTTGGAAAACTTAAAGTATTTTGAAAAAAAATATTTATTGAGGAGCCATTTCAATAGTGAGGTATTGAATTCATTGGGGAAATTACAAATAAATGAATAAATGGGTTTATGTGGATGCTTGTTGCTACTAAAATTTTTACCATGTAGGTTCAAAATCCACTCCTACTAGAAGATTCCACTAAAATTTTCATTGATTTTATCTTGAATAAAATTGTGAACAAGCTTGGTGTACCACAAAGATTAATAATTGATAATGCAGTGTGTTTTAGAGCACTTGAATTTATGGAACTTTGTAATAAATATAGGACACCCCTAACACATTCTTCACCATAAAATTCTCAATGGAGTAGTCAAGAAAAATATAACAATAATAATTTTATGAAAAATGTCAAAAAGGATGCTAGAAGAAAATAATAAACATTGGGATGACAAGTTGAGACTAGTAATCTAGGTTGGTAGGGTTATCCATAAGAATTCTATAAAGAAAACTTATTTTGAGTTAGTATATGGGGTTTATGTAACCCTATCAATCAAAATGGAGTTATCTGATGAGGGTGGGAAAATAGGGTTTACCAAAATGAAGTGAATCAAGATGATAAACCACTAAGAGTTTTCCCACACAAAATCACTACAATTTATGCAATTATGAGGGATAAAAGATGCAAATTAATAATCAGAAATTGACCCTAACTATTATAGAAACTATGAGGGGATTTTTTAGAGCTCAAAATGATATGTACCTTGTAGGAAGCTTGATGTTTTTAGGGTACAAAGGACTCATTCACCTTTCGTACAAAGGATTTATTTCGAATTTAGATTTGTAACTCCGATATCTAGTGCTTCCACTTGGTTAGATAGTTTTTTATTGAATATTTTTTCTTTAATCAAGTTTCAAAGTCAAATAAATTACAATTCAAACATAACGCGATTGTATAACACATAACTTTTACTGTATGTATCAATTTTTTTTTTGTTGGATCAAGTACTCCAATATTTGGTGCACTCATATTTTTTTAAATTTTTTTTTGATAATCTTCTATTTTTCCACATGTGCAGAATAAAGAGTTTTGTTTTCGGTGAAAAACCTATATTTAATAAAACTTAAAAAACAAATAGATAATATAATCAAAACATATTAAAATTATATTCATTGGATAGCTCATTTTGAGGGAAACCTGATGCCAGTTGGGTTTTTGAGATCTCCTCGATTTTTATTCTCAAATCAAGCTTCAAAGTGAAAAATTCTGAGCAATTTTGGTGCATGAGAGGATGTGGGTGAAAATAAGTGGGTTCGGTCGAACAAAAAAATAATGTTTGGTCAAATGTGGGTTCGATCGAACCATTGTTCGACCGAACCCATTTAACATACAATAAAAAAATAGATTTGAATGGGGTTCGGTCGAACATTCTAAAGATGTTCGATCGAACCCCCTCTATTAAAAATTAATTTTTAATATAAATATAAATATAAATTATATTCTTTTTAAATTATGACTTGAGAGACATATATGGAGGGAGTGGGAGAGAAAGGGAGAGTGGGGGTAGGAGGGAGATACTTGAGAGAGAGAGAGGGGGGAGTGGGAGAGAGATAAAGGGTAGGGGGCATAAGGGTTTAGGGTTTAAGGGTTA
>VDFB02000003.1:555979772-556006406 GCA_007258455.2 Sequoia sempervirens | reverse complement strand
GAACATACAAGAACAAAGCATCCTGGATTGACTGTAACACATCAACACTTAGGATTTTGTACTACAGTTCACCAAAACATCTAAAATGCATATAGATGAACCCATACACCTCTCTAAACATGTCTCCAAGTCTACACAACCATATCTATCACTCCATAGAAATGTTGAGAAAACTGGAGAACATTTGAGATACTTAACTCTGATATATCGCAATCTAGAGAAAAATCACATTTAACTCATGAAATTTTGGAAATAACCTATTTTCTATCTGCCAAACTTAACTCTAGAATTGCACAAGTTCCAAAACATGCAATGTGGAGGAATGCAAACCAAAAATAAGGTCACTAACTTAAGAATATATGCAATTTTTTCCTTAGACAATTTTTCTCAACAAAGCAAGCAAAAGTAGAAATGCAACTAAATTTCATCTAACACTTTGAAGCAGGGAGAAAACAATCAACAATGTGAAACTATCTTAACCATGATCATACCATGCTTCTGGATAGACATATTGTCACCTTATAATGCATTTTCTAGGTCTTTAGAATTGACTTGCCTCAAACATGCTGACCCCAAGTTCATCTGTGTCAAAATATCTCTCTCAAATCTTCCACTGTCTCATCAACAATCTGTCTTCAACCTCTTCAACTTCTATACAACATCAAGTTATTCAAAAATGACCTCAAGTTGACATCAATGACAACACATATTGTTAACAATCTCCCCCTTTGTTATTGATGGAAACACACATATATCTACAAGTCTTCTCTCCCCCTTTGACATCAAGGGAAAAGGGAATAATAGTCTTCTACATATGATAACCAAAACTTATGTGAGAAATCCCCCTAATTGTATGATCTCTACTAACAACACTCCCCCTGAGATGGAGATGCCTCAAACTGATGTTATGTACATAGTACTTTAGCCAAAAATGATACTGCAAGCCTCCACAATTCTATACAAATTCAAATATGTCTTATCTACAATACTCTTACAACTCACATAGAAGGTAGAATGCCTTTGTAGATTACCTTGAGCTGGGTAAGAGTAGATACCTAGTCTACTTTTGTTGAGGAAAGAATATGATTCTGACATTCAAACTATAAGTATAAATATTCAGCCTCATCCACATTGCTTCAAGCCTTCATCTTCAGATCAATCTTTTCTTCTTCAACTACCAACCCAAATAATGATGAAAGCCTCACATTAACTGCTTCTCTCAACAAGATGAATTGTTTCTTCATTTTCTCTCTCTGGTTCAAAAGCAATGAAAACTACACATGGAGATTTTCTAATTGTTCCCTAGTTGATCCATCCTTGTCTTTTGAAAAATCGTATATCTCGACCATTTGAGTAATTTGTGACTCAATGGAGTTAGTATGATCTTTGATGTTCTTAGTGGAATTTGGCTATTTCAAGAAAAAAAGATATAAAGCAATGAATTCGCCAATACATTCCTTAAACACTTCAAATTCTCTTGTAATTTTTTGTGTGCATTGCACATCGGTCAAATGCATCAGCCATTCTTTTGTCATTTATCTTCATCAAGGCCTCTTGTTATTCCTTTTTATCCATGTGATAGGAATGATCTTTGCAACAATCCATTAAAAGTTTCAACTTTTATTCCATATACAAGGAGGAATCAATGTTTACCTCAAGTAAACCCTCCTAAATGATCTTTATTGCATCATCGATTAATCCAGTCTTCTTCAAATGTTCCTATAGAATTTCCTTCTTGTAAAAGCATGTAGAATATCACCAAGCTATAAATTCTGAAGGGGAGAAATATTTGGCAAGTCAACTTCTCCCTCATGAGTAGGAATTTGTAGAAGCTAGGGTGTCACCATAGGTTGAAGCTACATCTGCAAGGTCAATAGGTCCTTAAAAGAATATGAGGATGAAGAATCTTGACCTATATCCATAGGAGCATCTTGCTTCTCAACTGTCTTCTCTTTTGTATCCTAAAATTTCTCAGGATTAACCTCTTCTTTCCCCTTTTCTTTTTCCATCTCCATACTATATACTTCTTGCACTTTATGCATACTAGAGACACCTCCTCCTTCTTGCTATCTGGAGGGTCCTTGACCAAATATTTTTTCTCATTTGTATTTTTGAAAGGAGGCATATTATCAATTTCCTATTCCATTAGAGGCACTGCTACATTCATTTCAACATTAGTGTCATACTTTTTTGAAGGCTCCAATGAATCAAAATCAACTTTACTTTGCAACTCATCAATGATTTTCTTTGTAGCATCTTCAGTTTCACTCTAAATCTTCCTTTTTATGTCTCCATCCATGCACATTAGAAGATCTATTCTTCTTTTGGTGCGGAGCGCCTTAGCTTGTTTCTAGACTATCTCCTCATTTTCTTCTTGGGAAACAAGGATCTCGCCCTTGTCAATTACTTTCAGTTTCAGATCTTCATCAAGCTTAATGGAATCTTCTCTTATTTTTCTTAAAACCTTAACTAGGCTATCTGAAGCTTTGTCAACAATTCCACTGAAGAGAATGTTCTTCAACATATATTCAATGACAACTTTTTCAATTATATTCTTGTCTTTTGGAGGAACATCCGGATGCAACTCCATTGTATCATTCAATAAACCATATTTAAAAATTTCATTAAAGATTGCACCAAACTCTAGAGGGTCATGTATGACTAGAGGAGTCTTCTTAGTCTTCTCCTCAACAATCTTCTTTCCTTTCATTTTTTGCAAGGAGATTTCTTCTTCTTCTCCTTGTCTTGTTCTCTTCTCTCTTCTCTTCAATATAAAAGATTGTTTTTCTTCTTCTTCATCATCCTCCTCATCATCATCCACATTCATAGGATTAATATTTTCCCCTTTTGCTTGTTGCTTAGGTATTGGATTCTTCCTATCTGTTTTCTTTGGTACTATTATCAATTTTTCACCACAGCTCAAATTGATAGAGCTAGTTAATTTAGGTTCATTTTAAGGTGAAGATTTTCAGTTTATTTCTGCAGTTGCTTAAACCATTGCATATATTTGAGTTGTTGAAGTGCAATGTGTTTTATTTTTCCATTCATCATTTGTAACATTAAATATTGCATGAAATATAAAAGAAAGTGCTTTCATTTTGTATTCAGTTATTCATTACACAATGTTTCATACATTTTTGCAAAAGAGAAGTACAAAATTGAACAAGAGTTGCATAAAATATTGTTTTGTATTCATTGGGATGAAAAGAAGAATCAAGTGTCCCACACAAGCAATGGGAATAACTGAAACAATGAAACATAAGGATTGCACTACACTACTGAAGATAAAGAAGGAAAATAGAACATAAGAGGGAACACAACCGTCATTTCCTGAATGTGTCTTCGAGTTGCCTTCAATGTTGTGCATCCATCTTTTCTCATGTTCTCCAAGTGAACTTGTAAGTGATTGTAATGTTTTGTTAGAGCTTGGGCTATGAATCCTCCTACATGATCTATCAATAGTAATGTAGAACATTGCTTATGGTGCGTTGAATCAATTGAGAAAAGACAAGAAGTGTGCAAGAGAATACAAAGGAGGAAACATCATAAGAAAGTTTGGATTTATTATTTTTAATCTAACATTGTTTGTTTCCTATGCATGTATAGGAAAATCCATGTTTTTGATCTGCTTTGAAGATTTATAGCATGTGGTGTAAAACGAGCTCCCACAAGGGTTGAGCTCAGCATGCTGCCCCTTAACATTCAAGAGAGGGGTTGAGAAAGGAAACAATTCATAATTTCTCAAAAGAAATATGCATCTGAAGGAGCACATCACAAGTGTAATAAGAGCCTAAGTAATTGACCATTTAGGACAATCAAATCTGAAAATGCAATGAGTTGAAGATCATAAATGGTCAATTGCTCGAACATAGACCATCACAAGGAGTGCATCATCATCAAAATATGATAGTGAATAGGCATAGATAATTCCAATCAAAACTGGACACTGAAGCAAAAATAGAAGCTTCAAAACACCATCATCAAGTGTTTATATTTCAAAATCTTCTATGCAAAGATCAAGTTTCACAACAACATTCGCTGCCTAAAAGGAATAAAAATGCATGAAGAGTATAGAGGGAAGCTTCTCCCCATCAAGAAATAGAATTACAAGTGGCTGCAAATGGAGTATGAAAGCCAAAGTAAGTAAAGGAGAAAGAAGCATTGTTGACTGAAAGTACAATGCACTAAGTGGCTGCAAATGTAACTTGAAACAACATCATTAATGTCAATAGATTGCAAAGAAACTCAAGGTTGGTTTCAATATGATCGATGCTATAGATATAAAGACTATCTCATTGCATTGCCACATGAAACTGTGGTAAAAGTGAAATTTGAAGTGCATTTATGAGACATTCAAGTGCATAAAATGGGTGATAATGGACATCAAGTGACTTACAGAAAATACCATGATGGTTGAATGCAACCTTGAAAAGTAAGTAAATGAAATAGAGGCATCCATATGCAGTGCATTTGAGAGTAAATAGAGATTTATTTTTTCTGTGTGTTTCATTAAGCAAGTGTGTGCAAATATCATGGAAACCATGCTAAACAGTGAATAAAAATTGCATGGAGGGTGTGAGAAAACATATTGTTTGATAAGAAACTAAAAAGCATCAAATAAAATTGAGCTTCATTGTGTTTATGCACTTCAAGCAAAAATAATAGCAATTAATTGCTAACAACATATGCCAATGAAAGGAGAGAATACGAATGTTACTAGAACAACATGCCAAATTGCTTCATTCCTGAGTAAAGTAGAATTTTCATTATGAGAGCAAGGAAGTGAAGCTACAATAGTGTGCTCATGAAAAAATGAAATCATTGTTTCTTTTCAAAATAGTGAGCCAATGTTCAAACAAGTTAGGGTTTCAAAGCAAATGGAACAATGACATTAAGTCACCATGACTCATGCAATACATCTATGTGTGAGAAGAGATAAATGAATGCACTTTGCATAAAGTGGAAAACAAATGTAATGGTTCCCATTTTGAGCTTTAGAAGGAAACCCACATGGGTTTATGTTGTAAGACTTCAAAATGCATAGGTAATGGGTAGTTCAAGCTTTTACAAGGATGCAAATAAACCCTAGTTGGACTCTCATGGTCGTGGCCTGAGAGGGAAGTTTCCTTCACAAATGAGAATACCCACTTAGGGTTTTTGTTTCAAAATGTGAATGCCAAAGAAACAACAAGGGTTCGAGCTCATGCCAACAATAGAGCTCTCAGAAAATGAAGATATTTAGGCTAATGGCCACGGCCATGAAGGGTTTTACAAACCCAAAAAATGGTAAACAAAATACGAGAAGTCCTTCCATTCAACATTGAAATCATTTTGCATCATGGGTCAATCCCAAAAAGACTATTTTTTGTAGAAATAAAAGAACATAATGGTGAGGCCATGACCATACAATGGTCAAACTCAGAAAAATCATTCGTTCTTCACTTTTTTTTGTGAAATGAGCTCAAGTCAAGCATTTAAAAAAATGAAATGCACCATGTATAAAAGCAAGGAATCTTACCAAAGTTGTGCATGGAGAAAACCAGTTTGAACCCATGGCCAAGCCTTCACAAAAGCTCAAACAAAGCCCTCCCTCTCATGGCGGCCAAGTATAACAATACAACAACAGGAAACACAAAAGAGAAAAATGCATAAAAAAACCAGTCATGGCCACAACCTATAGGCCCGATTTCTCCTTCAAATGGAGTAGAAAAGACATCAAAATGGTAGCAAATGTCTTACCATCAAATTCAGGATAAAATTCAACAAGAATGGTAGAGAAAGTAGCTTGAATGGTCGAGTTCCAGCCTTGAAACCCTAACTTCCATGACGACCAAATGTAGAGCCCTCTTCTCCAAAGTCAGCCAAGTGAAATGATGAGAAAATTTAGGGCTTCATTTTGGTTTTGATGCTAGGGTTTTACCCATGCCCTAATTTGACTTTGGGATTTTATCACATTCTTTTAAAAATCAAATGCTTTAAGTAAAAAATGCCTTGCCTTTGTGAATGGTTATGCCTAGGTTGAGTCTAACATTAGTTTTTTTCTTTTATTTTTATAGAAAATCATATATGCCTTGTCCATTTTAAATGAGCTTGAGTCCTAAACCTTGGGAAATATTTAATGCATTGTTTTAAAAATCAAGACAATGAACTTAGGGGTTTTGAAATTTTGCCTAAATCTTGAATATTTTAGGGTTTCCCTTGGAGCTTTGATATACATATCTGATGAGTGCCTAAGATTTTTATGATTTTTTATAGAAAAATCAAGTAGACAAGAGCCTTGTTTTAAATATTTTAATTTTTGTGAAGTATGAAATTTTACTCAGAATTGCAAAAATTAGAATATTTGAGTTCAAATTGAAAAAAAATCAAAGTAATTGAAGTCAAGTTGGCATCAAAGTGAATGTGATAGGGCTTTCTATTTTGAAACTGCAGATTGTAAAACATTAATTAAGCAATATTCTTATGAATTGCTTAATTAATTATTATTTAAAGGCAGTGCTTGAGTCCTCACTAGAAATTTCCATTTTAATTTGAGTTTGCTTAGTCAAATTTGGAGACAAGGATGCAAACTAAAGTTTCCATTTTCAGTTTCTAGTTGTTTGCACTTGATTTAGTGGAATTTTTGAATCAACCCTTTGAGGTGGAAAGTTTCTATCTTTTTGGTGTTGTTTGGAGTAGTTTATGACACTATTTTTTAGGTTTTTTCCCTGAGTTCGAAAATGAGAAAAGTTTCTATTCATAGATGCAGTGAAGCTGATTTTTGGCTATTTTCACTATGGTGACACTTGGAGGCTATAAGTTGGAGAAAATTTTGATTTTTCTTAGTTCAGATTAATGGTTTCTTGCTCTCCTAATCACTTAGAGAGTTTTTTAAACAATTTTTGTACTCAGATTCTAAAATTTTCACTCCTTCAGTTCAATAAAGTAGCAAGTTTTCTTTTCTCATCTACTTGTTTCAAATTTATAGTCAGAATCTAATGTTAGCTATGATTCAAATGCAAAATCCTCCTTATTTTTTTCATTGTAGGTTTGTTTGCAAGGGTTTCATGTGATTCAGGTTGCATTTTGTGCTATGCTTAATTAACCTCTATGCAAATCACTTTTGGATTATGTGTTTAGGGTGGGATTATGAGAATCAGAGTTTTAGAGATATTGTTGTGAGTGGAAAAAAAAATAAGAATCTTCTTATTGTTGGTGAATCACCTTAGTTTAGGACCTCTATTTTTTTAGTTTTTCCTTCTACCCCTTTTCCTTGAAGGTCTAGTAGATTAGGTGTTTTACTGGGGAACCATCCCACTCTGGAGATTCGCTCTCACCTATAGATTTATCCACAAATCTGAGAGCATTTCCATGTTGCAACAAGATAGGAAAGTATGACTTGGCTAAGGGTGCAATCCTGATTTCCAATAGGTACCTCAATTGCAACCCTTCTTCTCCTTGGAGGAGTTTGAGTAGGTCTGAAAGGTTTAGGAGGAGTAACAGTGGTAGAGACAAACTCTCTTGTCCTTCTAGGAACTTGTGGAGTTGCAATAGTGGTTTGTGGTTTTCCATAGGGCTCTTAGGAGTGGAAAATACATTTTCCAACTTTGACATCATCTTCCCCACATTCATCATCTTCTCCACCTTTTCATCTACCTTCTTGATAATTTTGTTGGTTATCTCATCATACATGCCAAACCTCTCAATAGTGGGATCCCTATATTTTCTAAGAAAATTGTTAGCATATGTAATTTAGTCAGGTCCAAAGACCTCATAGGGCAATGTTGTTATCCATGAAGTTCTTGGTTCAACTGACTCCATGTAACAATTGTCCTTATCCACCATAAAAGTGATGTCATTCTTGTATCTCTCTACAACTTGTGAGGGTATACTATTCCTCATTTTCATTTCATTTTGGAATGTTTTAAAGGACCCCCAAAATATTGTGTTACATTGTTTGGTGTCCAAAAAACAACACATGTGGTCCCTAATCTAATGTGCAACAAAAATATCCCTTCTCCATACCATATGTTTTAAACTAGGCCATTCCTTCATGAAATAGAACATAAGAAAAATAATCAGAGAGCCATACAGGAATTTGAAGCATGTCTCCTTGGTTCTCTATAAATTATCCATCAACTATTGTTGCAAGAGCTCACAAAGATCATAATCCTTTTCTTCCTTTACCATTTGATGAGCAATGTAGATGGTGGTGGTGGTAGAAAACCCTTCCCAGTTTGTGAAATAAACCTTGTATGCAATGCCCATCATGGCATATCGAACCCCTAGATCATAGATGTCATCCACAATTAGAGTTCTTTTGTCAAATTTTTCTCCTGCAAGATTCATAACCTCTTCATTCTTCATGGCCTTTAGTGCAGACATAGGTTTGGTGGAGCACAACCTAGTCACAACCCTAATAGTTTCCTTTGTGATTAGGCAGGATTGATCAAGCCAAAAGATATCTTCATGGATCTGGTTCAAAGTGATTATGAACCATTCATCTTCATTGAAAAAGGTGGGGAAACCCTTCCACACATCTAATTTTTTTCCTCTAAACATTTGCATACTCTCGCTTGACCTAAAAATCATCACCCAAGAGATGATTTCTTTTAAACTCTTCCAACTTCATATGATTGTACTCATTTAGCTATGAGTGAATATAGATGTGGACATCTTTAGTATGAAGCACATTGATCAGAATGTGAGAAAACACTCCACCCTTGTTGATTATAGTAGATATGTATGGATGTTTCTTAAATTTTTGCCTTAGCTTCTCAACAACATCAATAACTATTGGTGTAGCCATGATAATACTTCCTGAAACTAGGGTTTTTTCAAGCAAATATGAGAAATACTTGTGAATACTACCATTAGGGTTTGCACACAATTCACTAAAATCCTTTTTCTCTAGTTCTTTATCCATTGCACACACTTGATATAGTTCAAATGAGGTCAAATTTGATCAAGTAGGGATTAAATATGCTTCACACCTACCCTAGTTTCTTCACATTATATGCATTTTTTGTTTTTGACACAAGTGGCTTTTTCTCTATTTTGTGATATCACAAAGATTCATGATCATTCATCAATCTTCTACAAAGAGTGTATTTTTTCCAGAACCTTGAGTAAACATATCCATGTCACCATTAACCATTATACTATAGTTTTTAGCATCTTATGCTTTATAGGGGTTTGAAAAATTTGCAATTACAACTCCTCCTAAGCCAATACTTTCATTTAAATTTATTGGAGGATCCGTCTACACTAGGAAGAGGTACAGGTCTGCCATTTACTTCACTTTCTTCCTTCCTTTTCCATACCTTCTTTTGCTGAGAATTTCAATCTTCTTTTGAGGAGTAGAAGGTCTTACATTATTTCCCTTGCAAAAACCTTACAATGTATCCTAGTTTGTTGCAATTGTAGCAGGTGATATTAGGTTGCAAAGCATAGTCACTTCTCCTCACATTATATCTATAATCAATAGCCTTATGACCAAATTTTTTGCATGTGTAGCAATAGCCATAGAAGGAATGAGAAGTCATAGCTTTATTCTTATTCACAAAACTATTCCTCATCACTTTACTTCTGCATTCATTAGCCTTATGACCAATTTTTTTGTGAGAATAGCACTTGCCATTAAAGAATTGAGCACTCACAACATTGTACCTTAGAGGCCTAAATGACTTTTGACTCATCTTGATTCTACATTCAACAACCTTGTGCCCAAAATTATTGCAAGAATAATAATAACCTTGAAAAGATTGATTGAACCTAATAGGGGCATGTTGTCTAGCTGGTGGAGGAACTCTGAATCCTTTTTGAAACTAGAGAATATTGAATCCACCTTCTTTCTTGTTGTCTTTATTTTTCTTTGCATCTTTGAAGGACGTCTCCTTAGGTTCTTCAGTGTAGACTTTCTTCTCCCTTGTTTCAAACTTTCCTTCTTCTTTGAAGTTATCATACATGTTTGCAGATGTGATGGCTAGAGGACTTTTTCCTTCTTCAAAACCAAAACTAGATTTCTCTTTTGATGGTTTTTGAGAGTTGATAAACTCAACAAGAATTTCATAACCTCCTTTCAGTTTTAATCCCTTGTTAATCTTTTCTTTTTTCTTTTTCTAGCTTTTTTCTCATAGTGACAATGTCTTCCTCAAGCTTTGAACATTTAGTTGCTTTACTACTGAGCTTGGTATTCAAGAAATCCTCAATCCTCTTTCCTTATTCAACCTTAACTTTCAAATTAGAGATCACATATTCTACCTTCTTGAGTTTAGTCTCACATCCTTTACCTCCTTCTATTTGAGCTTTTAGTTTTCCAATTTCTCCTTTTGATTCTCCAACTTGTGCCTTTAATTTGAAAATTGTCTCCTTTGATTTTTCAAGCATGTATTCATATTTCAAATTTAGTGTTCTTGCTTCATTTAGATCTTCAAGAGAAGACTGGAGTTCTCCAAAATATACTTCACAATCATCTAGATTGATGTCCCAACCTTTAGGTTCCATTGACTCTAGATTCGATTCTAGAGAAAACTTATCATTGATCATTACTTTAGATCCCATGTGTTCAAGTGAAGGATCTACCTTAGCTGTTAGGCTTCTTGAAGGTACTTGTCTCTAATACCAATTATTGAATGCACCTAGAGATTGAGAGAGAGGTGAATTAATATTTTCTTAATATTTAAAATAATTCCATTTGAAGCTTAAACGTCAAATCACATTAACCAAAAGAAGAAAAAAAGGAAAGCATGCACCACACAAGGAAACCAAGATTTTAATGTGGAAAACCCAATGAGGGAAAAACAAAGGTGAGGATTAAATCATAATATGTGAAGCTCACTACTTACAAAATTATGATATTGTTTTAAGGCTCACTGCCTAATGACTTGTAGGCTAAGGAACACAACCATAGGGAAAGATACAAGGACATGCTAAAGAGACTCACTACTTGATATCAAGATACATGAAAATTGCAATGAGAACATGAACACAAACTTCTATAAAATAAGCATCTACCATATGCTAATGTTATAGTCCCACTTTTGCACAATTAATCCATTATACAAAATTCACACACTTCATCTTCAATATGTTGCTCAATATCTCCACACTCAATTTATAAATGATTTTTCTTTGAACTATAAATACACTCCACAACAACTCAAAACCCAATTAGGTCATCTACAAGATGACCTTAAGATGAAATGTATGATACTACAGAGGTTAGATCCAAACATATACATTATGAAGTGAAATAAGTTGCGAATCATAACACATGGAATAATATGGCCCAAAAGTATCACAACACACCCTTCAAGGAAAAAATAACTAATTAGAATCAACTCCAAATGAAGGAAACAAAACTATCAGCCCAAACAACATCAACACTACCAAAACTACCAACTATTCATATTTACACCATTAAGGAGAGACAAAAAACATCATGTGGACCAAGAGGTGAACAATATAGGTAATCAACAACATCCTTAAAGCCTTCTAAAGAATTTAATCATCATATGCTAGCGTAAATGAAGAAACCCACTAAACATACAAGAACAGAGCATCCCAAATTGATTGTGACACATCAACACTTACGATTTTGTATTGCAGTTCACCAAAAAATTTGAAACACATATGGATGAACCCATACACATGTCTAAACATGCCTCCAAGTCTAGACAACCATATCTACCACTCTGTAGAAATGGAAAGCAAGTTGGAGAATATATGAGAAAATCAACTCTGTTATAATGCAATCTAGAGAACAATCACATCTAAGAGCATGAATATGGACACAACCTCTTTTGCTAGCTTCCAAAATTAACTCTAGAATTGCACAACTAGAATAGAATATGGAATGCAGAGGAATGTGAACCAAAATTAGGGTCACTGACTTAGGAAAATATGTAATTTCTTCCTTTGACAATTTTTCTCAACAAAGCAAGTAAAAGTAGAAATGCAATTGACTTTCATCTAACACTTTGAAGCATGGAGAAAATGATCAACAATGTGCTTGACTATCTTAACCATGGTCATACCATGCTTCCAAACATACATATTGTCACCTTATGCATCTACTAAGTCTTCTGAACTGAATTGCCTCAAACATGCTAACCCCAAGTTCATCTATGTCAAACCATCTCTCTCAAATCTTCCATTGTCTCATCAACAATCTGTCTTCAACCTCTTCAACTTATATACAACATCACTATTCAAACATGACCTCAAGTTAACATCAATGACAACACATATTAAGTTGACATCAATGAAAAAACATATTGCCAACAATCAAAACATGAAAATAATAAATCCTTTGCAAGATTGAGAAAAAATGTCCAATACCATAGAGGAATCCTCTTTATTACTTGTACTGAATTGTGATTCCTCATCACCAACTATGCATTTTTTGTGTTTTTCATTCACCTATACATTGTATCATAAGAATATAAGTAACATTATTGTGATGAATTTAGTTTAAACTAGCCAGGAGGGTAGAAGAAAATGTGTATAGTTGGATGTGTTATGAGGATAATTATTGTAATAAAGCCTCTTCATTCTTCTTGAGGATTGTGTAATTTTTTTTTATATTCTTGTGTATCAATTGAAATAAAAATTGCATTCTATGTAGAGATTTCTATGAATTTGACTTTGGATAGAGTTGTAAATGTGAATCCTTCTCTTTCAATCTCACAAATATTTATTGTATCCTTTCTAATGTGAGGCCTTGAGATTTATGAAATTATAACTTCCCAAGCAATGGATATTGGGGCTTGTCTACAATTACCAAATGTTATAGGTATCAAAGGCATAAATTTTTGGTTTGACTTTGTCCCATCCTAGGCAACCATAGTTATCAAATTGTACTACCACATACATTGGTATATATGGAGGTTTAGAATTGAGATTGTAACCAATGGTAGTGACTTCTTCTAATGATCCATTGATATGGTCAAATTTAATCTAAAAGATTGTTGTTAGCATTACTTGTTGGTCTATGTGCATGAGTAAATCGTGTTGTATGTGATTGACATCAACACCATTTCTTGCTCTTCATTATGTATTTTGCATGCTACTAAGTTTTATTAGAAGGTTTAGTATCTTCAACATCTTATTAATATGTAGTGTAGCTAGATGGATTGTGACAAAAAATGAATTAAGAGGTTAAATTATTTTAATTATATTATAGTTAGTGATTTATTTGTGTGATTTATGAGATTTTCCTAATATTTTTACATTGCTATTGTATTGAATATGTTCTATAATATGACATGAGTTGTTTTTAGGTAATAAAAATTCATTTCTCGTTGAATAGAACTTTTGGTGTGAAAGTTGTGGCAAATTTTTTCCATAACAATCTTGTAGTTGAGTGTGATGTATATGTGGGTTTGTCCATGATAGGTGGTAGCTAAGAAAGATCATCAATGAGGATTATAGACACACCATTGAAGCATTTTTGTTGTTGATGGGGAATGACTCATATACACAACCATCTATTTTTATAAGTAGCTTTGGTCCTCTAAAGCTCATCTCAGCTATGAGAATGTAGTTTTCCTTCCCTTTTTGATATAGTGTCAAAGATTGTCCTTGTAACAAATGCATTTATTATATTGGAATCATAAGAGCTACATGGTTTGAACATGAGACATGTATGTTAAAGCAACAATTCGTATAGGTGTGAGTACAAGTAGTGGGTTTTATTTTTTTGAGTTTGGATTATTAAGTGAATTCCTGATGCAATAGATTAAGAATGATTTTCAATTCCTATTGTTCCTTATTATTTGAATGATTATATGAAAATTTTATTTGAACAAACAATCTTTGTAGTGTTGCATAATGGTTCTTAGTGCAAGTTGTTTCTTGGGTGCTAATTGATAGGTTGGTTTAATAGTGAATTAAGAGGAAGAGTAGGCATGTTATAGGCACATCTTTCTTGTGGGTATGAATTGCAAATGTTGACATTATTAACATTTTAAATTTGTGATTATCTCTTGTTTTTTAGGCCTATGTTTGTACCTATATATAGGAGAACCTTGCTAAAAAAAAAGTTCCAAAATATTAAATCTTCCCATGGAATAGTGTAAGTAGGGGAGTACGTTCACAATTACATTTTCTTTTCTCTCTTTTCATTTGCACCTATATTTATGAGAGGAAAATTTGAGAACATTTGTACTAATTAAATTATAGAGATACTTTTGAACTGATAAGGGCATTGCTTATAGAGTTTTATTTAATTGGTTGTTTGTTAGAATTATTTGTAGTAGTTGTTAGATGTTTGAGTACTTTTTCTTCTAACATTTAGTAAGATGAAAGTTCATGTTTCTTGTACTCCTCTATTGTGGTCTACAACACTCTTTGTCATGAATTTTGGATATTGTGTCAAACTTTTATCTTCATATTTTTCTATATTTAAAATCTTGGTTAACATTTTCACTTAGCTTTTTGACTTCCTCTTAGCTTTTGAGAACAAGCTTCATGAAATTATGGGTTGGCAATCTACATTTGTTTTCCATATTGCAAGCATCTCAAGGATGCATATGTTTAAACTCTTATTATTTCTTGCTAGTTCATAAGATTTATTCCCATCGTTGCCACATATCTATTTAAAATTATTGCATAATTTAATTATGTATAATAAATAATAAATTGACATGCTAATGTTAATTTATATAAGAGAGATATGTTATTAGTTAGTTGCTAAGTATTTTAGGTAGTTGGAAGTTGAAAGGTTTTGTAAGGATGTTGAAATGTAATAAGGAATTTTGAATATGATTGATTGATTGTTGTGTTGGAGCTTCTAGCTCTTTCTGTATCTGAATTTCAATATGATATCAGAGTAGGTTTTTTGAACCTCTTTGTTCACCCTCCATTTGCTTGTCCTTCTCTCTCCAAAGTGGTTCATACAATAGCAATGTAATAATGACATACAATAGTCATTATTTTGCTCATCCATATAGTGATATTGGAAACCACATATAAACCTGTGGCATTCACCATCTATTTGTATTTTATCCTCTCTACATCTTATTCACTCTTTTCATTGTATTTTCTCTATTAATTATTTATATATATATATGTTTATTTTGGTTGAATTTTGAAACAAATCTTTGCATCAGAAGGTTATCCACATTAAAAATTTGAAGGTTTTTGAGGTGCATATAAATCACCCCATAAAACAGTTGTTCTAACCTCTTTTTGTGTCATCGTTTCTAACTCGCAATTTTTTCATACCAAAAAGTAGAAAATATAATGGGGATAAGTTATCAATAATTAGGTCGCTTGGCTTTCAGTTTGCCACCTGGAAAGTTATTAGCAAAGAGGAGAAAGTAGACCAGGATGCCTTCATGAGATCAGTTGATGGGAAAATGAATCAAGTGGACCTGGGGAAACTTGCACGCAAGGATAACAAATTTTGGTCGGTTGGCCAAGAATCGTCTGACCTGCCATCCACCAAACATGACAGAGCCATTTCTGGCATGATGCAACATTGCTGTCTATGTCTGAGAACAAGATGGTTCACAAAAAGAAGGTATACAAGTTGATTGAGAAATATGGTCAGTTGTTGGTACGCTTGGCAGATAATGAGGGACCCCATTGGTTGAAGTCCATCTGTCAGATTTGAGGCCTAATTCAATTGTTTTTCTTGAGAAAAAAATGCAATGATGAAGATAAAGATGAAGATAAAGATGTATGATTTTGTAGAAAATAGTAGGAATGTTGTTTATGAAAACATGACATCTTTATTATGATATTGCTATCAGGATTCAACCGTGTAATTTTTCAAAATTGTTGTCTCAAAATTGTTGTCTGCCCTAAAGTCATCATTAAAAGTATTTGCTGGAAAATAATCCAAAATAGAAGACATACTCCATGCAAAATAAATCATCTATGCGATGATGAAAGTCATGGGCTAGTAATGAAAAACTTCTAGATAGAACTTCACTCTTCTTCTGAAAATAAAAAAACTTAGACTAAGTGTGGGCAGTGGTTTCATTGAAGATCCGAACAACAACAACAAAAATTCCCAGTCCACCATAGGTGGAATAACTTTCACTTCTCAAGCGATCCATACAAAATATGTGTGCGTGACGGAAAGTTGAGATACATTTGGTGATTAATAATAATAATAATATTATTTTATAGTCCATGATACCAGGCGATCTGTTTTTGGGTTTATAGACGGCTTGCAATATATGGGACTCCTCGTACTCCCGATATGAGGGAGGCACCTAACTCATGCTCCACAATACGAGGTGTACATACCTTACCCCCTGCAGGATTTGAACCTGATTCTACACAACCAGGTAAGACAGTTATAATTCTATGTACTTTGTCAAAATCGCTTACTTTTTACCTTGGCATGATCACATAGTTACTATGTATGAGTAACTGATATAGGGAGAATACTAATTTATTTGTAATTGGAGAGAATTGTAATTTTAGAGAAAAAATTGGGGAATTTGATAATTTTTGAAATATTTGTGTTATTGATGGAAACCAACATTCAAAGAAGATATCTTTATTGAAAGGGGGCAAACATAAAATATTTTTATTGAAAGGAGGCAAACATAAAAGTTTCTATGTCAGTATTAAAGGGGCTGTTATGAATTATTGTGATGAAGGGTAATTCCCTTACAATCTGAAACTCACAACAACAACAAAGAATTACAAAAACAAAATACAAGAAGGAAGTAAATATTTTCTATTATCACTGAAATGAAAATGAAACTACAATATCACATGGGCTTTCTGATTACATAAATATGCAAATCGGAGCCATAATCTACTCTGCTCTACCCTCTTTCTGTAAATCCCATTCACATCCTCTATTTGGAATTAGTAACCGCCCAAGAATCTTCTAGAAAGTGTAACCCCACACAAGAAATTTTGAAATTTTATTATATTTAGTAGTGCAACTTCGCGGGGTCATAACTTTCGATCCGACCATAAGATTTTCAATTATAATTTATATTTTTGGAAAGCTCTCAAGGATACACTTGGCCAAAAATGGTACCATAAGGTACATTTTGATTTTCGACCACTTTCTAGGCCCATCCAGAGCCTCTGGGTGCTTCAAAATTGACTTTAAACATTTTTAACAAGATTTTCAAAACTTGAAATTTTAATATCTCTCAAATGATTAATGATATTGAAGTGATTTCTTCACCATTGGCTTCAATTTACCATTTTGAAGGTCTGTGTAGGATTTCGTGCCCATACGCGCATAAATACAAACTTACTAAATAATAACTTGCCATTTAATTTATCCCTTATTGAAAAGAAACATTCTTTTTTGGTTGATGCAAAATTGCTCTTACACCCTAGATGCTCCTCCATCATATTGTATAACATAATTATGCATAATAAATAATGGATTGACTTGCTAATGTTAATTTATTAAATAGAGATTAGTTATTAGTTGGTTGTTAGGTAGTTTAGATAGTTGGAATATGAAAGACTTTATAAATCCATTGAAATGTAATAATGAATGTTGAAGATGATTGATCAATTGCTATGTTGGAGCCTCTAGCTCTTCTTTGTGTTGAATTTCAATAATATCAAGGAAAATTCTATGCATTATGCAAATGGATCTTTATAACATGACATTCAATCTTATAACCTTTTTTACATAAATATGTTCCCTCAATGTATTCGATGTTTCTTTATACATGATTGACTAACTCCCAATAGTTTGTAAGGGGGTTCACAAAAAAGTCTTTGCAATTTCTAGCAACCATGAATCATTAAGAGGAGATCAATATATTGTGTACTTTCTTTCCAGGATGGAATATAAGGATTCCATGTTAAAACCATATTTATTGAAAAATGTTCCATATTTTACTCCAACATTATTTTTTAAAATGATTGTGCCCATCTTTGATGCTTCTAGTAACCAAAGGAATCTATGTACATGATCAAAACCTTGATGTTTCTATTTGTACCTATATCCATAATCTCTTGTGTATAGAAAATCCTCTATGACTTCCTAGAACAATATTATAAAATTTTAATGCGAGTATATTGATGCCATGTAGTTTTTGAGTTACACTATCAATGAATTGTCCTCTTAAATATACTATCAATGCTAGGTTTTTTGTGATTAGTTTATGTAAATTAAGTCATCGTATATTAGTTGCACCCAATGTGAGGATATAATAGAATATCCTATGTGCTTAATAAGATTTGTTAGCTCACTATGATAGTCGTTCCAATAGGGCTATGTCCCTCATAAGATACTATTGAAACACAAACTTTTCTTGGCAAGTTGATCCATATGGGCAAAGTGCAAGTGGAGGTGGAGGTCCTATATAGTGCTTGGTATGTTGTATATGATAATTTTTTTCTTGAAAACTAGACAATTTGTTGGCTACAATGTATAATGAAATAACTTACACAATAGAAGAATATGATAGTAAATTACTTGATAATAATATGCTACTTTGAGGGGGGTACCTCCAATATTCTTCAATAAGAACTCAATACTCAACATGATGGTAATATAATCTACCTATACCTCAAATATATACCATACTTATACCTAGGATATCACCTAGATCGACCTAGATAACCCTATATAAGCCTTAGGCCAACCTAAATAACTAAATAACAATATAATAATGGTAATATGACTTAATTGAGAGTTAAGGTTTCCACAAGATGACTACTCATAAAACTATACACACTATAGGGGTAGGGGCATAACATTTCTCTCCTCTTTACAAAAGCATTATCCTCAATACTAATTCTTTTTCTTCTTCTACTACTATTGCTTCATGTTCTTCTTCTTGTTCCTACTCTTGTTCTTGCTCTTTCTATTTCTCTTGCTCTTGCTCATGTTCTTGTTCTTGTTCTTATTCTTGTTCTTTCTCTTTCTCTTGCTCTTTCTCTTTTTCCTATTTGACTTGTTATTTTCTTCTTTTTTTGGCTGCTTTTTGATGTGAAGAAGTTCTAGAAAGATCATTTTTTAATAATTCACATAAATGAAGTAAAAGTACTCAAAGTTTTTATGTAACTTTGTAAGGCCTAGTTTGCACTTTCCTAGAGAAACACCCTAAAAATTAGGCGCTTTACAACCTTGAGAGTGAATTTGTTGGAAACCCTAATTCTACATCAAATCACTTAATTACTCTCTTACTTCTACAAAAACCCACTAAAAGTGAGTCCAATAAATTTGATAGGATTTGGAAGATACACACTTTCTAAATAAATTGGGAAAAAACCCTAATTTTGTAATATATCACTCAATTATGCTCTAATTCCTCTAAAATTAGTTTTGTGGCTACTTGAATATTCTCTTTCAAAACCCTTTAAAAATCAAAAAAAAAATTCTCCAAAATATGGGAGATATGTATTTCACAAAATGACCTTCAAAATTGAAAAAAATGCCTTGTCATCACGATGTCGAGCTCATGATCTAATACCACTTGTAATGAAATAACTTGCACAATAGAAAAATATGATAATAAATATTCTGAAAATACTTGATAATAATATGTCACTTCAAGTAGGAAACCTCCTAATCCACTTCAAGGGAGATACCACCAATATTCTTCAATAAGAACTCAATACTCAACACGATGATAATAACCTACCTATACCTCCTATATATACCATACTTATGCCTAGTATATCACCTAGGCAATCTTAGATAACCCTATATAAGACTTAAGCCTTGGTCGGCCTAAATAACTAAATAACAATATAGTAATGATAATATGACTTAATTAAGAGTTAAGGTAGCCACAACTTGACTACTCATAACACTATACACACTATAGGGGTAGGGGCATAACATTTGTTATGTACTTAGGGATATGATCTATTTTAATGTATTTAGATAGATGAAGATGTTGACATGTGGCACACATCCCTTAAGTTAGTTATATTGAGTCATGTGAATAACTTGTGTAATTAACTATATTAGGAGTTGAGTATGCCTTCATTAGGATTAACCCTCCATTGTATTATTAGGAAGAGGTCTATATAAAGGAGGTAATTATCATTATAATAATGTGTGAAGTATGATATTGTATTTGAGATCTCTTGGAGATATAGCATGGAGTGGCTTCTTCCATAAGGTGTATTGTATGGTGTTACCCTACCTCAAGGGTTTACTCTATTTTAGCATATATTAGATATTAGTGCATATGACACACAAACATCTCTTGGTCTATGTGTTATCTATATTTTTCATTACATTATTTTTTATTATTATATGTGTGGATCTTATTAAGTGGTATCCAAGAATCGATTTGGGAAAAGGTAGATGAAACCCTAGTTTTTGACAATTCACCTCTTCAAATAACTTTGAATTTTTCATCGAATTTTTAACTAAAGTTGAAGGATAATATAAGGAAGCTACAATATTAAAATCAGGTTTTTATCATCAATATTTTGAGAGTTATTGCAATTTAATTATTTTTCATAAATTTTCCTTCTAGGTCATAAATCAAGGCATTTTTCTAAATATTTTACATTTCTAGAAAGAGAATCAAAATTCATTAAGGGTTATTAATTTCATTTTTTTTAATTTGAGGTTGACTTCATCATGTATTGGTCGTATCAAAGTTGGTTCAATTGAATTTGATACAATGGTTATCTATTGAAATATTTTTTTCTTAATCACTAGTTTCAATTGAGATTATTACTTTTGATGGAAGTGTAGGTACATTAAAATGGTGGTACAAATATAAAATATCTCATGGAAAATCTATAGTATGGAAAATATAATTTCATTGTTCTTTAAGAGGTGAAACTAGACAACGGTATGAGCCATTGGATGAGGATATTTCTTCTTTGGATGAAAGTTAGAATAAGAATTCTTAGATATATGAGCTCCAAAATAAGAAGAGGAAGAAGATGATAAATAAAATAAAGAAGATGAAGAAGAAAAGGAGGAATAAAATAAATAAAATGGATAATATGAGGAATTAAGTAAATAGGAAAAGGAATACAAGGATGAAGAAAATGAAGAAGATGAGGAGGAAGAAGAAAAATAAGATGGAGAAGTAGAAGGAGAAGGAGAAAACTTAAAAGAACAAGGATATGATACTAGTGTACATGCACTTTAACTCCAAGGACTTGGAAGATTTGATCCTTCAATTTCATGGGTACATTCAAAAGGAAAAGGTTATTATCTCTATAAACCCTAGAAACATGTATAACTTCATCAATATGGAATTAGCCAAGAAGCTACATGCACAAGCAAAGAACATCAAGGATAGTCGAATATTAGGTATGTATATTCAAAATTTTGAAGATTTACAGCTCTCTATGGATAAGTATGTTTTGTGCATTCAAAATTTAATGCTTTAGATATAGATGGGTTGGATATTTTTCTTGGTTATCCTTGGTTAGAATCTCTAGGAACTGTAGACATCCAAATTTGACCACTCCCACATAGTCAAACTCGTCTACTTTATTCGTTTATTTTGTCAATATTATTTAAACAATTTATTTAATTAATATCTCACCTTTTGCCTAAGGTTCCTAAAGTATTTAATTTAACAATTAAATGCTTTACCCTACACCTTTTCCTCTCTAAATTAAATAAACATATCAATTTATTCAATTTAGTCATTTGACCTTTTTGAATAAAATCAATTTTAAATTGTTCCTTTTTCTCTCTCCTTGTCACATCCTCCATAACCCTCTTCTAATCTAGATTAATTTAATTAATCCATGATTAGGATGTGCACACCTTAATCAGGATTAATGTCACATCCTCCATAATCTCCCACTTGCTTCTAATCTCTCATTAATTTTCTTAATCATGTATTTGCACAATCTTAATCTAATCCCCTTGCTACATTTAGCATACCTTTTTGGTCAACCTTCACATTTTCCATACATGGCATAGACCCTCTTCCCCATGTGAATTTGAAATTCACTTTTTATTCCTCCAAGGATTCTCCTCTTCCCTATGTGATCATTGAAAGGTCACATCAAGTCACATGAAGCTAAAAACCTTCTATTAGAAGGACCTTGTTTTATCCACAAGGTACTTTTCAGCCTCCTTCATAAGAACCTTGTCTTATCCATAAGGTGATTATAATATAAATTTAAAATTCATATTTATTCTCCCAACCACCTTATCCACTCCAATCATGTGAATTTTTAATTCCTATTTATTCCTCCAACCACTTTCCTCTTCCCCATGGAGATTTTTTGAGGAATATTAAAATTCCTCATATGTCACTTTCATTCTCACTTGGGGACAAGAGGTTCCTTTTTGAGGAAATCTTCTCATCTCCCAAGGTACTTTCAAAGTACTTGTCCTTCTTCCACATCACTTGTCCTTCCTCCACATCACTTGTACCCTTTCCATCTCATCATGTCCTTTGGACACTTCATCCTCCACATGTCAAGATGTGAGGGCTTGTGAGTCCTCAACTCACCATAGCCCTTCATCTTGGCCATGGTGGCTTAATCCTGACCATTTAATTCTCTAGAGAATTTAATTTCTTCTATAAATACCCCCCTTTTGATGCATTCATACAACTTAGGCATTTTTAGCACCCTTATGCTCTCAAATTCTCAAGCCACCATCAAGCATATCGTTTTGCATTTTAGAACTTGCACTAGCTCTCATCCTCATTGCATCCACATTGCTCATTTTATCACATACCCATCTTGCACCCATTTTCTATCACATTGCCAATCAAATGAGCACACACATCAAGCTTCAATCAAGGTCCAACCAAGGAATCAACACAGATAAAGGTATATCACTCTTTTTTTTATTTTTCTTTTATTTGTGCTTAACTTAGGCTAATCTTGAAGCGGTCTTGTGTTTCTTTACATAGAATTTTAGTTTATTTTGCATATTTAGAAGTAAAAAACACTCGCACATAGGAACAACAAATATCAATGTGAAAAAGAAGTTCATGAAGCTTTGGTGTAGAAGGAAAAAAATTACATTAGAAAAGATTACACATAAAGAAGTTCAAAGGAAATTCAAGGAAGAGAAAATTCAAGAATCTCATGAAGATTGTAACAATGAATTAGAGGAAAAACAAGAGGATCATGATGTTGAGAAAAACAAAGAGACAAATAATTCTACTACGGAATCACTAAAAAGGGGGTGTTATATCATCCAAGCTTTCTCCTTGCACTTCATGTGAGCCTGAGGAGTAGCCGAAAATGATTAATGTTCTTTTCTTAGTGGGACATGCTTGGGGATTTCATCACCTCAAGGAACAATCCCAACCACGTGTATCGGCGGGGTATATAAAAGGGGGAGAGCCAAAGCTATACCCCAATCTAGTCACGTCATGTCTGGTGGAGCGTCGAAGCTAGGGTGATACCTAGATGGAAATGAAGAGTTGGTCCGAGCCTTTTAATATCTCAATGGGGTTCTTGACTCACGCTTGTGATGGGCTGGTGTTCACAGTTGTGCCTCACCTACCGAGTGTATATCAAGGAATTCCTAGATCATCTTGTTTAGCCTAGATTAGAGAACTATGTTGGCCATACCCTTCATACTAATCATATGTAGGATTGTGCTGCTTGAAGTGTCTTTTTTGTGAAAAACTAGTGCATACCTTACTAGTCAAGTCAGTCTTTCCTTTTGCTTGTTATTTGAAGTGTTTTTTGTCCTTTGCCATAGTCATTTTTCCTAGGTTAAGTTCAGGTCTATTGACAGAGGCGACCACGCCTCTACCAGGGGCGACCCCGACCTAAGAGGGGCGACCCCGGGCCCTCTGTCTCAGTCATTTTCCAATCTGTTTTAGTCAAAGTTGTCCATCTTTCACATAAACGAGCAACCATGCCCAGTCTAGGGGTGGCCAGGACTTGTCTAGGGGTGACCATGCCCTAAGAAGGGTGGCCACACTCAAACAGGTGTTTTTTACATCTTAAACAGTCAATTATGAGTATCTGTTCCATCATTCTGTCAGTCTGTTCTCCCATTCCAAAACTCCCATTCCGTCATTTTGTCATCCTATCTGTCCATTTAGAGGGTTCATCTTTCCATTTAGGGAACCCGTTTCATCGTTCGAGGAACCCGTTTTTCCATTTAGGGAACCCGTATCATCGTTTGGGGAACTCGTTTAGTCATTCGGGGAACCCGTTTCATCTTTCGAGGAACTCGTTTTTCTATTTAGGGAATCTGTTTCATTGTTTAGGGATTTCATTTCACCATTCGGGTAGCTCGTTCCATCATCTAGTAAGTTCGTTTCACTACTTGTTAGGCTCGTTTTCCCGTTCTGATAGCTTGTTTGACCTTGTTTCTGATTTAAACAAGTCCAAAAACTAGTCAGGTGACCAAGACCTAGGAACAGGCAACTAGGCCCTAGGAACAGGTGACCAGGTCTTAAGAATAGGCGACCATGCCCCTTGAATAGGAAACTATGCCCAATTCAGAGAGTCAAACAGTTGGGGACCTAGAACGTTATCGTTTGTTGTGATCTAAACACTTTCATCCCCTTCTGTTCACTCATAATTCATCCTTTAGTCCATTTGCACTTTCCAAAGGTCATCCAGTCATCACCTGCATCATATAAGAACCCTTAGATCATCTCTAAGTTGCATCATTCATCATCATTCTCTCAATCCAAATCCCCTAAACCTTACTTTAGACATTATTATCTGAATTGACCTAAGCGTCTAATCCGATCGTTATCCTACACATTAGTCATTATCTTCGGCCCAATCAATCCCCTTCCATCTTGAGGTGGATTCGGTGTCGTAATTCATCATTCTCGGCCCAATCAATCCATTTCCATCTTGAGGTGGATTCGGTGTCATGATCCTCTATCTGTCTTTCAATATGATCAACCAATGCCTTAAGTCACCTAGGGTGATTTCCGAACTGGGTTTAGAATCCCTTACATTAGCCATCATCTAATATTGTTGGTCATTTTGTCAACTGATCCTAATCCATCATCTAATCCTATCCAATCATCCAATCTCAACTAATCATTCAAGTTCAATCTTATCTAATCATCCAATCTCAACTAATCATTCAATTTCAATCCTATCCAATCATCCAATCTCAATCCTATCAAATCATCCAATCAATCTTATCCAATCATCCAATCAATCCTTCTCCAATTATCTGATCTCATCATCCAATCAATCAATCCTTTATCCAATCCAAATCAATCTTCCAACCGTCATGTAAAGTCATCCTTGCATTGAAGTCCACCGAGTAGCTTTGCATTTTCATGCCCATTCAGACTAGATCACAAACCAAGAAGCAAATGGCGCAACAACAAGGTCAAGGTTCCTAGTTGAACATCCCTCAAGATCCTAACAATAGGGAAAAAATCTCTCAAGATCCTAACAATGGGGAAAACATCTCTCAAGATCCTAACAATGGGGAAAACATCTCTCAAGATCCTGACAATGATGTGAACATCCCTCAAGACCCTCATAATGATGCTTCATCACAATCTAACACCGACGGTTAAAATACTTCACTACCTGGTGATGAAAACATGATCAATTAGCCTGAAGTCACTGTTGATGAATACCTAAGCAATCCCGCTAATGTTCAGATGATAGATTGCCTCCTCGACGAGCATGGGGATAAGATCCTTGCCACTCTACTCATGAAAGGAGTCAAACCGCCATCTAGTTTTGACATGTCACAGTACACCAACACCCAGCCCCCTCCAGTGCATCAAGACTCGCGGAATGTTACTAGAAATTCCTATGTTCCCGAGGGTACAACCATAGATAACTAGTATCATCCTGAGTTTGGAAATGTTGTGATACATCAAGTTGCCAATTATCCTCCCATTCCATCTATTTCCCCTACCGCATCATCTAATCCTTATGATCCCTATACTTACGACATGCCATAAAACATCCTTTCTACTCCACCACTCCCACCTTAGTATCCTGGTCAACCGCTTGTCAACACTAGGGACAATCCCTTTCTTGCATCGACACCACCACCAGGACCGGCACCCACAAGAAATCTCCTACCGTCCCCTCAGGGTAATAATCCTCATCAATCCATTGCTTCACAAGCACCACCGTAGTATGCAACTATCCCCTTGCAAGCACCACCACAACATACCATTATCATTTCAATCCCCATACAACAACATCATCAACAACCCCCACAAAAAAACATTTCGATTCCACAATAGAACATGCCACAACAAAATGTTCCAAACCCACAGCAGCATATTGTTGCTCATATACAACCTCCTCATTAGGCAATGCAAACTGCATCACACCCTCAACAACCACCTCATGGTGCCTCTGTAGCAATTCCACAACAACAACACATCCCATCTTTCCCTCCTTATCAATAATCACATACGCACATTCCCACACAAATGCAACATAATCCTCTCACACAATATCTCTACCATCCATCTAGCACATACACTACTTATGCTAAATTGAATATTCATGCGGCCTCTCAGAATCCACCACGGGCACAACCACCTGCTTACACAAATCCCTTGAAATCGTACACCAACCCATACCAGCAATAGCGTAATTCACAATAGCCTCCATATGTCACACAACAACCCAATGTCACATATAATCATCAAACCAATCCCTATTATGCTTAGCATCAACCTTTACACCAACAAGGTGCCTCATCCACGTCCTACGTGCAACAACAACCACCTCATCAACATGGTGCTCAATCCACCTCTTATTATTAACAACAACTGCCTTATCAACAAGGGGAAT
>VDFB02000003.1:555896803-555979672 GCA_007258455.2 Sequoia sempervirens | reverse complement strand
GGCATCTCACTTTGTGTTGGTAGTTATTTGTCATTTGTTGAATGCTTCAAGGGACAAAAGAATTCCACCTTATAGATAACATTCAAAGACCAAATTTCATAAATAAAGTTCATGTGTTATATATCATGCCTTTGAGGGGTCCATAAGTACCATGAGCCTTTTGAAATCCTTCTCCATCTAAATGCATCCATTCCAAGACCATTGGGAGGTGG
Organism: Sequoia sempervirens; assembly: GCA_007258455.2. Taxonomy (NCBI): domain Eukaryota; kingdom Viridiplantae; phylum Streptophyta; class Pinopsida; order Cupressales; family Cupressaceae; genus Sequoia; species Sequoia sempervirens. The sequence goes on along the minus strand of VDFB02000003.1, from coordinate 555,979,460 downwards.
GTATACAATATGAGCCAAGTATTAATTTCTAATGTTAATTATTCAAAGAAGGTATATAAATTATTCGAGCATCTTAATTCTCATACAAAGTTACATCTTAGTAAATTTCTCAATGTATGAGTTCCATATATTTGTAAATTTTTCTTAATCTAAAAACATTTTTTATTTCATTAAAATTAACTTATCTATTCCATGTTACAAAGGATGCTCTTTATTTTAAATTATATGGCTATAATTCAAAAAATTAAATTAGTAATTTTCAAGATAGAGTACACAATTTATTTAGCTAAAATAAAATAATATTCTTATTTCCATGTGGAGAGTTATGTAGAATGGTAGTAGTTTGATGTTCCCCAAAAATATTTATATATAATAAATTTTATTCATTGGACATTATGAGTGAATCATCTCAATTATATATCCAAGCACATCAAAAATTTATAGAGTGGAAAGAAAAATAATCACACATTTATCATATTTTTGTAAGGTGTTTGAAAAGACTAAAAGTTTCCCTAGAAAGAACTAATTAAGGAATAAAAAAAATGGAAAGTGTCTACCTCATTGTATGTTGACCTTTCCCATATAAAAAGATCATGGAAATGCTAAATGAGTTGATATAAGAATTTTTAAGAATGAAGGCACAAAATTCATAACACTAATCCTAAAAGCAACAAGAAAGGCAATGAATAAAATATTCCTAGTTATTTTGAAAGAAACTTTAAAAGGTTCTAAATCCCCTTCACACCCCTTTCTAAATGAAGATAAAATAAATAAGTTACCAAATATTTCTTAGAGTTTAAGGTGGTGATTTTAATATGATTTGAGAATAAATAAGATAAATTAGATGAAATCAAGTTTTGTTGTAAAGGTGATGAATTTTGGGGAATAAGATGAAAATAATTTTGAACCTAGTTGACTCATTAAATGGCAATAAGATAGATTTTAAAGGGGCTTTATTTAAAATATGTAATAGTTAGATATGTACTAATACATTATATTCTCTATTAGATAGTTATTTCTTCCATAAACATTTCTTACAATCTTATAATTTATTAATAATAGTGATGTGTGCATCCCTAGACACTCTTTGATAACCACACTATTAATGTTTCTATTTTTACTAGAGGATACTCTAATTGAAAAGCATGTAAAGAGGAAGGGTTAGTTAACCTTGATATTAATGCAATGAAAGGTGGGATTATCTTGATGGTATCAAAGTTATCTTAAAGATATATTGAAGGTTTTTCTTCTATGCTTGAACACATTTAGTGAAATATAATGAATATGTGTTATCCTAGAAAAATATGTATAGCATTAAGGATAAAATTTAGACTTTAAGTTGAAAGAAAATGTCAAATATTTAGAATAAAAATGGTGGGGATGAAATACAAGCTTCAAGAATCTCCTTGTAATAATTAATTGCAATAATAAATGATTAAAACTAAACACGAATGGATATGTCACCAATAATTTTAGATAAAATGACTAAAATTAGAGCCAAGATATCTTAGTTCAAGTATTAGGATAAAGGTATCAAATTCTTATTCAATGTAAACATAGCCGAGTTTGATAGATAAAAAGTTGGCCCCATTAATACTAGGGAAGCATTGTCTAATGAGATTAAGTTGACACTATTCAATTTTTAGAAGTTAGAACCCTAACATTTATATGAGGCTTGTAAAATAGAACCTTATTAGGAAGAGTAGGAGAGGAGAAATGAACCCATAATAATTATACTTATACAAATAAAAATAATAATAATGTTTAACCATTTCAAAATGTTAAATTTGTTTCACTATGATAATCAATAGCTAATTTGTACAAGAAGGCCACAATTTATAGGGAAATGAAGACTACACAAGAGGAGAATTTATAACATAGTAGCTTGGTTGTAGTTGTTTCTTTAACATTAACTATTTTCTCTTTTTTCTTTTGTTGAACATTGAATATTTTATTTGATCTCTTAAAACTTATCAATGGTACTTGATCTTCATAATGATTATTTTCTTCTTTTTCAATTATTATCATCTTAGAAGGAATACCAATTCAATTTAGAGCAGGGAGAAATGCATTTTTCTTTTGTGCCATTTAAAATATTATATTTATTTGATGTTCCTTCCTTAACCTCTCTTCCACCTTGAAAAAAAATATCCAACCACTTGAATCTCCTTATATTAATCAATTTACTTCTATGATTTATGTATGTGTTTTTAGTGATTTACTCTTTATCCTTTCAATTTATTCATGATATACTTTAATATAGTTATAACAAGTATATAATAGTTTTTCATAATTGTATATGCCTTAAGAAACTCTTTAAACGTGAAATTATTTGATGAGGGAAGACATAAATTAAGGTTATTCTTTCTTACTTACCTCATGCTTATCCATATTTTTTGTCCATAAATATCTCAAATCAAATTGGATTTTGCAAAGAGGATAGCTATATTTTAAATATTCGCTCTTAGTCAAAGCCATTTATTTCTTTGTACAAATTTAAAATTGATTTATGTAATTTAATTTTTAATAGTTTTAACATGGATATATGAAGAATAGTTTTAAATATATATATATAGTAAAGTGGATATTTTTATATTTTCCTAATACTAGAAAAATTTAATAATACCTTTCATTCCTTTCCTAATCCTACTTTCAGGAACTATTTTATTATACATTTCATTCAAACAATCTAGTTTCTTTCCTCTAAATTCTATTCTATTCATACATTTAGTTCACCAACCATTTTGGAGTAATGTCATAAGACTCAAAGGCAAAACATGAAGAATTTTATCCAAGTTTCCATTGTATGCACCCTAGAAACTTTATATGATGAACTATTTGATATAATTTCTCAAATAAATTTGTTAATGAACTGTTTGATATAATGCCTCAAATAAATTTTCAATAGTGTTTTTGACGGAGTATGATAGAAATAGTGTTTTTGATATAATTCCTCAAATAAATTTCCAATAGTGTTTCTTTTGATATAATGCCTCAAACAAATTCCAATAGTGTTTTGATATAATTCCTCAAATAAATTTGTTAATGAACTATTTGATATAGGGTGCATACAATGGAAACACTATTTCTATCATAATCCATCAAAAATTACCATGAACTGTTTGATATAATGCCTCAAATAAATTTGTTAATGAATTGCTTGATATAGGGTGTACAATGGAAACATTTTATTTCTATCACACTCCATCAAAATTACCATGAACTATTTGATATAATGCCTGGAAATAATTTTTTTAATGAAATCAAGCTGATAATGCCTCAAATAAATTGGAGGTGCCCCCCCGCAGAAATGTATGCAAAACAAATGTGGAAGCTAAAAGATGTGGCATGCTAATTTTTCAAACAAATGCAGTTTCCATTCAACAAATTTGAAAATTTTCGCATTTAGGGTTTCAAAATTTAACAAACAAATACATTTTGAACTCTACAAAATTCGAATTTGACAAACCTGGTGCTCGATATGCAAGTTGGGTTGATGAACTTTGGAGAGATGAAGTTGAGTTTGCATTCGCCGGAGAGATGAAGTCAGTTTGTTCATCGTTTGTAGATCATGGTCTTGGTTCACCGCACGCACAAGCATAGGGACAGCAACTGGTAAAAATAAAAAATGACAGTGACAAATTCATGTTTTTTTTTATGTCTTATTTGAGGGGGTTCGGTCGAAACCCTTTAATTTTTTTGTTTGTTTGTTTAGGGTTTGGGGGTTCGATTGAACCGATGGTTTGACCAAACATATAATGTGGTTCGGCCGAACCATTGAGTTCGACCGAACCCGTTGAGTTTGGGGAAAAGAAAAAAAAAATTCCTTCCTCATAAAATTTGTAAACCACTATTGTGGTTTGACCCGAGGATTAAGATGGAAGATTGTAAGCCAGTTAGTACACCTATGGTCACTGGATGTAAGCTCAACAAGGATGATAGATTTGAATTAGTAAATCACTAATTATATAGGTCCATGATTGGAAGTCTTTTGTATCTTACAACAACTAGGCTAGATATCATGCAAGCTATTTGCATGGTTGCTAGATTTCAAGCTACTCCTAAGGAGACACATGCTAAAGTTGTGAAGAGAATTTTTAGATATTTGAAGAGTACTATTGGCTATGGAATATGGTACCCTAAAAGTGAAGACTTCACATTGACAACATATACGGATGTTGATTGGAAAGGAAGTGTTGATGATAGAAGAAGCACTAGTGGAGGTGCATTTTTCCTTGGAAACAAAATAGTTTCATGGCTGAGCAAAAAGCAAGAGTCAACTACTCTTTCAAAAGCCAAAGAAGAGTATGTGGAATTAGTGGAATGTTATACTCAAGTGTTGTGGATGAAGAAAATACTTAAAGATGTCAACGTAGAGTACAAGGAACCTATTACTATTCTTTGTGACAATTCAAGTGCAATAAACATATCAAATAATCTAGTGGCGCACTCTAGGACTGAGCATATATCAATCAAGTATTACTTCTTGAGAGAAAAGGTAACATATTAGGAAGTCTACATGGACTATGTGTCAACCAAAGATCAAGTGGTAGACATATTCACCAAGCCTCTTCCCAAAGATAAATTTAAATATCAGAGGTGAAAATTAGGAGTAATTGCTCCCACATAAGATCAATAAATTTTAGTGATAGGGCATGAGTCTAGGCGGAGATTTATAAGGAAATATAAAACCTTGGACAAGAAAGAGAGATCAAGTTAGGTAAAATTGGTTTTACATATTTCTAATCACTTGATGGTTGTAGATGATTGGATAAACTCCTTTATTTGATAAAGGGGGAGAAAAGTTTGTTCAAAGGGGAAGAGAACAAATTGGCTTCAGTAGAAGAATGGTCTCTTAAACTGTCCCTTTTCCATTAATGTCAAAGGGGGAGAGAATGGTAAAATTCTCATACAATTGAGCAGGGGGAGAAATTGAGCAAAATGCTCCTTGTTTTTCAAAAAGGGAAGATATGTCAAAGGGGGAGTTATGATTGTGAACATTGCGTGCCAAAGGGGGAGAATTGATTACTATTCAGAATGGATGCTAATGTTGGGGCAAAGCATTTCATTTTTCCATCAATGAAAAAGGGGGAGATTGCTAGAATTATTGGACCATTGATGTCAAAAGGTTGTTGTGATGGTTATTGATGACATAAGATTAGCTCAAGAAGTTTATTTGAAGTGGCAAAGAAAGCATTGAAGTGTTGTAGAATTTTGGGACTCAAGAATTATACTTATACCTCTCGCAAGAAGAATGAAAAGAGGTAGAGAGATTTTGCAAAGTATGAAAGGTTTCAGACATCGGGCTTCATTCATACCTCATACCGAGTCCCCCATAGAAATGAAAGAAAAATGTGTTAAGTCTGAAAGGTTTCAGGCTTCGGACCTTGGCTATACCTTATGCTAAATGCACTAAGGAAAATAAGCTAGAATGGTGGATGTTCGAAAGGGCGTTGGGATTCGAGGTCAAGTATTATGGCTTACCTAGTCGAGCGTCGGTGATCTATGTTAAGGTTTACACTATAACAAAAAGGTAATGAAAAGTGGTATGGAGGAACCCCAAACCTCGACCCCCAAAAAGGTTTCGAGCATTGCGGGTTAGAGTTAAGGATTTGCCTTGACAATTTGAAAAGTATGTAGAAAGAGGAAAGCTTGAAGGATGACACCTGAAAGGGTTATAATTGACAACACTTGCAAAGGACTTTATTCGGTATCACGAGTTGGAGGTATGGCTTGCATCTTACTAAATGGAAGGTAAGTGGTATGAAGGAAGGGAAAACCCTGACATCCAATGATATAATGGGATTTTCAAAGTTTCTTGATCAGTGTTTTGGTGGTATGAGTTATGGTTTGCGATGGAGTGGAGATGGTAATTGGAAAAGGGTAAGGCTAAAGGCCGAACCTCAACAGGTATGGAGAAGCTTCAGAGTTAAGTGTTTGGGCTTGTGTATTAAGTCCTGTAATGCATTTCAAGCATGAGGCAAGGAGGGTTAGCAACGTCCAACCACCGAAGGAAAGGAAACATGGTATCACCAAAAATGAAGAAGCGACCCTACCATTTTACAAGTAACACACATTAACTATGGTTGACTAGCGCAGGTATGCAAGCTTGAGACACATGTTAAGGAGTGATTGCAATAGATTTCTGATTCACATCGTTGTTGTGAATCATTAATCTTTGGCCAATATTGAAATATTTGTGGGTAAAGGATAACCATCTTATCATGGTGTGATTTGTGAGATCAATGGGAAAAATTCAAAGACTTGTTTCTCCAAATGGCTAGGTGGAAAAATGCAGTGGAAATAATGGAAACATAAAAATTAACACCATTAATGCACAGGTTGGCTATGAAATCTGGAGGAGATCAAACAAGGAATCTGGCATTAATTGTGAATCAAAACCTAAAATAGTGACTTACCAAACTTAGCAAATGCAATAAATAAGGTCGGTGATTGTTTGGCTCGAGGTGAGTTAGCTTTCTAGAGAAGCTACATGAGAAAATTTGAACAAATAATGGTTATATGGATAAATAAGAGTAGTGTGAATTATGTGAGGGTGTTGCAAAAAAGAGGTGCATTCTAAGGTTAAGGCAGAACCAATATTTTGCACATATGAATTTGTAATGTTGTAAGAGGTTGGTGCCTCAAAACATTATCTTTGGTGCACAGTATACCAGGAAGTTGGTGCCTGAAAACATTGTCTTGGGTGTCAATGTACCTATAAGTGGGTGCTTACAAAACATATTTAATATTTTTTATTGTGAGGTTGGATTTGAGTAGTAGACTAAAGAAAAAAATTTCACTGTGGTTTTTTCCTTCTAGGGGTTTTCCACGTATATCTAGTGTCTTCTTGTATGTGCATTGTTTTTCTTGATCTTTAATCTTGTCTTTTGTTTTAATGTGTTAAAAATTTGTATACACTAATTCATCCCCCCTTTGAGTGTATTGGTGTTCTTTTAACAACCTTTGCATTGGGGAAACAAAAATGAAGTGTATAAAGGGGTACACACTGCAATAAGAAGGTGGAAAATGTCTTAAGTAGGGCCACTCAAAAGGTTAAATAATGGGTTCACTAAAATATCTTAAAATACACATGCTAAAATATAAAAAGTGATCACTAGGGAATATAAGGGGTTGGGAGACCTCACAGTGCAAGGGGGACGTAAAGTTACAACTTAAGGCATCTAAAAAGGTAATAAAAAATTATAATGAAAGGGCTAAACGACTAGGTTTTAAGGATTTTTAACCTAAACGTACTAAAGAAAATAATAATTTTGTAAACCCTAGAAAAAATAATACCATTTTGTAACTTTTTCATAAAGACAAGAATTAAGAACCTTAAAATATTGAAAAAGCACCACTGGAGAGCAAAAAATATGACTCCCAACAACTTTTGCTTAAACATAAATGATTTTTTTGAAAATTTTCATTTATTGTCAGCACAGTCAAATAGTTTGGCAATAATAAAAAATGAAAATATGTTATTATGGAGGTAGCATACGTGAAGTTTTAGTTAAAAAAATCACAAGTGCCATAGATTCTAAGAAACTTTCCATCATAGTTTGGCAATTTTGCACTTAGGGCTCTTAAGAGACTATATTGAATCTAGTGTTTCTCAATACTCAAGAGAGTTAGGGTGTGAAAAAACCAAACCCCTAACATTCACCCACCCATATTTACATGTTCACATATTTAGTTGAGACACACAAGATGAAGAATGCAAAATATGGTTGAACGCAAATGACACTTTTTGCAAATTTTCTTACATCATCACCACAGTCAGATGGCTTGGAGATAAGAAAAAATGAGAGAGATTATTGTGGAGGTACCCTAAATGAAGTTTTTGGTTTAGATGAAGCATTCACAGGTGTCACATATTCCAAGAATCAATCCATCATATTTTGGAAGACTTTTTCATTTAGGGTTCTTAAGAGACTATACCAAAATAGTGTAACCCAAAACAATGGGGATGGTTGGAGTGCAAAAAATTCCTCCCATAATTCTCACCCACTCTTACTAAATTTTTAACATATTTTGTGATCCTCATGAGATGAAGAACACAAAATATTCCTCTCAAAAATCTTTGGTTGAATGCAAATGATGCAGTTTGCAACTTTTCATACATTGTTGCCATGGTCAAATGATTTGGAGATAATAAAAATGGAGAGAGATTATTGTGGAGGGAATATACATCAAGTTTTAGGTTAAGAAAAAACATTCATAGATGCCATGTATTTCAAGAAATAGTCTATCATAGTTTGGTAGTTTTTTTATTTAGGGCTCTTAAGAGACTATGTCAAAATAGTGTAGCTTAGCCTTAGAATGATCAGGTATCTTGGGAAATGACCAAAGGCTTTCCATAGTTTTCAATTTCCCACTCGAATGTATTGGAACAATCTATTTTTCCTCATGACATATGAAACACAAAATATGCTTCTTGGCATTTTTGCACTGCTATCAATAGATACATTTTCCAAGAATGCATTCATTGTTAGAATGGTAAAATAATGTTAAGTTGACCAAAATTAAGAGAGGTTAATGTGAAGGGACCCCATATCCACTTGTAGATATAGATGAAATATTCATACATGCCATGAGATCCAATAACTACTGTGTCATAATTTGGTAGTTTTTTGCTCTTAGGGCTCTTAAGAGATTGAACTACAAAATAGTCTAGGTTGACTTGGGGAACAACCATAGGCCTTCCCTACCATTTAATCGCCCACCTAAATTTTTTGGCATAATTTTTTTCCCATGACTCATGAAATGTAAAATATTCTTCTTCTCATATTTGCGTAACTCTCTTCCTAGTAGTCCTATTTTAGGACAAATCTAATGGGACATAAATTTGTATCTAGATGCTACTAGGAATATAAACCCAATTTTAGATACCATTTATAGAGATATAAATACTCCTATATTGGTAACCTCAAATATATAATGTATACCGTTTAAAATAGACAATTATTAGTCCTAATTAGTCTTATAAGTCTCCAAAATTGAGTTTTTGAGAGATAACACCCTCACACATTCCAAAATGGTAGAAAAACTACTTGAAAAAGTTTATTAGGTTGATATAGATCTAAAAAATTCAATTTAATTAGTTGGATAGGTGTTTAATTCACAAAACTCAAAATTTCCTCCTTAAACCCTAAGTAGGGTTTTGACAAAGCAACAAAGGTAAAAAAATTGTATGTTGAGTTAATATTTAGTTTCAAGACCTCTAACCAAGAGAATTACATTTGTATTGATACTTCATATCTCCAAGTACCAATTGGAGTTCTTAAAATTTTGTACAACACCTAAAAATTGCCATTTATCAATCAACAAAGTACTTTAAAAAATACACTTGTACAACCTATTCTAAAGAAATGATTGAAATACTCTGATTTAATGATTGGAAATAATCTATTTCACCTAGACAATGATGAAAAACTAACTAATAATTCTCCATACAAACCAAACTTCACTAACTATGTATTAAACCCCTGATTAGGTGTTTGGGGCTAAGTACACACCAAAATTTAATTGAGGCTCATACAACATTCCTCAAATTCAAAAGAACACATAGGGGTGGCAGTGATTATTTTGTACAAATAATAAACATAAACAAGATTAATGCACATAAGTATCTCATAAGAGACATGATTATAGAGAAGGGATATAATTTTACTTGTCAGCTATACAAATATACAAATTAGAGGGAGATAGAAATAGAAAGGGAAGGAGAGAGAGGGAGAGAGAGAGGGGGAGAGAGAGGGGGAGAGAGAGAGGGGGAGAGAGAGGGGGAGAGAGAGAGGGGGAGAGAGAGAGAGAGAGAGAGAGAGAGAGAGAGAGAGAGAGAGAGAGAGAGAGAGAGTTTTGGAAGGAGATGATAATACAATAAGGAAAGGAGTGGATAACACACTCATGTTATTACCTGCTTTGGGAATTTTCAACCCTTAGGGCTGGATTTTCTATGGGCATCGAACCCAAAGGATTGGACTTACATGTCAACTGTAACCGAAGACATGTTCTTGGAAAATTCCAAAAAATGACACAATGTCAAGCGTGCTCTCCATTAGGTTTGCATTCCTTTCATTGTCAAGTTAAATAATAACATAGAAATGTCAAGGTGCCTCTTAGCTTTCTAACCATGTAATTTTTTTACATTTCAAATATTTTAAGGTTTTGATCTTTGATTTCTTTTGCTAGTGTCTCCATTTTTTAAAAAAACCTATGTACATGGTATTTTTCGTCTCATTTTTACTTGTTCATCAAAATTTGAAACAAACTACAGTTTTACAAACTAGACTCTATTCTTTGCACATTCATTTTAAAAAAAAAATTCAATTATTTTCCAAAAAAATTAGGGGCAACATGCTCAATTTTCTATTTTTCAAGATGTGTTCACTTTGAAAATTAGTGTAAAACATATATTCATTAAAAAAATAGCAAAATATCGAGCATTTAAATTACATGGTGTTAGCTGTATTTTCACTAAAGCAATTTTTGAAATATTAAACAAAGGTCAACATTTTAGGGGGGCCACACTAGATGCTATGTTATATTTTTTGATAAAAAGAAGAGCACTTCATGTGGCCCCCTATTTGAACCCTTTAATATCCACCTTTTTATAAAGTAGTAGTTTAGAAAGTAGATCCAGAGCACTACAACTCTTGTTCTTGTTACGTCTTTTAAATTTTGAGCATAAATATCTTCAATTTCTCATCCAAGATCAATTTTTCCTGATTTAAAAAAATAAGATCACTTAAGACCCCCTTTTGGTCCCCCATTTCTTTGCATATACCCACATATCTGTGAAATAAAAATTTAGAATACAAGAAATATATAAATTATGTTAAAAACCATATTCACTCAAATGTTATTATCTCATTTATTATGCATTTCCTCCATATATGGTAATCAGGCATGAGTTTACAAATCCTCATACTATTCCAAAGAGCACAAAAATTGAATTGTTTCACCATCATCTACTAACTCAAAAGTATCAATTACACTTATTTATCATATTTTCTCAATGAAGAAAAAATGTGATAAGTTAACTATATGAAATGTATTTATTTATGTACATTTATTAGTGGATTGAACAATGTTAAACAAAATTATTATTTTCATCTAAAAAATAATTTAAATATATAAATAATTATAAGATTGATATCTTATTTGTTCCCCATCATTTATGATCATTTAAAAAGAATTATTTAAAAAAATTAATAAATGCATGGTGAAGATCATTTTTCACCCATCATTCATAACTATTTAAATACTATTATTTAAAAAATATAATAAATGCAAGGTCAAAAATTTATTTGTTTCTTATAATTTATATCTAAAATAATATTTCTTTTAAAAATAAAAGGTCCTTTTAATTTAAATAATCGATATATGTATTTACTCAAATGTTTTTCATTAAGAGAACAACTTGTAGCATAATAAAGGTAATTCCTTTGAAATAAATTATTTCTGGGACTCTTTAAACCCTAAAATTTAAGGCATCTCACACACCTTAGAGAAAACTCTATGTCTTAGAGCATATTCAAAGCATTTATGGATCCAGGACAATTTTTTAACTAGAGTAAATAGTGAATTTTTAAACTTCTATTATATATTTTTTGGTTTAATTAATAAATCTAATATATATCCTAGTCCATTAGATAAGCACAACTTAATAAAACATCCTAATATTACACAATTTTTTTTCTTTAAAAAGCTTGAATTTCTTAACAATTATTTAGTACAAGGTGGTTTACATGTACTCTAAATTCTATGAAAAATATTAGAAAAATTTTAATGTCCATGAGAGCAAATAGAGTTTATAGGACAACTAACATATCTTTTTTCAATTCAATCTTCTATTATGGATTTTGATGATGAGTTTTCATATTTTGTAAACCATCTTCTTTTTAAACAAATATTGTAGAGAATTTTATGTTAAAGGAACTAGTATATATGTCTTATGTGTCTTGGTTGTCTCACACTTAAAAAAAAAAAATCTTTGACTCAACCATCCTAGTTGTGCAAAAGATACATATCCTCTCTCATCCGTCTTTTCATTGCTTCCATCTACATGTTTGACATCAAAGATGATGTAAGTTAAACCTAATTTAGGCTATGTGAAATTTTCTAAAAGATATTTGACCCTATATAGTCTTCTTGGTGGTGATCACATATAGAGCTAAATTCATCAAGATAATATTTTTAATTAGTCATAATTTCTTCATTACAATTATTTATTTATTTGTTATTAATTGGGTATGCATATAAGTTGAAATTCTATTTGTTGATCCACTCATTGTTTTTTTCAACCAAGTCCTCATTCTTTTGTTCAAAATTTCATTAGTGACAACTTTAAAGGCCATCTATTTAGCTTCACCTATACTTGTTTCTTCTAGAAGCACCTCGTAAGGAACCAAGGCTTTCATTTTGAATTTGCTTGTAATAAAAGGGTTTTTAAATATTTTCTATTTATCTCCATTGTATTTCTACTATGTTGCTAACCTACACTTCACCACCATAAAGCACCATAGGTATTGCTAATAAATCAGAGAAAACTTAAGAGTTTTCTACAATGCAAAAAGTGCTTTCCAACTTCCCAAAATTCTCATTTTTTTTATATTTCCTAATTGAACTTGTTTTGTTGAAGTCTATTCCAAATTATTTATACTTCTTTACTTCTTCGATAAGACCTTCAATCTAAAAAAATGAGCTTTGTTTTTTTTCTCAATTAGAGAATATAAAAAAATTGGCCTTGTCGATCTATTCATTTGCATTCCCACCTTCTTGTAAAAATGTTCTAAAACTTTTAGATACGTTTTAAACCCTTGAACAAGCCTTATGAACAATGGGGGCCATATGAAAGCTTGAAAACATGTTCATCCAAGAAAAAAATACAGTCCCTTGTAATTTACAAATATAGAAACCATTATATAAGAAATTAAAAAATCCTTCTTTAACACTCTACTTAAACATCATCTTGTTTAATGGTTAAGCAATGAAGATGAATCTCCTCCAAGAAAGAATGTTATGAATAAAAATAATATTCAAAGATTTGAAAGAGTCTGTGAACAAGATAGTTAAGCTAAGTATAGAGAGCATAAACTTCACTGTTAGTAGCTTCAAGATCTTGCTGAGGAGCACAAGACCAAAACCAAAATGAGTAAGACTACTAAGGAGATCGATAGTGATGTTTCGGACTCGCTGAAAGCCAAACTTCACAAGCTTCTAAAAGAAAGGGAGGTAGGTCCAAGCCTTCGAGATTTGGTTGGGTCTCCTACTAGTTAGTGGTTGATTTTTTGTTTCTATTCTTGTGTTTGTTATTAGTCTTTTTGCTACTAATGTTGCAACTTTTTTTTGGTTTTTGTGTTTTTACATTTTTGTTATGAATTAATATGCCTTCAGACTGTATAAGGGCAAGAGCTCTTGTTTTCCTTTTCTATCTAATGAAAAACAGTCAATGGTAATTTTACACCTCATCCAAACTAAAAAGAAGTAAACATTTATCCTATTTTAACTGACAAAAATTGACCTTTAACAACTGAAATGAATAAAATTTAAAAATAACCTACTTTTAACCTCTATATCACTTCTAAAACAAAAACAAAAAACTTTATTTCTATTTTATTTAAATGTACTCATGAAACCATGAACTGCTACTCTGTACTGCTCTGAAATTCCTGGATCGTCCAGTCTGCCCCATAATTAGGGAAGACCTTGATGAAATGGATAGCAACGTTAAATAAAACTATGTGTATGTAATACACCTGAAATAAGCAGAATGATCTGCCATGCACAATAAATAAAATAAAAATGAAGCATGTAAGTGAAAAGGACAAATTCCACAAGGGACTCATTTGAAGGCTTCTTAAAATCAACCATACTTTAAATTCAGAAGATACTCATGACAAACAGAAGGAATGAAACTGGCTGCGTTGTACCAGTCATGGAGGATTAGACCTGTCATACGGAAGTGATTAATCATCAAAAGCTGTAGAAGACTGGATCAAACATTAACAACCAAAGTGGTTGCACAATTCAATGCAGAACAAACAAGCGCAGGTGTTGGTGGTAAAGTTGGTCTTAAAGAAAGAAACATTCAGTGAGAATACTGTCAGCGAGAATGAATGGAATGGGTCGGTTTAAAATTGGCAACAAATCAGATTTGGTATATGACCTGAATCCAGTAAAATGCCAGGGATCCTATGCTATCAGAAAGAATGTGGGAGGAAATATAGATCCAAATTAAAAGTAATTCAGAATAGACATATAACTGAATCTGGTACGTCACAACATTAAATAGCTTGCAGTCGGTCCATGTGGGGATGCATCGTCCACACCCATTGCGGTCTGATAAATTCTTCTGATACCAAGTACTCATTTCAAAATTTAGTTGAAAGTTGTCAAGACATGTGAACTGAAAAACACTGTCTTGATTTTAGTTTGTAGTAGTGTTGTTATGTTCAAAGAGTGTTACATCATTATTGTTCTCTTTAACTTATTTTGTATCAGTAGCTTTTTGGGGTGGTTGTTTTGTTGCCTTTTTTTAGTTTTTTTAAAAATGATGGGGTCCCTTTTAAATAATTTAGGAATATGATCATCCAACCAATTTGTTGGTAGTTGCTTTTGGGTAGTTTGAATAGATTTTTAAGTATCATAATTCTGCGATTTTATGATTGAATATTTATTATTACATGCAATTGGATCTTTTAAATTAGTTTTATTGTTAGAATTTTATCTCGTAATTTTGTCATTTTTTGACTAGAAAATTATTATTATATACAACTTGGCCTTTCAAAATAGTCTTACTGTTATAAGTTAAAAATCTCATAACTTTCTTATTTTTTCATTAGAGTCCCTCCAAAATTTACCAACTCTCAATTTTTTGTGGTATTTGAATGACAAATACCATTTAGAAGATTGAGAGATTTAGTGTAATTACTATAGATAGATCCTTTTTTTTAAGAGTTTTGGAGTATGCAAAAAAGAATGTGACAAGTTAGGCATACAATCTTCCTAGATGATAACAATGTTGAACACACCTGAAGACAAAGGGGCGCAGGGAGGGGGAGGGCGGAGCGGGGCAAGCTTTTCTTAATCGTTAAAACAATTCCATTTGCAACTTAAAAAAACATCAAATCACATTATCTAAAAGAAGAATAGAAATGAAAACATGCACCACACAAGGACATCAAGATTTTACGTGGAAAAATCAATGAGGGAAAAACCATGGTGAGGGTTAACTCACAATATATAAAGGTCACTGCTTACAAAAATTACAATATTGTTTTAAGGTTCATTGCCTAAGGACTTGTAGGCTAAGGTGCACAACCTTAGGGCAAGATACAAGGACCTGCTGAAGAGACTCACTACTTGATAGTAGGATACATGAAAATTACAATGAAAACATGAACATGAATTGCTATAAAAGAAGCATCTAACATATGCTAATGTTGTAGTCCCTTTTTTACACAATTACTTCATCATATTGGATTTGCACACTTTATATTCAACATGCTACTCAATCTCTCAACACTTAATTCACAAATGGTTTTCTTCTTCTATAAATATCATCCACAACAACTCAAAACCCAATTAGGTTGGCTCCAAGATGACCTTTAGATGAAACACATGATACTACATGGGTCGGCTCCAAACATATACATTATGAAGTGAAATAAGTTACAAACCACAACACATGGCATAATAGGGCCCAAAAGCTTCACAACACATCCTTGAAGGAAAAATTAACTAATCAAAATCAATTGCAAATGAAGGAAACCAAACTGTAGGACCAAACAACATCAACACTACAAAAACTGACAACTGTTGATCTTTACACCATTGGAGAGGGACCAAAAACATCATTATGAACCAAGATGTGAACAATTTAGGTAATCAACAACATATTTACAACCTTCTCCTAAATAATTTGATCATCATATGCTAGCACAAATGAAGAAACCCACTGAACATACAAGAACAAAGCATCCTGGATTGACTGTAACACATCAACACTTAGGATTTTGTACTACAGTTCACCAAAACATCTAAAATGCATATAGATGAACCCATACACCTCTCTAAACATGTCTCCAAGTCTACACAACCATATCTATCACTCCATAGAAATGTTGAGAAAACTGGAGAACATTTGAGATACTTAACTCTGATATATCGCAATCTAGAGAAAAATCACATTTAACTCATGAAATTTTGGAAATAACCTATTTTCTATCTGCCAAACTTAACTCTAGAATTGCACAAGTTCCAAAACATGCAATGTGGAGGAATGCAAACCAAAAATAAGGTCACTAACTTAAGAATATATGCAATTTTTTCCTTAGACAATTTTTCTCAACAAAGCAAGCAAAAGTAGAAATGCAACTAAATTTCATCTAACACTTTGAAGCAGGGAGAAAACAATCAACAATGTGAAACTATCTTAACCATGATCATACCATGCTTCTGGATAGACATATTGTCACCTTATAATGCATTTTCTAGGTCTTTAGAATTGACTTGCCTCAAACATGCTGACCCCAAGTTCATCTGTGTCAAAATATCTCTCTCAAATCTTCCACTGTCTCATCAACAATCTGTCTTCAACCTCTTCAACTTCTATACAACATCAAGTTATTCAAAAATGACCTCAAGTTGACATCAATGACAACACATATTGTTAACAATCTCCCCCTTTGTTATTGATGGAAACACACATATATCTACAAGTCTTCTCTCCCCCTTTGACATCAAGGGAAAAGGGAATAATAGTCTTCTACATATGATAACCAAAACTTATGTGAGAAATCCCCCTAATTGTATGATCTCTACTAACAACACTCCCCCTGAGATGGAGATGCCTCAAACTGATGTTATGTACATAGTACTTTAGCCAAAAATGATACTGCAAGCCTCCACAATTCTATACAAATTCAAATATGTCTTATCTACAATACTCTTACAACTCACATAGAAGGTAGAATGCCTTTGTAGATTACCTTGAGCTGGGTAAGAGTAGATACCTAGTCTACTTTTGTTGAGGAAAGAATATGATTCTGACATTCAAACTATAAGTATAAATATTCAGCCTCATCCACATTGCTTCAAGCCTTCATCTTCAGATCAATCTTTTCTTCTTCAACTACCAACCCAAATAATGATGAAAGCCTCACATTAACTGCTTCTCTCAACAAGATGAATTGTTTCTTCATTTTCTCTCTCTGGTTCAAAAGCAATGAAAACTACACATGGAGATTTTCTAATTGTTCCCTAGTTGATCCATCCTTGTCTTTTGAAAAATCGTATATCTCGACCATTTGAGTAATTTGTGACTCAATGGAGTTAGTATGATCTTTGATGTTCTTAGTGGAATTTGGCTATTTCAAGAAAAAAAGATATAAAGCAATGAATTCGCCAATACATTCCTTAAACACTTCAAATTCTCTTGTAATTTTTTGTGTGCATTGCACATCGGTCAAATGCATCAGCCATTCTTTTGTCATTTATCTTCATCAAGGCCTCTTGTTATTCCTTTTTATCCATGTGATAGGAATGATCTTTGCAACAATCCATTAAAAGTTTCAACTTTTATTCCATATACAAGGAGGAATCAATGTTTACCTCAAGTAAACCCTCCTAAATGATCTTTATTGCATCATCGATTAATCCAGTCTTCTTCAAATGTTCCTATAGAATTTCCTTCTTGTAAAAGCATGTAGAATATCACCAAGCTATAAATTCTGAAGGGGAGAAATATTTGGCAAGTCAACTTCTCCCTCATGAGTAGGAATTTGTAGAAGCTAGGGTGTCACCATAGGTTGAAGCTACATCTGCAAGGTCAATAGGTCCTTAAAAGAATATGAGGATGAAGAATCTTGACCTATATCCATAGGAGCATCTTGCTTCTCAACTGTCTTCTCTTTTGTATCCTAAAATTTCTCAGGATTAACCTCTTCTTTCCCCTTTTCTTTTTCCATCTCCATACTATATACTTCTTGCACTTTATGCATACTAGAGACACCTCCTCCTTCTTGCTATCTGGAGGGTCCTTGACCAAATATTTTTTCTCATTTGTATTTTTGAAAGGAGGCATATTATCAATTTCCTATTCCATTAGAGGCACTGCTACATTCATTTCAACATTAGTGTCATACTTTTTTGAAGGCTCCAATGAATCAAAATCAACTTTACTTTGCAACTCATCAATGATTTTCTTTGTAGCATCTTCAGTTTCACTCTAAATCTTCCTTTTTATGTCTCCATCCATGCACATTAGAAGATCTATTCTTCTTTTGGTGCGGAGCGCCTTAGCTTGTTTCTAGACTATCTCCTCATTTTCTTCTTGGGAAACAAGGATCTCGCCCTTGTCAATTACTTTCAGTTTCAGATCTTCATCAAGCTTAATGGAATCTTCTCTTATTTTTCTTAAAACCTTAACTAGGCTATCTGAAGCTTTGTCAACAATTCCACTGAAGAGAATGTTCTTCAACATATATTCAATGACAACTTTTTCAATTATATTCTTGTCTTTTGGAGGAACATCCGGATGCAACTCCATTGTATCATTCAATAAACCATATTTAAAAATTTCATTAAAGATTGCACCAAACTCTAGAGGGTCATGTATGACTAGAGGAGTCTTCTTAGTCTTCTCCTCAACAATCTTCTTTCCTTTCATTTTTTGCAAGGAGATTTCTTCTTCTTCTCCTTGTCTTGTTCTCTTCTCTCTTCTCTTCAATATAAAAGATTGTTTTTCTTCTTCTTCATCATCCTCCTCATCATCATCCACATTCATAGGATTAATATTTTCCCCTTTTGCTTGTTGCTTAGGTATTGGATTCTTCCTATCTGTTTTCTTTGGTACTATTATCAATTTTTCACCACAGCTCAAATTGATAGAGCTAGTTAATTTAGGTTCATTTTAAGGTGAAGATTTTCAGTTTATTTCTGCAGTTGCTTAAACCATTGCATATATTTGAGTTGTTGAAGTGCAATGTGTTTTATTTTTCCATTCATCATTTGTAACATTAAATATTGCATGAAATATAAAAGAAAGTGCTTTCATTTTGTATTCAGTTATTCATTACACAATGTTTCATACATTTTTGCAAAAGAGAAGTACAAAATTGAACAAGAGTTGCATAAAATATTGTTTTGTATTCATTGGGATGAAAAGAAGAATCAAGTGTCCCACACAAGCAATGGGAATAACTGAAACAATGAAACATAAGGATTGCACTACACTACTGAAGATAAAGAAGGAAAATAGAACATAAGAGGGAACACAACCGTCATTTCCTGAATGTGTCTTCGAGTTGCCTTCAATGTTGTGCATCCATCTTTTCTCATGTTCTCCAAGTGAACTTGTAAGTGATTGTAATGTTTTGTTAGAGCTTGGGCTATGAATCCTCCTACATGATCTATCAATAGTAATGTAGAACATTGCTTATGGTGCGTTGAATCAATTGAGAAAAGACAAGAAGTGTGCAAGAGAATACAAAGGAGGAAACATCATAAGAAAGTTTGGATTTATTATTTTTAATCTAACATTGTTTGTTTCCTATGCATGTATAGGAAAATCCATGTTTTTGATCTGCTTTGAAGATTTATAGCATGTGGTGTAAAACGAGCTCCCACAAGGGTTGAGCTCAGCATGCTGCCCCTTAACATTCAAGAGAGGGGTTGAGAAAGGAAACAATTCATAATTTCTCAAAAGAAATATGCATCTGAAGGAGCACATCACAAGTGTAATAAGAGCCTAAGTAATTGACCATTTAGGACAATCAAATCTGAAAATGCAATGAGTTGAAGATCATAAATGGTCAATTGCTCGAACATAGACCATCACAAGGAGTGCATCATCATCAAAATATGATAGTGAATAGGCATAGATAATTCCAATCAAAACTGGACACTGAAGCAAAAATAGAAGCTTCAAAACACCATCATCAAGTGTTTATATTTCAAAATCTTCTATGCAAAGATCAAGTTTCACAACAACATTCGCTGCCTAAAAGGAATAAAAATGCATGAAGAGTATAGAGGGAAGCTTCTCCCCATCAAGAAATAGAATTACAAGTGGCTGCAAATGGAGTATGAAAGCCAAAGTAAGTAAAGGAGAAAGAAGCATTGTTGACTGAAAGTACAATGCACTAAGTGGCTGCAAATGTAACTTGAAACAACATCATTAATGTCAATAGATTGCAAAGAAACTCAAGGTTGGTTTCAATATGATCGATGCTATAGATATAAAGACTATCTCATTGCATTGCCACATGAAACTGTGGTAAAAGTGAAATTTGAAGTGCATTTATGAGACATTCAAGTGCATAAAATGGGTGATAATGGACATCAAGTGACTTACAGAAAATACCATGATGGTTGAATGCAACCTTGAAAAGTAAGTAAATGAAATAGAGGCATCCATATGCAGTGCATTTGAGAGTAAATAGAGATTTATTTTTTCTGTGTGTTTCATTAAGCAAGTGTGTGCAAATATCATGGAAACCATGCTAAACAGTGAATAAAAATTGCATGGAGGGTGTGAGAAAACATATTGTTTGATAAGAAACTAAAAAGCATCAAATAAAATTGAGCTTCATTGTGTTTATGCACTTCAAGCAAAAATAATAGCAATTAATTGCTAACAACATATGCCAATGAAAGGAGAGAATACGAATGTTACTAGAACAACATGCCAAATTGCTTCATTCCTGAGTAAAGTAGAATTTTCATTATGAGAGCAAGGAAGTGAAGCTACAATAGTGTGCTCATGAAAAAATGAAATCATTGTTTCTTTTCAAAATAGTGAGCCAATGTTCAAACAAGTTAGGGTTTCAAAGCAAATGGAACAATGACATTAAGTCACCATGACTCATGCAATACATCTATGTGTGAGAAGAGATAAATGAATGCACTTTGCATAAAGTGGAAAACAAATGTAATGGTTCCCATTTTGAGCTTTAGAAGGAAACCCACATGGGTTTATGTTGTAAGACTTCAAAATGCATAGGTAATGGGTAGTTCAAGCTTTTACAAGGATGCAAATAAACCCTAGTTGGACTCTCATGGTCGTGGCCTGAGAGGGAAGTTTCCTTCACAAATGAGAATACCCACTTAGGGTTTTTGTTTCAAAATGTGAATGCCAAAGAAACAACAAGGGTTCGAGCTCATGCCAACAATAGAGCTCTCAGAAAATGAAGATATTTAGGCTAATGGCCACGGCCATGAAGGGTTTTACAAACCCAAAAAATGGTAAACAAAATACGAGAAGTCCTTCCATTCAACATTGAAATCATTTTGCATCATGGGTCAATCCCAAAAAGACTATTTTTTGTAGAAATAAAAGAACATAATGGTGAGGCCATGACCATACAATGGTCAAACTCAGAAAAATCATTCGTTCTTCACTTTTTTTTGTGAAATGAGCTCAAGTCAAGCATTTAAAAAAATGAAATGCACCATGTATAAAAGCAAGGAATCTTACCAAAGTTGTGCATGGAGAAAACCAGTTTGAACCCATGGCCAAGCCTTCACAAAAGCTCAAACAAAGCCCTCCCTCTCATGGCGGCCAAGTATAACAATACAACAACAGGAAACACAAAAGAGAAAAATGCATAAAAAAACCAGTCATGGCCACAACCTATAGGCCCGATTTCTCCTTCAAATGGAGTAGAAAAGACATCAAAATGGTAGCAAATGTCTTACCATCAAATTCAGGATAAAATTCAACAAGAATGGTAGAGAAAGTAGCTTGAATGGTCGAGTTCCAGCCTTGAAACCCTAACTTCCATGACGACCAAATGTAGAGCCCTCTTCTCCAAAGTCAGCCAAGTGAAATGATGAGAAAATTTAGGGCTTCATTTTGGTTTTGATGCTAGGGTTTTACCCATGCCCTAATTTGACTTTGGGATTTTATCACATTCTTTTAAAAATCAAATGCTTTAAGTAAAAAATGCCTTGCCTTTGTGAATGGTTATGCCTAGGTTGAGTCTAACATTAGTTTTTTTCTTTTATTTTTATAGAAAATCATATATGCCTTGTCCATTTTAAATGAGCTTGAGTCCTAAACCTTGGGAAATATTTAATGCATTGTTTTAAAAATCAAGACAATGAACTTAGGGGTTTTGAAATTTTGCCTAAATCTTGAATATTTTAGGGTTTCCCTTGGAGCTTTGATATACATATCTGATGAGTGCCTAAGATTTTTATGATTTTTTATAGAAAAATCAAGTAGACAAGAGCCTTGTTTTAAATATTTTAATTTTTGTGAAGTATGAAATTTTACTCAGAATTGCAAAAATTAGAATATTTGAGTTCAAATTGAAAAAAAATCAAAGTAATTGAAGTCAAGTTGGCATCAAAGTGAATGTGATAGGGCTTTCTATTTTGAAACTGCAGATTGTAAAACATTAATTAAGCAATATTCTTATGAATTGCTTAATTAATTATTATTTAAAGGCAGTGCTTGAGTCCTCACTAGAAATTTCCATTTTAATTTGAGTTTGCTTAGTCAAATTTGGAGACAAGGATGCAAACTAAAGTTTCCATTTTCAGTTTCTAGTTGTTTGCACTTGATTTAGTGGAATTTTTGAATCAACCCTTTGAGGTGGAAAGTTTCTATCTTTTTGGTGTTGTTTGGAGTAGTTTATGACACTATTTTTTAGGTTTTTTCCCTGAGTTCGAAAATGAGAAAAGTTTCTATTCATAGATGCAGTGAAGCTGATTTTTGGCTATTTTCACTATGGTGACACTTGGAGGCTATAAGTTGGAGAAAATTTTGATTTTTCTTAGTTCAGATTAATGGTTTCTTGCTCTCCTAATCACTTAGAGAGTTTTTTAAACAATTTTTGTACTCAGATTCTAAAATTTTCACTCCTTCAGTTCAATAAAGTAGCAAGTTTTCTTTTCTCATCTACTTGTTTCAAATTTATAGTCAGAATCTAATGTTAGCTATGATTCAAATGCAAAATCCTCCTTATTTTTTTCATTGTAGGTTTGTTTGCAAGGGTTTCATGTGATTCAGGTTGCATTTTGTGCTATGCTTAATTAACCTCTATGCAAATCACTTTTGGATTATGTGTTTAGGGTGGGATTATGAGAATCAGAGTTTTAGAGATATTGTTGTGAGTGGAAAAAAAAATAAGAATCTTCTTATTGTTGGTGAATCACCTTAGTTTAGGACCTCTATTTTTTTAGTTTTTCCTTCTACCCCTTTTCCTTGAAGGTCTAGTAGATTAGGTGTTTTACTGGGGAACCATCCCACTCTGGAGATTCGCTCTCACCTATAGATTTATCCACAAATCTGAGAGCATTTCCATGTTGCAACAAGATAGGAAAGTATGACTTGGCTAAGGGTGCAATCCTGATTTCCAATAGGTACCTCAATTGCAACCCTTCTTCTCCTTGGAGGAGTTTGAGTAGGTCTGAAAGGTTTAGGAGGAGTAACAGTGGTAGAGACAAACTCTCTTGTCCTTCTAGGAACTTGTGGAGTTGCAATAGTGGTTTGTGGTTTTCCATAGGGCTCTTAGGAGTGGAAAATACATTTTCCAACTTTGACATCATCTTCCCCACATTCATCATCTTCTCCACCTTTTCATCTACCTTCTTGATAATTTTGTTGGTTATCTCATCATACATGCCAAACCTCTCAATAGTGGGATCCCTATATTTTCTAAGAAAATTGTTAGCATATGTAATTTAGTCAGGTCCAAAGACCTCATAGGGCAATGTTGTTATCCATGAAGTTCTTGGTTCAACTGACTCCATGTAACAATTGTCCTTATCCACCATAAAAGTGATGTCATTCTTGTATCTCTCTACAACTTGTGAGGGTATACTATTCCTCATTTTCATTTCATTTTGGAATGTTTTAAAGGACCCCCAAAATATTGTGTTACATTGTTTGGTGTCCAAAAAACAACACATGTGGTCCCTAATCTAATGTGCAACAAAAATATCCCTTCTCCATACCATATGTTTTAAACTAGGCCATTCCTTCATGAAATAGAACATAAGAAAAATAATCAGAGAGCCATACAGGAATTTGAAGCATGTCTCCTTGGTTCTCTATAAATTATCCATCAACTATTGTTGCAAGAGCTCACAAAGATCATAATCCTTTTCTTCCTTTACCATTTGATGAGCAATGTAGATGGTGGTGGTGGTAGAAAACCCTTCCCAGTTTGTGAAATAAACCTTGTATGCAATGCCCATCATGGCATATCGAACCCCTAGATCATAGATGTCATCCACAATTAGAGTTCTTTTGTCAAATTTTTCTCCTGCAAGATTCATAACCTCTTCATTCTTCATGGCCTTTAGTGCAGACATAGGTTTGGTGGAGCACAACCTAGTCACAACCCTAATAGTTTCCTTTGTGATTAGGCAGGATTGATCAAGCCAAAAGATATCTTCATGGATCTGGTTCAAAGTGATTATGAACCATTCATCTTCATTGAAAAAGGTGGGGAAACCCTTCCACACATCTAATTTTTTTCCTCTAAACATTTGCATACTCTCGCTTGACCTAAAAATCATCACCCAAGAGATGATTTCTTTTAAACTCTTCCAACTTCATATGATTGTACTCATTTAGCTATGAGTGAATATAGATGTGGACATCTTTAGTATGAAGCACATTGATCAGAATGTGAGAAAACACTCCACCCTTGTTGATTATAGTAGATATGTATGGATGTTTCTTAAATTTTTGCCTTAGCTTCTCAACAACATCAATAACTATTGGTGTAGCCATGATAATACTTCCTGAAACTAGGGTTTTTTCAAGCAAATATGAGAAATACTTGTGAATACTACCATTAGGGTTTGCACACAATTCACTAAAATCCTTTTTCTCTAGTTCTTTATCCATTGCACACACTTGATATAGTTCAAATGAGGTCAAATTTGATCAAGTAGGGATTAAATATGCTTCACACCTACCCTAGTTTCTTCACATTATATGCATTTTTTGTTTTTGACACAAGTGGCTTTTTCTCTATTTTGTGATATCACAAAGATTCATGATCATTCATCAATCTTCTACAAAGAGTGTATTTTTTCCAGAACCTTGAGTAAACATATCCATGTCACCATTAACCATTATACTATAGTTTTTAGCATCTTATGCTTTATAGGGGTTTGAAAAATTTGCAATTACAACTCCTCCTAAGCCAATACTTTCATTTAAATTTATTGGAGGATCCGTCTACACTAGGAAGAGGTACAGGTCTGCCATTTACTTCACTTTCTTCCTTCCTTTTCCATACCTTCTTTTGCTGAGAATTTCAATCTTCTTTTGAGGAGTAGAAGGTCTTACATTATTTCCCTTGCAAAAACCTTACAATGTATCCTAGTTTGTTGCAATTGTAGCAGGTGATATTAGGTTGCAAAGCATAGTCACTTCTCCTCACATTATATCTATAATCAATAGCCTTATGACCAAATTTTTTGCATGTGTAGCAATAGCCATAGAAGGAATGAGAAGTCATAGCTTTATTCTTATTCACAAAACTATTCCTCATCACTTTACTTCTGCATTCATTAGCCTTATGACCAATTTTTTTGTGAGAATAGCACTTGCCATTAAAGAATTGAGCACTCACAACATTGTACCTTAGAGGCCTAAATGACTTTTGACTCATCTTGATTCTACATTCAACAACCTTGTGCCCAAAATTATTGCAAGAATAATAATAACCTTGAAAAGATTGATTGAACCTAATAGGGGCATGTTGTCTAGCTGGTGGAGGAACTCTGAATCCTTTTTGAAACTAGAGAATATTGAATCCACCTTCTTTCTTGTTGTCTTTATTTTTCTTTGCATCTTTGAAGGACGTCTCCTTAGGTTCTTCAGTGTAGACTTTCTTCTCCCTTGTTTCAAACTTTCCTTCTTCTTTGAAGTTATCATACATGTTTGCAGATGTGATGGCTAGAGGACTTTTTCCTTCTTCAAAACCAAAACTAGATTTCTCTTTTGATGGTTTTTGAGAGTTGATAAACTCAACAAGAATTTCATAACCTCCTTTCAGTTTTAATCCCTTGTTAATCTTTTCTTTTTTCTTTTTCTAGCTTTTTTCTCATAGTGACAATGTCTTCCTCAAGCTTTGAACATTTAGTTGCTTTACTACTGAGCTTGGTATTCAAGAAATCCTCAATCCTCTTTCCTTATTCAACCTTAACTTTCAAATTAGAGATCACATATTCTACCTTCTTGAGTTTAGTCTCACATCCTTTACCTCCTTCTATTTGAGCTTTTAGTTTTCCAATTTCTCCTTTTGATTCTCCAACTTGTGCCTTTAATTTGAAAATTGTCTCCTTTGATTTTTCAAGCATGTATTCATATTTCAAATTTAGTGTTCTTGCTTCATTTAGATCTTCAAGAGAAGACTGGAGTTCTCCAAAATATACTTCACAATCATCTAGATTGATGTCCCAACCTTTAGGTTCCATTGACTCTAGATTCGATTCTAGAGAAAACTTATCATTGATCATTACTTTAGATCCCATGTGTTCAAGTGAAGGATCTACCTTAGCTGTTAGGCTTCTTGAAGGTACTTGTCTCTAATACCAATTATTGAATGCACCTAGAGATTGAGAGAGAGGTGAATTAATATTTTCTTAATATTTAAAATAATTCCATTTGAAGCTTAAACGTCAAATCACATTAACCAAAAGAAGAAAAAAAGGAAAGCATGCACCACACAAGGAAACCAAGATTTTAATGTGGAAAACCCAATGAGGGAAAAACAAAGGTGAGGATTAAATCATAATATGTGAAGCTCACTACTTACAAAATTATGATATTGTTTTAAGGCTCACTGCCTAATGACTTGTAGGCTAAGGAACACAACCATAGGGAAAGATACAAGGACATGCTAAAGAGACTCACTACTTGATATCAAGATACATGAAAATTGCAATGAGAACATGAACACAAACTTCTATAAAATAAGCATCTACCATATGCTAATGTTATAGTCCCACTTTTGCACAATTAATCCATTATACAAAATTCACACACTTCATCTTCAATATGTTGCTCAATATCTCCACACTCAATTTATAAATGATTTTTCTTTGAACTATAAATACACTCCACAACAACTCAAAACCCAATTAGGTCATCTACAAGATGACCTTTAGATGAAATGTATGATACTACATAGGTTAGATTCAAAAATATACATTATGAAGTGAAATAAGTTGCGAATCACAACACATGGAATAATATGGCCCAAAAGTATCACAACACACCCTTCAAAGGAAAAATAGCTAATTAGAATCAAATTGCAGAGGAAACAAAACTATCCCCAACAACATCAACACTTAATGCTATGAGATTTCCACAATCTATCATGATGAAGATTTTGATTTCTGGATTTTTGATTGTTTTGAAGTTTTTTTCATCAACGTTTCGGATCACACTCAGTGATCCATCATCAGGATGATAAAGAGCTAAGGAGATAGAGAAAGGTAAGATGAGACTGATTTGCTTAAAAGGAAGAGAGGTAAGAAGTTGAGGAGAGAGAAGGGTACAAAGACCGAGGCAAGAGAGATTTAGGGTAAGAACAAGAATTGAAAGAATTAAAAATAATAAGAGAGAAAATATATAAGAGTGAAAATTTTTAATTAAAAAAGAACATAACATGAAAGAAATAAAAGACACTGAGCTAATGAAAGAGGACTACAACATAGAGAAAATTTTGGAAAAGAGAGAGCAGAAATAAATAATAGAAAAAAACACCAGGAAATCTGAGTTAATATGCAAAATTAAATAATGTTGAAAACTTAAAATGAAATAAAGATGCTAATAAAATGAAGCAATTAAAAAATTCTTTTTCAACCTCAATTCTAACGCAATTAGTAAAGAATATTATATTTGAAACTATTAATGTTATATTTAAAGTTGAAAATACTATCTATTAAAACAATAACGTAAAAAGAAAGAGAAATTAAATTTGAAACTAAAAATGTTATATTTATTATTGAAAATAATATTTAAGGAAACACTAACATAAAGTAAGAAAGGATATTATATTTAATATAGGAAAAAATATCTATTTGAGAGGACTAAAATGACATATTTGATATTGAAAAATAATATCAGATAAAAAATTAACATAAAAAAGAAAGAAAATTTAATTTGAAACTAATAATGTTATATTTAGTATTGAAAATAATATTCAATTAAACACTAACGTAAAATGAGAAAGATTATTAATATTATAATAAAAATAGTATCTATTTAAGAGAGAAAAAATGTAATATTTCAAGTTGAAAGAAAAATGTAAAGCAACTAAGAAATTAATGAAAGAAAGTAAGAAAGTTCATGTAAGAAGGTATATTTGAAAGAAAAATAAATTTGAAAGAAAAATATATTGGAAGAAAAATATATTAATATTTGAAAGTATATTAATGTAAGGTAGAAAAATAAATTTGAAAGAAAATTAATGCAAGAAAGAATAATAAATTTGAAGGAATAAAATAATGGAAATTATCAAAGTTATATATAATAATGAAAATCAAATCTATTTAAACACTAACGTAAAATCCAAAGGAAATTAAATTTGAAATGAAATTAAAGATTGCTAAAATTTAAAATGAAATAAATGATTGTTAAGAAAATTCATGAAGGAAGGTATATTGTATTTGAAAGAATAATATATTAATATTAGAAAGTAAATTAGTGAAAGAATAATATATTAATATTTGAAAGCATATTAATGTGAGGAAGAAAAATATATTTGAAAGAAAATTAATGCATTAATTTTCTTTCTTGCAATAATTTTATTCTTTCTTACATTAATTTTCTTTCAAATATATTTTTCTTCCTCACATTAATATGCTTTCAAATATTAATATATTATTCTTTCACTAATTTACTTTCTAATATTAATATATTATTCTTTCAAATACAATATACCTTCCTTCATGAATTTTCTTAACAATCATTTATTTCATTTTAAATTTTAGCAATCTTTAA
This sequence comes from Sequoia sempervirens, assembly GCA_007258455.2. Lineage (NCBI taxonomy): Eukaryota > Viridiplantae > Streptophyta > Pinopsida > Cupressales > Cupressaceae > Sequoia > Sequoia sempervirens. The sequence continues at coordinate 555,950,476 of VDFB02000003.1, read as the reverse complement.
TTTCATTTCAAATTTAATTTCCTTTGGATTTTACGTTAGTGTTTAAATAGATTTGATTTTCATTATTAAATATAACTTTGATAATTTCCAATATTTTATTCCTTCAAATTTATTATTCTTTCTTGCATTAATTTTCTTTCAAATTTATTTTTCTACCTTACATTAATATACTTTCAAATATTAATATATTTTTCTTCCAATATATTTTTCTTTCAAATATATTTTTCTTTCAAATATACCTTCTTACATGAACTTTCTTACTGTCTTTCATTAATTTCTTAGTTGCTATACATTATTCTTTCAACTTGAAATATAACATTTTTTCTCTCTTAAATAGATACTATTTTTATTATAATATTAATAATCTTTCTTATTTTACGTTAGTGTTTAATTGAATATTATTTTCAATACTAAATATAACATTATTAGTTTCAAATTAAATTTTCTTTCTTTTTTATGTTAATTTTTTAACTGATATTATTTTTCAATATCAAATATGTCATTTTAGTCCTTCTCAAATAGATATTTTTTCCTATATTAAATATAATATCCTTTCTTACTTTATGTTAGTGTTTCCTTAAATATTATTTTCAATAATAAATATAACATTTTTAGTTTCAAATTTAATTTTCTTTCTTTTTTACGTTATTGTTTTAATAGATAGTATTTTCAACTTTAAATATAACATTAATAGTTTCAAATATAATATTCTTTACTAATTGCGTTAGAATTGAGGTTGAAAAAGAAATTTTTTTAATTGCTTCATTTTATTAGCATTCTTTTATTTCATTTTAAGTTTTCAACATTATTTAATTTTGCATATTAACTCAGATTTCCTGGTGTTTTTTTCTCTTATTTATTTCTGCTCTCTCTTTTCCAAAATTTTCTCTATGTTGTAGTCCTCTTTCATTAGTTCAGTGTCTTTTATTTCTTTCATGTTACGTTCTTTTTTAATTAAAAATTTTCACTCTTATATATTTTCTCTCTTATTATTTTTAATTCTTTCAATTCTTGTTCTTACCTTAAATCTCTCTTGCCTCGGTCTTTGTACCCTTCTCTCTCCTCAACTTCTTACCTCTCTTCCTTTTAAGCAAATCAGGTCTGCATCTTACCTTTCTCATCTCCTTAGCTCTTTATCATCCTGATGATGGATCACTGAGTGTGATCCGAAACGTTGATGAAAAAAACTTCAACACAATCAAAAATCCAGAAATCAAAAAAATCTTCAACATCAACACTACCAAAACTACCAACTATTCATATTTACACCATTAAGGAGAGACAAAAAACATCATGTGGACCAAGAGGTGAACAATATAGGTAATCAACAACATCCTTAAAGCCTTCTAAAGAATTTAATCATCATATGCTAGCGTAAATGAAGAAACCCACTAAACATACAAGAACAGAGCATCCCAAATTGATTGTGACACATCAACACTTACGATTTTGTATTGCAGTTCACCAAAAAATTTGAAACACATATGGATGAACCCATACACATGTCTAAACATGCCTCCAAGTCTAGACAACCATATCTACCACTCTGTAGAAATGGAAAGCAAGTTGGAGAATATATGAGAAAATCAACTCTGTTATAATGCAATCTAGAGAACAATCACATCTAAGAGCATGAATATGGACACAACCTCTTTTGCTAGCTTCCAAAATTAACTCTAGAATTGCACAACTAGAATAGAATATGGAATGCAGAGGAATGTGAACCAAAATTAGGGTCACTGACTTAGGAAAATATGTAATTTCTTCCTTTGACAATTTTTCTCAACAAAGCAAGTAAAAGTAGAAATGCAATTGACTTTCATCTAACACTTTGAAGCATGGAGAAAATGATCAACAATGTGCTTGACTATCTTAACCATGGTCATACCATGCTTCCAAACATACATATTGTCACCTTATGCATCTACTAAGTCTTCTGAACTGAATTGCCTCAAACATGCTAACCCCAAGTTCATCTATGTCAAACCATCTCTCTCAAATCTTCCATTGTCTCATCAACAATCTGTCTTCAACCTCTTCAACTTATATACAACATCACTATTCAAACATGACCTCAAGTTAACATCAATGACAACACATATTAAGTTGACATCAATGAAAAAACATATTGCCAACAATCAAAACATGAAAATAATAAATCCTTTGCAAGATTGAGAAAAAATGTCCAATACCATAGAGGAATCCTCTTTATTACTTGTACTGAATTGTGATTCCTCATCACCAACTATGCATTTTTTGTGTTTTTCATTCACCTATACATTGTATCATAAGAATATAAGTAACATTATTGTGATGAATTTAGTTTAAACTAGCCAGGAGGGTAGAAGAAAATGTGTATAGTTGGATGTGTTATGAGGATAATTATTGTAATAAAGCCTCTTCATTCTTCTTGAGGATTGTGTAATTTTTTTTTATATTCTTGTGTATCAATTGAAATAAAAATTGCATTCTATGTAGAGATTTCTATGAATTTGACTTTGGATAGAGTTGTAAATGTGAATCCTTCTCTTTCAATCTCACAAATATTTATTGTATCCTTTCTAATGTGAGGCCTTGAGATTTATGAAATTATAACTTCCCAAGCAATGGATATTGGGGCTTGTCTACAATTACCAAATGTTATAGGTATCAAAGGCATAAATTTTTGGTTTGACTTTGTCCCATCCTAGGCAACCATAGTTATCAAATTGTACTACCACATACATTGGTATATATGGAGGTTTAGAATTGAGATTGTAACCAATGGTAGTGACTTCTTCTAATGATCCATTGATATGGTCAAATTTAATCTAAAAGATTGTTGTTAGCATTACTTGTTGGTCTATGTGCATGAGTAAATCGTGTTGTATGTGATTGACATCAACACCATTTCTTGCTCTTCATTATGTATTTTGCATGCTACTAAGTTTTATTAGAAGGTTTAGTATCTTCAACATCTTATTAATATGTAGTGTAGCTAGATGGATTGTGACAAAAAATGAATTAAGAGGTTAAATTATTTTAATTATATTATAGTTAGTGATTTATTTGTGTGATTTATGAGATTTTCCTAATATTTTTACATTGCTATTGTATTGAATATGTTCTATAATATGACATGAGTTGTTTTTAGGTAATAAAAATTCATTTCTCGTTGAATAGAACTTTTGGTGTGAAAGTTGTGGCAAATTTTTTCCATAACAATCTTGTAGTTGAGTGTGATGTATATGTGGGTTTGTCCATGATAGGTGGTAGCTAAGAAAGATCATCAATGAGGATTATAGACACACCATTGAAGCATTTTTGTTGTTGATGGGGAATGACTCATATACACAACCATCTATTTTTATAAGTAGCTTTGGTCCTCTAAAGCTCATCTCAGCTATGAGAATGTAGTTTTCCTTCCCTTTTTGATATAGTGTCAAAGATTGTCCTTGTAACAAATGCATTTATTATATTGGAATCATAAGAGCTACATGGTTTGAACATGAGACATGTATGTTAAAGCAACAATTCGTATAGGTGTGAGTACAAGTAGTGGGTTTTATTTTTTTGAGTTTGGATTATTAAGTGAATTCCTGATGCAATAGATTAAGAATGATTTTCAATTCCTATTGTTCCTTATTATTTGAATGATTATATGAAAATTTTATTTGAACAAACAATCTTTGTAGTGTTGCATAATGGTTCTTAGTGCAAGTTGTTTCTTGGGTGCTAATTGATAGGTTGGTTTAATAGTGAATTAAGAGGAAGAGTAGGCATGTTATAGGCACATCTTTCTTGTGGGTATGAATTGCAAATGTTGACATTATTAACATTTTAAATTTGTGATTATCTCTTGTTTTTTAGGCCTATGTTTGTACCTATATATAGGAGAACCTTGCTAAAAAAAAAGTTCCAAAATATTAAATCTTCCCATGGAATAGTGTAAGTAGGGGAGTACGTTCACAATTACATTTTCTTTTCTCTCTTTTCATTTGCACCTATATTTATGAGAGGAAAATTTGAGAACATTTGTACTAATTAAATTATAGAGATACTTTTGAACTGATAAGGGCATTGCTTATAGAGTTTTATTTAATTGGTTGTTTGTTAGAATTATTTGTAGTAGTTGTTAGATGTTTGAGTACTTTTTCTTCTAACATTTAGTAAGATGAAAGTTCATGTTTCTTGTACTCCTCTATTGTGGTCTACAACACTCTTTGTCATGAATTTTGGATATTGTGTCAAACTTTTATCTTCATATTTTTCTATATTTAAAATCTTGGTTAACATTTTCACTTAGCTTTTTGACTTCCTCTTAGCTTTTGAGAACAAGCTTCATGAAATTATGGGTTGGCAATCTACATTTGTTTTCCATATTGCAAGCATCTCAAGGATGCATATGTTTAAACTCTTATTATTTCTTGCTAGTTCATAAGATTTATTCCCATCGTTGCCACATATCTATTTAAAATTATTGCATAATTTAATTATGTATAATAAATAATAAATTGACATGCTAATGTTAATTTATATAAGAGAGATATGTTATTAGTTAGTTGCTAAGTATTTTAGGTAGTTGGAAGTTGAAAGGTTTTGTAAGGATGTTGAAATGTAATAAGGAATTTTGAATATGATTGATTGATTGTTGTGTTGGAGCTTCTAGCTCTTTCTGTATCTGAATTTCAATATGATATCAGAGTAGGTTTTTTGAACCTCTTTGTTCACCCTCCATTTGCTTGTCCTTCTCTCTCCAAAGTGGTTCATACAATAGCAATGTAATAATGACATACAATAGTCATTATTTTGCTCATCCATATAGTGATATTGGAAACCACATATAAACCTGTGGCATTCACCATCTATTTGTATTTTATCCTCTCTACATCTTATTCACTCTTTTCATTGTATTTTCTCTATTAATTATTTATATATATATATGTTTATTTTGGTTGAATTTTGAAACAAATCTTTGCATCAGAAGGTTATCCACATTAAAAATTTGAAGGTTTTTGAGGTGCATATAAATCACCCCATAAAACAGTTGTTCTAACCTCTTTTTGTGTCATCGTTTCTAACTCGCAATTTTTTCATACCAAAAAGTAGAAAATATAATGGGGATAAGTTATCAATAATTAGGTCGCTTGGCTTTCAGTTTGCCACCTGGAAAGTTATTAGCAAAGAGGAGAAAGTAGACCAGGATGCCTTCATGAGATCAGTTGATGGGAAAATGAATCAAGTGGACCTGGGGAAACTTGCACGCAAGGATAACAAATTTTGGTCGGTTGGCCAAGAATCGTCTGACCTGCCATCCACCAAACATGACAGAGCCATTTCTGGCATGATGCAACATTGCTGTCTATGTCTGAGAACAAGATGGTTCACAAAAAGAAGGTATACAAGTTGATTGAGAAATATGGTCAGTTGTTGGTACGCTTGGCAGATAATGAGGGACCCCATTGGTTGAAGTCCATCTGTCAGATTTGAGGCCTAATTCAATTGTTTTTCTTGAGAAAAAAATGCAATGATGAAGATAAAGATGAAGATAAAGATGTATGATTTTGTAGAAAATAGTAGGAATGTTGTTTATGAAAACATGACATCTTTATTATGATATTGCTATCAGGATTCAACCGTGTAATTTTTCAAAATTGTTGTCTCAAAATTGTTGTCTGCCCTAAAGTCATCATTAAAAGTATTTGCTGGAAAATAATCCAAAATAGAAGACATACTCCATGCAAAATAAATCATCTATGCGATGATGAAAGTCATGGGCTAGTAATGAAAAACTTCTAGATAGAACTTCACTCTTCTTCTGCAAATAAAAAACTTAGAGTAAGTGTGGGCAGTTGCCTCATTGAAGATCCCAACAACAACAACAAAAATTCCCAGTCCACCATAGATGGAATGACTTTCACTTCTCAAGCGGTCCATACAAAATATGTGTGTGTGACAGAAAGTTGAGATAGATTTGGTGATTCTACACAAGCAGATAAGGCAGTTATAATTCTATTTACTTTGTCAAAATCGCTTACTTTTTACCTTGCATGATCACATAGTTACTATGTATGAGTAAATGATATAAGGAGAATACTAATTTATTTGTAATTGGAGAGAATTTTATTTTTAGAGAAAAAAATTGGGGAATTTGATATACTTTGAAATATTTGTGTTATTGATGGAAACCAACATTCAAAGAAGATATTTTTATTAAATGGGGCAAACATAAAAGATTTTTATTGAAAGGAGGCAAACATAAAAGTTTCTATGTTAGTATTAAAGGGGGTGTTATGAATTATTGTGATGAAGGGTAATCCCCTTACAATCTGAAACTCACAACAACAAGAAGAGAATTGCAAAAACAAAATACAAGAAGGAAGTAAATATTTTCTATTATCACTGAAATGAAAATGAAACTACAATATCACATGGGCTTTTTGATTACATAAATATGCAAATTGGAGCCACAATCTACTCTGCTCTACCCTCTCTCTGTAAACCCCATTTGCATCCTCTATCTGGAATTAGTAACTGCCCAAGAATCTTCTAGAAAGTGTAACCCCACATAAGAAACTTCAAAATTTTATTATATTTAGTAGTGCAACTTCGCAGGGTCATAGCTTTCAATCCGACCATAAGATTTTCAATTATAAAAGCTTTTCAGAAAGCTCTCAAGGATACGCTTGGCCAAAAATGGTACCAGAAGGTACATTTTGATTTTTGACCACTTTCCAGGCCCATCCGGAGCCTCTAGGTGCTTCAAAATTGACTTCGAACGTTTTTAGCAAGATTTTCAAAAATTAAAATTTTAATATCTCTCAAATGATTAATGATATTGAAGTGATTTATTCACCATTGGCTTCAATTTACCATTTCGAAGGTCTGTGTAAGACTTCGTACCCATATGCGAATAAATACAAACTTACTAAATAATAACTTGCGAAATTTATCCCTTATTGAAAAGAAACATTTTTTTTTGGTTGATGCAAAATTGCTCTTACACCCTAGATGCTCCTCCATCATATTGTACATAACATAATTATGCATAATAAATAACGGATTGACTTGCTAATGTTAATTTATTAAATAGAGATTAGTTATTAGTTGGTTGTTAGGTAGTTTAGATAGTTGGAATATGAAAGACTTTATAAATCCATTGAAATGTAATAATGAATGTTGAAGATAATTGATCAATTGCTATGTTGGAGCCTCTAGCTCTTCTTTGTGTTGAATTTCAATAATATCAAGGAAAATTCTATGCATTATGCAAATGGATTTTTATAACATGACATTCAATCTTATAACCTTTTTTACATAAATATGTTCGCTCAATGTATTTGATGCTTCTTTATACATGATTGACTAACTCCCAATAGTTTTTAAGGGGGTTCACAAAAGCATCTTTGCAATTTCTAGCAACCATGAATCATTAAGAGGAGATCAATATATTGTGTACTTTCTTTGGGATGGAATATAAGGATTCCATGTTAAAACCATATTTATTGAAAAATGTTCCATCTTTTACTCCAACATTTTTTTTTTAAATGATTGTGCCCATCTTTGATGCTTCTAGTAACCAAAGGAATCTATGTACATGATAAAAACCTTGATGTTGTTATTTGTACCTATATCAATAATCTCTTGTGTATATAAAATTCTCTATGACTTCCTAGAACAATATTATAAAATGTTAATGCAAGTATATTGATGTCATGTAGTTTTTGAGTTACACTATCAATGAATTGTCTTCTTAAATATACTATCAATGCTAGATTTTTTGTGATTAGTTTATGTAAATTAAGTCATCATATATTAGTTGCACCCAATGTGAGGATATAATAGAATATCCTATGTGCTTAATAATTAGCTCACTATGATAGTCGTTCCAATAGGGCCATGTAACTCATAAGATACTATTGAAACACAAATTTTTCTTGGCAAGTTGATCCATATGGACAAAGTGCAAGTGGAGGTGGAGGTCCTATATAGTGCTTGGTATGTTGTATATGATAATTTTTTTCTTGAAAACTAGAGCAATTTGTTGGCTACAATGTATAATGAAATAACTTACACAATAGAAGAATATGATAGTAAATTACTTGATAATAATATGCCACTTTGAGGGGGGTACCTCCAATATTCTTCAATAAGAACTCAATACTCAACATGATGGTAATATAATCTACCTATACCTCAAATATATACCATACTTATACCTAGGATATCACCTAGATAGACCTAGATAACCCTATGTAAGCCTTAGGCCAACCTATTAAATAACTAAATAACAATATAATAATGGTAATACGACTTAATTGAGAGTTAAGGTAGCCACAAGATGACTACTCATAAAACTATACACACTATAGGGGTAGGGGCATAACATTTCCCTCCTCTTTACAAAAGCATTATCCTCAATACTAATTCTTTTTCTTCTTCTTAATCTCCTTTTTTACTTTTTCTTCTTCTTCTACTATTGCTTCATGTTCTTCTTGTTCCTGCTCTTGTTCTTGCTCTTTCTATTTCTCTTTCTCTTGCTCATGTTCTTGTTCTTGTTCTTATTCTTGTTCTTTCTCTTTCTCTTTCTCTTTCTCTTCCTCTTTCTCTTTCTCTTTCTCTTTCTCTTTCTCTTTCTCTTTCTCCACTTCTTGTTATTTTCTTCTTTTTTTTGGCTACTTTTGGATGTGAAGGAGTTCTAGAAAGATCATTTTGTAATAATTCACATAAATGAAGTCAAAGTACTCAATTTTTTTATGTAACTTAGTAAGGCCTAGTTTGCACTTTCCTAGAGAAATACCCTAAAAATTAAGCGCTTTACAACCTTGAGAGTGAATTTGTTGGAAACCCTAATTCTACAACAAATCACTTAATTACTCTCTTACTTCTACAAAAACCCACTAAAAGTGAGTCCAATAAATTTGATAGGATTTGGAAGATACACACTTTCTAAATAAATTGGGAAAAAACCCTAATTTTACAATATATCACTGAATTATGCTCTAATTCCTCTAAAATCGGTTTTGTGGCTACTTTAATATTCTCTTTCAAAACCCTTTAAAAACCAGAAATTTTTTTTTTCCAAAATATGGGAGATATGTATTTCACAAAATGACCTTCAAAATTGAAAAAAAATGCCTTGTCATCATGATGCTGAGCTCATGATCTAATACCACTTGTAATGAAATAACTTGCACAATAGAAAAATGTGATAATAAATATTCTGAAAATACTTGATAATAATATGTCACTTCAAGGGGGAAACCTCCTAATCCACTTCAAGGGAGATGCCACCAATATTCTTCAATAAGAACTCAATACTCCACATGATGATAATAACCTACCTATACCTCCTATATATACCATACTTATTCCTAGTATATCACCTAGGCCATCTTAGATAACCCTATATAAGACTTAAGCCTTGGTTGGCCTAAATAACAAAATAACAATATAGTAATGATAATTTGACTTAATTAAGAGTTAAGGTAGCCACAAGTCGACTACTCATAACACTATACACACTATAGGGGTAGGGGCATAACATTTTTTATGTACTTAGGGATATGATCTATTATAATGTATTTAGATAGATGAAGATGTCGACATGTGGCACACATCCCTTAAGTTAGTTATATTGAGTCATGTGAATAACTTGTGTAATTAACTATATTAGGAGCTGAGTATGCCTTCATTAGGATTAACCCTCCATTGTATTATTGGGAAGAGGTCTATATAAAGGAGGTGATTATCATTATAATAATGTGTGAAGTATGCTATTGTATTTGAGATCTCTTGGAGATATAGCATGGAGTGGCTTCTTCCTTATAAGGTGTATTTATATGGTGTTACCCTACCTCAAGGGTTTACTCTATTTTAGCATATATTAGATATTAGTGCATATGACCCACAAAAATCTCTTGGTCTATGTGTTATCTATATTTTTCATGATATTATTTTTATTATTATATGTGTGGATCTTATTAAGTGGTATCCAAGAATCGATTTGGGAAAAGGTAGATGAAACCCTAGTTTTTGACAATTAACCTCTTCAAATAACTTTGAATTTTTCATTATTATTTTTTACTAAAGTTAAAGGATAATATAAGGAAGCTACAATATTAAAATCAGGTTTTTATCATCAATATTTTGTGAGTTATTGCAATTTAATTATTTTTCATAAATTTTCCTTCTACGTCATAAATCAAGGCATTTTTATGAAATTTTTACATTTATAGAAAAAGAATCAAAATTCATTAAGGGTTATTAATTTCATTTTTTAATTTGAGGTTGACTTCATCATGTATTGTTCGTATCAAAGTTGGTTCAATTGAATGTGGTACAATGGTTATCTATTGAAATAATTTTTTCTTAATCACTTGTTTCAATTGAGATTATTACTTTTGATGGAAGTGTAGATACATTAGAATGGTGGTACAAATATAAAATATCTGATAGAAATTCTATAGTATGGAAAATATACTTTCATTGTTGTTTAAGAGGTGAAGCTAGACAACGGTATGAGCCATTGGATGAGGATATTTCTTCCTTGGATGAAAGTTAGAATAAGAATTCATAGATAGATGAGCTCCAAAATAAGAAGAGGAAGAAGAGGATGAAGAAAATAAAGAAGAAGTTAAGAAAAGGAGGAATAAAATAAATAAAATGGAGAATATGAGGAATTAAGTAAATAAGAAAAGGAATACACAGATGAAGAAAATGAAGAAGATGAGGAGGAAGAAGAAAAATAAGATGGAGAAGTAGAAGGAGAAGGAGAAAACTTAAAAGAACAAGGATATGATACTGGTGTACATGCACTTTAACTCCAAGGACTTGGAAGATTTGATCCTTCAATTTCATGGGTGCATTCAAAAGGAAAATGTTATTATCTCTATAAACCCTAGCAACACGTATACTTCATCAACATGGAATTAGCTAAGAAGCTACATGCACAAGCAAAGAACATCAAGGATAGTCGAATATTAGGTATGTATATTCAAAATTTTGAATATTTAAAGCTCTCTATGGATAAGTATGTTTTGTGCATTCAAAATTTAATGCTTTGGATATAGATGGGTTGGATATTTTTCCTGGTTATCCTTGGTTAGAATCTTTGGGAACAAAAAATATCAATGTGAAAAAGAAGTTCATGAAGCTTTGGTGTAGAAGGAAAAAAATTACATTAGAAAATATTACACATAAAGAAGTTCAAAGGAAATTCAAGGAAGAGAAAATTCAAGAATCTCATGAAGATTGTAACAATGAATTAGAGGAAAATCAAGAGGATCATGATGTTGAGAAAAATAAAGAGACAAATAATACTACTAAGGAATCACTAAAAAGGTGGCAGTTAGTGGTGAAGAATCAAAGAAGGTTCAAATGATGGAAAAGGGTACAATATATAGGCATCCATTTGTCTTTGAGTTTTATATTCAAGCAATCTTTAGTCCTCTTTCCCTCTTCAACCTTTATTTTCAAATCAAAGATCATCCCTTCTACCTATTTTAGTATGATTTTATATCTTTTACCTTCTTTTACTTGAATTATCAAATTTTCAAATTCTTCTTTTGATTCTACAAGCAAGCTTTCATATCTGTGATTTAGACCTCTTTCTTTATTCAATTCTTCTAATGTAGACTGGATTTTTCCTTCAAAGTCAATCCCCCATTCATTTGAATTAAAGTTCCAACCTTCAAGTTCTATAGATTCCAGATCCAAATTAGAGGAAATATGTCTTCATCACTTAAGGAGCTTGAATCCTTACATATCTCAACATTGTATTTTCTATCAGTAGTATTGAAATCCATATTTAGAGAGTTTCATCATTTGAATCATTCTCCTCATCTTCAGAGGAACCACTGCTTTCTTTACAATAGAGACCCTTCTTGACCTTATCTCTTTTATTACTATCATCCAATCCTTTATAGGGAAATTTGGATGCAAAATGAACTATTCTTCCATAATTGAAACATTTAAAAGGTAACTTAACTTTGCATTGTCTAGTACCTTTCTTTAGTCTTCTCATAAAGTTTGCTTCAACTTCATCAAGTTCATCAATTTGATCAACAACTTCATCTTCAATCTTTTTGTTAACTTTGAAAGAAACTTCTTTCTTTGGAACATCTTGACCAAATTCTCTCATCTCAAAGGTAGTAAGAGTACCAAAATTTCATCAACTAAATACTGATCAAAGTCTTTAGATTCTTTAGTGGTTAATACTTTATGACTATAAGATTTTGGGAGAGATCTCAAAGCCTTTTAAATTACAATTTCACTTTCTTTTACTTCTCCACCAAGTTCAGAGATCCCAAAGAAAATTCCTTGTACCTAAAGCATATAACTTGCAATGTATTAATCTTCAGTCATCTTTAGAGTCTCAAATATAATTTTGAAGATTTGCATCTTAGCTTGCTTCACTTTTGTGTCTCCTTCACAAATACTACTGAGCTTTTCCAAAAAATATTTGGAAAAGTTGCAATTCATCACCTTCAAAAGTTCTAAATTAGCCAACCTACACAAGATAAACTTCTTGGCTTTGCTTCATTCATACAATCAAATTTCAGCTAGATCTATATGAGGATCACGTTGGAGTAGTATAACCACTTTTGATTGATTTCCAAACCCCAAACCCAAGAGAGTTTAGGTATCCTTCCATTTTCAATTTCTAGAAGGTATAACTAGTCCCAGCAAACCTAGGACCCTTATATGAACCATCATGTGCCATTTCAGATCTTTGCCTCAAGTTGTTAGGCTTCTACTGAGGAACTTGGCTCTAACTAATTGTTGAACACTTCTAAGACTATGAGGGGGTTGAATCAATCTACACAAAAACTTAACCCCTTCTAAAACTTGAAACTTTTAGCACAACACAAACTCCTTTAGCAAATAAAGATAGAACTTTAAGTAGAGCAGTAACAGGGAAGAATATAGCAATTTGAATCTTTAACACCTTCAACAAACTTTACTAATGAAATATATAGTAGTGATTAGATTAGTAGCAAAGAGAAAGACAGAGAACACACACATGAACAAGAAGACACTAGATTTACGTGGAAAACCCAATGAGGAAAAAACCACGATGAGAATTAACTCACAATATAAGGCTCATTTCCAAAAGACTTGCAACAAGTCTCACTGCCTTAGAGCAAGATACAAAAATGGCTTGCAGCATTGAAGTACCAACCAACTCCAAGAGAAAGATATAGAGGACTTGATGAGATTCACTATCTCATAGAAGGATACAAAAGACTTATAAGATAATCCCAAATATTGCCAACACAACTCTCTATTGATTGAGGCATTCAAGCTTAATTTATCTTTCCTTTCATAATCTTTAGCAATATTTCTATTGGATATTCATTAGAACTTGTTCACACACTTTTTCGCACTTGTACACTTCTTCTATCTTCTTGCATTTGAAATGATCTTGCATTTATATCCACCACAACACTTTAATTCTTCAATTAGGCTGGCCATGAAGAGAATAAACAATGAATTCAACTAGTCGACCACCAAAGTGTGATGTGGTCCTATCCCGAGGATAGAGAGGACCAAAAAAATATTAACACTTCTTTCAATGTGATCCAAAATGACTTACACATAGGTGCACATCAACCTAAGTCAACATCAAGGAAACATGTGGATGAGACATTAAAGCATATAACTAGTCAACCCATAAACACTCTTTCAATTGAATTTACTTGATGTGGTCCTAAATAGGATAGGTTAGGACCCAAATCTATCATGACATATCTTCCATTGTTGGTGTATCCCCCAAGCACATGACCCAAGAAAATGAACAAGCCTTGCCAGCTAGATACCTATAAATAACCCAGAAAGCCAACTCAAGATGCAATGCAGCATGAAATTGGCCAATTAGAAACATGAAGATAGCATAGGGATGTTCCTTGAACATCCAGTATCACTTCCATATACTTCTTTCATACTGTCATGTCATCATCAACCACCATAGACCAAATAGGTAAAGAATACCTTTGTTTAGGAAACACATAATGCATAATTGGATGATGTAGCCTTTGTAGAAAGACATGCAAACCACTTGAGCATATGAGATTGGAACTGATACATTGCATAGACATTGTGAACACATTCACCAAGCCAAAGGAGCAGAGACATCAATGTAGAGAAATGCGGAGCATTTCCCAAACTAGGCCAGACAACTAGTAACACTGCCAACCTTTTGTAATTCATAGGAACCTCCTCGGTAATACAAGTGACCTAAAAATATAGGAGTGTAACTTACACAAAGCACTGATATTGAATACAAAACCACAAGACTATAACTACAACTATGGAGGAATGTAGAGTGTTCTGTTAGATAGAATTCAATGCAACATCTTGAACCAAAAACATTTGAGCAACTTGCAGAGTCCAAAACTTCCTTTTAGCAACACATATATTATTAGGAACATCAGGAGAGAACATGAGACAAACTGTAGATAGGCTCAAAAATATCTCTCCAACATTATTCATGCTTCTAATCCTTATCTTAATATATTACTATGAAATCAAATTTTGTTTATAGTAATAATGCATTATATGAACGTCAACAATAATACTTCTTTGATAAGGCATGACATCCATGAACTTCTTCAATTCTTCTCTTCTTTGATAAGGCATGAGATCCAACCACTGCTGGCCCAAAAAAAGACAATCAATTCCAATTACTAACATCAATTATAACTAACAATAAATGTTGACAACAACGTCCAACAATCTCCTTAGTGTTAACATCAATGAAAACAACACAACCATCAATGTTGACATCAATGACAACACAACCATCAGTATTGACATCAATGACAACAATTGTCAACATTCCCAGGTAGTGAACCTACCTAGCCTAATGGATTTTGACATTGTTCACCCTTAGACCACTAACAACAAGTTTTTCCACCCCAAAAGAATTTAGAAATTGGAGGATTTTGGTTACAATATGATTGAGTGATATAAGATATAGTATTGAGAATATGAAATTCTAGTTTAGCATGACTAAATTTCATCATTAAAGAAGTTTGATATATCCATGATCACATATTGCCAACTTGAAATTGATTTCATTTGTGCAATAGAACAAAATAAAATAAAGTACAGTAGGATTGGGTCATCCTATTCTATAGGATAAAAGCATAGCATGATATTGTAGAGAATAAAAGGAAACCTCAACAAATAAAAAGAAACACAATTAGTGGTGACATATATGGGGGTGAATTACTCTTGCGGCCTTCTCATTTTCTCTAGTACCCCCTCTCTACATTAAAGCAAGTTTCCTCATATGTATGAAAGAAGAAAAATGCCCTCCTTTGATCGTTGGCATAATGCCATGACTTTTTCCTTCCCTTTCATTTTTTTAAAATTTTTATGTTATATTTGTGTTTATTTTATATTATTTCTTTTGATGTTATGTCCATTCATTTTATTTTTAAATAGTAATGCATAGGATTAAGTTGGTTGAAATTATTATTATTTATTATTATTATTATATTTATTTATTTTAATTCATCTTATTAATTGATTAGGACAAAGGTGCTTGATGTTGAAACCTAGTTATCAATGCTCACTCCCAAAGCTAAGGATTCTCTAGCTCACCACTGGTATAATATTTAGGTAAAGATGAGAGATTTTGTTGACCATCATCTTGATAAGGTGACTAGCTAAGGTCAGGGATACCATAAAAAAATTCTCACTTGGTTGTATACATAGGGTGACTCAACCTCCTAAAAGCTAGACCACGATACAAGATTTCAATTTTGTTCCCAATATGGGTTGCTAGGTTTTCCTTTGTTGCACCTCAATCACCTATAAAATTTATTGAATAATCATACAAAAATGTCAATACATTGTTAGTTTGACAAATATATAGATACAACCATGTCGAAGATAAAAAACCATTAAATCCATAACTTCAATTATTTAATTATTATTCCAAAAAAGTTAAAATGGTTTTTTTTAATAAAAGACAGAGCATATATATTATATTGATTATAAATATATATTACATATGTATGCTAATAGAAACAAAAATTAGCTAATATAGTCTAGATTACATCATCTGGATTATATGCATGAAAATTACAACAGATTTATATGCATGAGAACTGAAAGTCAAAAAACCAACTAGATACACAATAGCATTCATCCCCCTCTATTATTCCGTATGACATATCTCAATCGAATTCTCACCTTATTGTTCTTGGAATTCAACCTCCACATGAGAAACCAGAGGAGATTGAGAATTGGAGACTGGTGCGATATTGGGGTGACGCTCATGGGCTAGAAGAAAGGCTATTGCATGATACTTTCTTTGAAGTTTGCAACCATATCCCCACCTAAATGAAACCATAAATCCATAACTTTAAATAATTAGTATGAATTTTGTAACACTTTCACACTTTTCTAAGGTTGTCATTAATATTTTTCACTTATTTGAAATCTCTTGTAGAAGTATTATCATTTGCATTTAGGTTGACGGCCCTATGTAGGTATTTGATATTACTCATTTCAAATGAGTGTTTGATTGCATCATAAACATAAATATAAGCTCGTTTGTGCAGCAAAAAATGCCTAGGGAACAGACCCCCCACATAGCCCTGACCTTTCCTGAAGTCATAAGCTTGAACGCTTTCTAGAAGAGCATTTTTTTCCAGGAATATTTCATTTACAACCTCATTTTCAATGCGTTGAATAGATGTAAAGCATTGTAACAAATCTAACAAATTTAAAATGAACACAAAAAGAAGTTGCGAAGGAAAAAATAACCTCTGTGCTTGTGGATGAAGGATTTCCTCGCCTATGATACATTTTATGCACTGTAGCACATTCAGGCGTTGAAGCTTGAAAACTTGTTCCATCTCGGCCCGACCAATGCAACCTGAGAAAGAGATTTCCCAATTTAGGATTGGAAACGGTGCTTACTAGTTCCTTAAGTAGTATTCCATGAGAAAATTGATGTCGTTTCCAACACCTTTGCTGTCGCTACTGTCGAATCCTTTACTGTTGCTGCCGAAGCCTTTGCTGTCGATATTGACGAAGCCATTACTACCACCGCTGACGAATCCTACGTAGAGAAGCCCTTTAAAGCCCACCACACCTTAGGCCTGCACAGAGGAGTCTTTGCAGACCCACCAAGCCTGCATAGAGGAGCCCTTGCAAGCCCACCACCGTTGATGTCGAGAGCTTACTAGAAGAGACCTAGAATTCTTGACACCATTTTTTGTAGAGAATTGCCAGAAGCACTATGCATAATGTGACTTATTTTTTCCCTTTTAATATTGAGTTGCCAAGCTTGCCAACAAGTGAATGCATGAAACATGTCATAGATTGATTACCCTTGTCTTTTTAAATTAACATGATGTGTATTGGCACAAGTATTAACATAATGCTTTGATGGCAATAAATCCTCGCATTGATTATACCTTAAACCTGGAGCATTGTTTTTATAAACTATGATATGTTCCGCATACCTACAAAACAAAGCAAACATGTGAAAGGAAATTAATTTTAGTTTGTTGAGTATTGGCCAATGCCAATACAATGACATCCTCCTTGCTCTAGGTGGGCATAAGTTTTCCAGCTTGTCAATCCACACTAAAGCCTTCATGAACAAGGATGTCTACCACCTTTTGGTGTAGATTGATAGATTTTTTTGTCACAGACAATTTCATCTTCTTGTTGGTTGCAACCTATATTAGCCAAGTAATCTGTCACTTGGTTTCCTTCCCTATAGCAATGAGTGATTTGATATGCTTCTAATTGGTTCATTAATAACCAAACCTATTGTAGAATGTAAGCTAATATCTAGTTTCGAACCTGTCTTTGTTTGTAGGCATTTATTATCAAGAGAGAGTCCCTTTCTATTTGTATTTGTGGTAGCTTGAGTTATATGGCCATGTTTATCCCATGCAGAAGAGTTTGGACTTATGCAACATTTTTTGTACCATATGTGGAATTCAAACTAACTTGGCACCAACAAGTAAACCCTTACAATCATGAATAGAGATACCTACACTTGATTTACCTAGGTTTCCCCTTGCTACCCCATCAAAATTGAGCTTGTAAAAACTGGATGAAGGTGGTATCCAAGAGACCTTGCTCCTATCTATCTTTTGTTTTGTAGGATGATGTAGGCTTCCTTTGAAAGAAAGGGCAACTTGATCCTAATGCTTCATTATGCTTGAATCCCAATCTATGAAAATACAACCTACATTTTTTAATTTCCGAACATACGTATTAGTTACTTCAAAAATAGCTTTCTCAATCTTAATTAAAATTTTCTCTTTGGATGCTACTTCTTTTCTAAATATTCTTTTATTTCCTTCCCACCAGATATGCCAAATTACAATCGCTAGTGCCACTCACCAAATACTTGCAAATAGGGATATTTTGTGCAAAATAGGCCAACTTGAGAATAACTCCCAAAGAGTTTTTGGCAAGGGAGAGAACCAATTTAGTTTACTTTTAATGAATGCCCAATAGGTTTGAGCAAAGTGGCATTGCACAAATAGATGATTTGCATCTTCAAAAACTTCATCACATAAGACACATTTGAAAGGATTTGAAATCCCTAGATGTGAGAGCATTTCACTTGTTAATATCTTATTTTTTAGTGTCATCCATGCAAATGAAACTACTTTGGGGAGTACCATGGCATTCTAGCAAAATGAAAATGCTCTTTGAGTTTCTATATGCTCACCATTATTAATATTTGACTTATTACCTTGCTTGACTGAATAGCACCCTGTTTTGGATGGAGCCCAAATTGACCCATCCGGGGCATCTGACTTAAAAAAAATCTTATCTTTTAAAATATTTTCCAACCTTGTTTTTTGATCATCACGCATTGGGATATTGGAGAGATATTTCCAAGTAACTTTTCCCATGAAAATATTTGCACTATGAAAGTAGTCTTTCACTTGTGGACCCCAATTTAATGATAAAACGTCCTTTACTATTTGAAGTTCTTAATTTATGGTGTGTAAAGGTGGATGTCCATTCCATGAGTCCATCCAAAATAAGGACTCTTCCCCATTATGAATTTTCCAAGAAATGTATGGGATGATAACTTCTCTACATGCTAACAAAAAATTCCATGTTGCTAAGCCTAATGGTGGATTTGATAAAGTGAAAATATTGGCCGAGGATACATTATCCAAATACTTCACCTAGATAATTTTTCACCATTTTGAATAAGGTTTTGAATACATGTGCCAAAATAGCTTTTCTCTTAGGGACATGTTTCTTGCTGATAGATTATAAGCCCCTACAACCCCTTTAAGTTTTTCAACAAATATCTTCTCCAAAGATATTAGGGGAATTTTTTTTTCTTATCTATGTTTCCTTTCCATAAGAAATTCCTTATTAGCTTTTCAATTTATGAAATAATTGATTTTGGAGCTTTTAGAGCTGCCATGTAATAATTAGGAAATGCCAACAAGACTGACTTTGTAATTAGTATTCTAAGTAAAAGTGATAACCATCTACGCTTCCAAGAAGAAATTTTGGACTGAATACTTTGAATAAATTTTTCCCAATAAGATATTTTGTTAGCACCATTAAAGAATGGAATTCCCAAATATGTACATGGTAGCACAACCAATTGAAAACCTAATAATTTCACTATTTTCCTTTTGATAGACACCTTTGTGTTAAAGATATAAACCTTGGATTTGTTAGCATTCACTTTCTAGCTTGAAGCAACTAAATGCTTGGCTAATGATCTTTGACTTGATTATCTTTTGTAAGAGAATCCTTACCAAAAAAGATTGTATCATTAGCAAACAGTGAGTGTGTAATAGTGATATTTGTGGATGGAATTGAAATACCCTGTCATAAGCCCTGTAAGTGCACCATTTGAATAGATATACTCAAAGCCTCTACAAGAACTATGAAAAGAAATGGAGACAAAAGATCCCCCTGACAAACCCCCTGAGTTGAACTGAAAAAACCAATTAGTGTACCATTAATAAGTATATAAAACTTTACTCTTGACAAATAAAAAAGGATCCATTTACACCACTTTTGAAAAGACTTGAATCAAGAAAGACTAGGCTACCCTATCACAGGCCTTCATCATATCCAATTTCATAATAGAGGTAATATATAGATTATTAGAATTTATAGAATGTAAAACTTTGTGTGCAACCAGAGCTCCTTCTATAATTTCCCACCCTAGGACAAAGCCACCTTGTTCTTCTAAGATTATTTTAGATATAAAAGAATAAAGCCTAAGATAAATTGCCTTTGTGAATATCTTATACCATGTATTACATACAGATATAGGTCTAAAATCTAAAAAATGACTTGGGATCCATCACCTTTATTGCCAAATGAGTTAAATTGAATTGCTTTAAAAATAATTAAAGTGTTAAGTATACAACATTAGTAATTAATTCCATATGGACATCCAAAATAATATATGTGAGCAAAGTCTTAAAAGGAGGGTTCTACCTTTGTCCAAATTATATTGGAACACTAGAGGATTAACACAAAATAAGGTTTTGAAATTTATGGGGATGTGACACTTTAGTAAATCCCCCTCTAGGAACTTTGATGATTCCCTCTTTTGAAAACTCTTCTTCAAGAAATTCTTATAGTTGGGTCATGATGGAAAGAAAAAAGAAGTCTCCCTTGGTTGAATGCATCAAATACAAAAATAAGAGGACTCTTCACTCTCATGTTAAAAAGGGTTAGCGTTGTTTATTCCATAATTTCAAAAGCTAGCTCTTCCTTCTCAATTTTTCAAGTATGAAGTTTCTAAATAGATTTTCTTGTTAGTGGAAGCCAATTTTTATAGGAATTTTATTTTTATAAATAGAGAGAGGGCCCCAAATCCCTCAATTCATGTATAAAATAATAGTAAAATAGATTAGGGATGGCATTTGATGCTTATGTGAGGTAGTAATGAATATCATTAAGCTATTTTTTGATATATTAGTAAAGCTAAATTCAAATCAATGAGTGCCAATGTCACATATGTTTTTTGAGTGTTCTTTGCCAATGCATGTCAATTATTGATTGTTGATGGATGTTGATGCCCAATGCTAATAGATGATTGATGATTGATTACTTGCAAGAAGAGAAATAATTTTTTGATACTCTTGTGATATTTGATTGATGATTAGTTGATGCATATAAAGTTTCTTAAGATGATGCATTTTTATACACAACTTTAGACACACAATTCATTTTTTTTTGGAACCCATACAAACAAATAATAGTTATATCCCAAGTTTGTCAATCTTGAAAATTAGGAATTTGAAATTTTAAAATAGAGGATATGCTCATGTCCATGATCTTGTTTAAAGGATGTAAGTGTTGATACAATATAATCTAAGATGACAAGTTGAGAGAATATACCAAAATAATCAAATTATGAACTAAAATCAAATATATAAAATATTAACTCAAAATAATATTAAAAAATAATATATACCATTTTTTTCTTTATATTTAATAACTCTTTATCATTAAATAAAATAAAAATAAAAATAAAAATATTGTATTTTTTAATTCTAACTTTTAAAAGAATAGTTCTTGATTACACTACTTATATGGAATTTTTTTTTGAACTCATTATATTAACTTATGGTTGTGCATCACTCATCATATGATGCCAAAAAGATTGGAGCGGCCTCAAAATAGATAAGAATGAGTGGTAAATGAAAGGATCATTGTCTTAAATTTTAAAATAAAAAATAAAAAAATAGATTAATATGAAAAATTAGATAGCATCATTTATCTTAATCATGTTGTAAGGTGTTTAATAAAATAATCTACACACTTCTAACATAAATGTCAAGTTAAAAATTATAATTAAAAATAAATAAAAAGAATGAAAATAAAAATATATATATTTGATGATAAATAAAGAAAATTGTTAAAGAATTTAGAAAGATTTTTAAATTAAAAATAAAAATTTAGAAAATAATATTATATAAAAATTAGATAGTGCAATTATTTTAATTATGTTAAAAAAGTGTTTAATAATGATACATACCTATATTTTATAAATAAATATATATCTAATTTATAATTTATAATTAAAAATAAATAAATAAAATTTAAATGATAAATAAAAATAACTGTAAAAAATCTTTAAAATTTAAAATAATATTATGTGAATTTTTTTTAGTGTAACCTTTATTTAACTATGTTAAAAGGAATTTAATAGAATGATCATCTAGTGTTTGTTTTACCATAAACATAGATATATGTCAAGTTCAAATTTATTATTTGAGAAAAAAAATTAAAAAGAGATATTTCTCCAATTTTAACCAAGTAAGCTAATTATAAAAGGGTTTAATACAAATTATTGTAAAGGTCATAAAGTTTACCTAGCGGACATTTGTGGGATTCCTTTGGTTCAAATAAAGAAAAAATATTTGAATAATAAGTTAGAATTCAAAATCAATTATTTGTGGAGGCTTTAGTTAAAATTGATTATTTTAAAGATATTTTTTATAATAATACGTTTTTGGATGTAGATTAGATGATTAAATTATTGAAATATATATAATGATCTCAGATTTAAAACAATTCAATAATTTTTTTATAAAATAATAACAATTTTCATTTATATTTAGAAGATTTGTTTATCATTTTAAAATTGTTTGTGCATGTTATTCATTATTTTGAATTTCTAGACTATGAATTGTTTGATGTCTTAATTTAATTGTTGATCTTCATTGATATATATCTTATAACATTGTACAAAATTTTAGAATCCTTTGGAAACCCAACTTTTACCTTTAAAAAAATCTTTTCATATTTAATTTAAAACATTTCAAACAATAGCTTTGGAGTATAAGTTATGGCATATTAAAGTGATTTAATTGTCTTAAATCTCTAAGCATGTTTGCTGCATTTTAATTTGGGATGAAAATACAAACAGCAAGATGGTGTGACACTAAAGTAATGATGGGATGTCAAAGACCAGTCAGTTACCACATGGAATTTGGCAAGAAGCTAATGATGGAATCTGAGAGACAAGTCAGTTACCACATGGAATTTAACAAGAAGCTACCATCCATTCTTGCTGCTCTTTATGTCATTTGTCTGGTGTAAACAATGGTTAACTGAGGAAGAAACAGACAATAGCTGCTAGACCATCTAAATTTGTCCACTTCTATGGAGACAAGTTATACCAGATCTATATATTTCTGCATTCACATGGGCTTTCCTGTCGGTGAAGGACAGGAAGTACAATGAGGTGAATTTGCATTGAAGACAGTCAATTTAGTACTGATCAAAATGACAAATAGAAAAAGGTACTTTTTCTCATTTTGTCTTTTGTTTTAGCCTGGTTGCATGTTTATGTATTCCAGCTATTTATATGATTGGCATTATCTTGGCTCAGATTCCTTCATTCAATCAATCTATTTCACAGAAAGCAATGCGGTTTTCTTAGATACAAATTTTTACTCAAAAATAATAATTGGAGTGTGGATTCTGTGCTATATTAGGGTGAAATGTTTTATAATATTCAAGGATCAACTCTAGAAACATCATCACAAATTGATGCAAGCCAATACAATATATTATGATTTGGAAAATAAAACATTAAGGTATTACATCCACAAAATGTGGCTTGAAATCCCATTAGAAAGCATTTTACAACAAGTCTCACAATCTGAAAGGAGTAACTGGCATTGGGTAATGACAGCTTACATCTTATTTGAAGAAGTGGAGATGAATGAATATCTATGCCTAAGAAGGAACAACAATGCTAGCTAAAATAATCTCAAAACCTAAGATAGTGGTAAACAATGGGAGAAGACAAAGCGCGCACACACACAAGAGATACTCCATTCCAAGCTCACAAGCCACCTGAAAAACAGAAACATTGGATCAGTCGTAGCTAATACAGTTCATACAGAGTACTTAGATAACCCAACTGCCTTCAAATTTATTCAGGCGACAAAAACTCTTTATTAAATCTCATGGCAAGTTATATAGAAACTATAGTTCACTGGAAAAATAAAAATACTAAGCAGTCTGATACGCAGACATTTAAAAAATATTAAGGTGTATCTTGTAAAAAATTATTTGATAGATAAGAGCATTTTACAAATTGTTTTTGGAATCAACTGTGTGTAAAACTACAGAAATAGGTTATATACAGGTGATTCCAGAAACGATCTTTGAATACTACGTAAACTGTGAAAAACTCGTCAAATAAAGAATAGTTTACCAAAGATTCAAAATGATCCATACCAACCATGCAACTTCGTTTAGAAACAAATATACTATTCCATAACTCTTCTAATTTCTAAGCATTAAAGATATAATCTTCCTGAAACAACAAATATACTATTCTATAGCTCTTCTAATTTCTAAGCATTAAACATATAATCTTCCTAAAACATCTCAAACACAGATCTTTTATTAATGTACTATATCTCTAAGTTATGTTGCATATAGAACAAAATTGCACCACATCAAAGGAGGAAGCTTGTTCCCTATGTTAGAACTTAACTTAAACCATTAATGCAGTGCAGTACCCTCCCAACACAGTGACTTGCAATGAGAACTATTTAAGAGACAGAACTTGCTTCAATGCATCTAATGATAAGTAATGTAAGGGAAAAAAAGCTTTAATTAAAGTAATAATCTTGAAAGAACTAAATATGTGGTAAGAGAAAATCTTCTTAGAACATCTCAAACAAGAGATCTTTTCTTAATGTACTATAACTCTAGGTTCTATTCCATACATCAAAGGACTTGTTCCCTATGTTAGAATCTAACCTACACCAGTAATGCAGTGCAGTATCCTCCAAACACAATGACTTGCTATGAGAACTATTTAAGAGGCAGAACTTGCTTCAATGCATCTCATGATAAGTAATGTAAGAGACAAAACATCTTAAGTAAACTAATAAAAAATAGAAAGCAATGGCTCAAAATATTAGAAGAAAACATTCTCACCATTGGGTGGGAAAAAAACATCCTTTGAAAATAGAAAGCGCTAAATCCAGTCTTACTTCCCATGTGCACGCATTCTACATGATAATTACCATGTTTTACATATAGAAATTTATAATTAGTTATTCTTACCAGCTACAGAGTTGGGCAGGTGAAACCAGGAGGAGGGTTAATTCCACAGGTGACGAGAAGCTCCAGGGCCAAAGGAAGAGCTATATTGAGATTGAGAAGTTTGAGTTTAATGGTAGTGCAAAGGCACAATGCTGCCTCAAGCTCCAGCACACCCTGCAACACAGGGCAACACTTGTTGACTGAAGGGTCACCTAAAGAAATGTGCACCAACCCACCCAACACATCAGCACACACACCCAGCTTTAGGGCATCAAGTGGGCATTTCCCAGAACTAGGTGCTGGACTAATAGGTGCTGGAGTAATAGGTGGTGCTGGAGTAATAGGTGCTGGAGTAATAGGTGGTGCTGGAGTAATAGGTGCTGGAGTACTAGGCACTGGAGGAGCCTTGGGAGGAGACATAACTGGTGCAGTAGGAGGCTTAATAGCGGGAGGGCAATAATTACAGGCCATAACTGGTGCCATAGAGAACAACTGCACCATAACAATAAAAAGTACTGCTACAATCTTGCAGTGGCCCATCTTCATGATGCACTACAATGTACACTAGACAATACAATACTGTGAGTGATTATTGCTAAGGACTTGTTGACTTATATAGAGCTATGGAGATGCCCGATGAGCTGGTGAAGTCAAACTATAAATTAATGAGGTTATATGCATAGCTGGAAAACATGATGCGTGCAGGGTGGGCTTACTCTTTTGAGACAACTGATATGTTGAGAATTTCCTTTGTCGAATTTTCCATTGAGTGGTTGTCAAAGAAAGTTCCAAGGTTTATTTGGAAGTTTATGTTAACTTTCGCATGTGACTGCTGCATTCCCATGTGAGTTGTACCTTTAAGGGGGAGAACAGGTAGTGGCTAATACACCTTAGGAGCTTGTGATGGCTTATTGTGTGGTTTATAATAGTCCCATGTAAATGGGCACAGGATATGATATTTTTCCATGAGATGAGCTCATTTTATTTAATTTCAGAAGAAAGAATAGGGATTCACATTTAAAAATCTTTTAAAATATTTTATTTTAAAGAAGACATCAAATGGTAAGATTAAGAGGAGGAAAAAGATTGTTATAAAATTATATATATATATATATATAAGATTAAGAGGAAAAAAAAGGATTGTTATGAATATATATATAAAAGATTAAGAGGAAAAAAAAAGGATTGTAATGAAATTTTATATATATAAGATTAAGAAGAAAAAAAAGGATTGTTATGAAGTTATATATATATATATATAAAAGATTAAGAGGAAAAAAAAGGATTGTTACGAAGTTATATATATATATATATACTATGGATTAATCAGATCTTATGTTGAGAGGAGAGGTGTAATTATATTGATAGTAAGAAGTGGAGTGTAATGATGTGGATGTCTTCACAAAATTAAAACATAAGAGATATTTATCTTTAAAAATTAAAACTAGCACTTGCACCTAAAGGAGGGTTTAAGGATTACACTTAGGGACTAGTGTTTGTGCATGCAAATTCTAGTTGCATGTAGCTGGATTAGACAATTAATAATAAATGCTAAATAATGGAATGAAATAAACTTAGACAAATCTATTTTTTTTCCTTAAAGAAATTAAGTATTATCTGAAATTAAAACAAAAACAAAAATGCAAAAGGAAATAAAATGTTTTCATTTAGTTGTAAATCAATATTTATCTGACTTTTATGTGATATGTGAGATTTTTGAAGCTTTCACTTGATATTTTGGAGGCTTTTACCATTAACTAGACTTGTTTCAGGCTCAAATCTCACACTATATGTAGCCTATCAAATAATTATTAAATAATTCTTACATAAATGAAATAAAATAAAATAAATAATTCAAACCATATCAATAAACTATTAAATTAATTCTCAAATTAAATAATTCTAAAGTAAAATAAAATCTTTTAAGTAAACAAAATAATTCCTTACCTAAATAAAAATAATTTAAATTAAATTAAATTATGAAAATAAATAAAATAACTCTTAAACAAAAATAATAATTCATATTTCTAGATTTTTTTAAATAGATGTATTTAAGATATTTATATTAATCTTATAATATAAACATTAAACTAATCATCCTATCTTCAATTGAAAAATTAATTTTTTTTTTTCAACCATTATGAACATTAATTTCAATCTCATAACACCCATTACACAACTCTCAATTGTATTAGGAAAACAATATCAACTTATTTTCATTAATGTTAGTTGATACTAAGATGTTATCAAGGATTGTTTGCTCTTAAGATATATGCAAGGTATAGATTTGCATTATAGGTTAACAAATGAAGTATTATTATTAATAAAAATAGGTTTCAAATTGTTTTAAAAATAAAAATTAGGTCTCATTATGTTGAGAGGAGAGGTGTAATTATAGTGATAACAAGAAGTGGACTCTAATGATGTTAAAAGTATAAAATAATTCTCACATAAATAAAATAATATTAATGACTCTTAAGTAAATAAAAATAGCTCAATATATGTAAATAAAGTATTGAAATAATTCTTAAGTAAAATAAAATAATCTTAAAATAATTTTAAAGAAAATAACTCTTAAATAAAAATAGTAATTCAAGATTGATTTTTCTTAATATTTTTAAATAGATGTAATTAAGATATTTATATTATTATCATAATAAGAACATTAATTTAATTATCCTATTTTCAATTGAAAAATAAAATTATTAAAATTTATTTATTCTTATTATCTTTTCTTTACAAACAACTTAACATATTTTGATAGTCATACCTATCATTATTCTAAAAATAGAAGGCATACACTTCTGGATTTCAAATTCTTGTCGTCTCTGAGTACTTTGGTTCTTGGGCCTATCTAGTGGGGGGTCTCAACAACCCCCCCATCAAATATTGTTATTTCGAGTGGTAGACTTCCAAGGGAATCTTTCAGTTTCTCCTCCTGTCAAGGTTTGCATCTTCTCCCTCTTCTCCATCCTATGGCCTAGATTCATTTTTCACATAGGAGGAATTGACCTCCTATGTCAACAAGTTGGTAGGTGGTTGTTCCCCTAGTATGGCTAAGGTGAAGTCTGTAGCTGCTTTGTATATTTCTTGTTCAGTGAAAAGGCTAGAATTTTTTGTGCCAGATGATCTTATGGAGGATGCCATTTCAGACTTGTAGCTCTCTCTTGTGGGTAAGTTTCTTGCTTTCCATCCAAATATAGATTAGGTTAGGAAGTGCGATGAGTTGAAATGGAAGTTGAAGGGTAGTGTGAGTATAAGTGTTATGACTGGTGGGATTTTTCATTTCAACTTTGTGGTACAAGAAGATATGCTCATGGTATTAATGGGGGGTCCCTAGTCTTATGATAGTGGATTTAAAAAAAATATTTCATTATGTAATTTGAAGTTGGTGTTTGACCCTTCTCTGGATTTGGGTACCATTGCTCCGACCTGGATTCGCTTTCCTAGTCTCCCTCTAGAGTTCTAGAACTATATGATCTTTCAAGGAATTGCTAATTCCTTTGGATCCTTGTTGATGATTGACAAAGTCACCAATTAGAAATCTCAGCTAGTCTTTGCTAGGATTTGTGTGAATGTTGTTGCAAACTTGGTTTTACCTATTAGTATTGCATTAAAATCCAAATATGGTAGATGGGTGTAGCCTATCAAATATGAGAATCCCAATGTTTTCTGTCAAAATTGTTGATGTTTTGGTCATTTGTATGATGCTTGCAAGAATAATCCTTCTCAAAATAGGAAGGTTGCTTTAGATAAGCAAAAAAACCCTCTAGCTATTAAAGCTAGTTTAGTTGTTTTTGATCCTTTTTGTTGGTGCTACCTCAATGGTGATTCCTTCATTGGGATTAGAACAAAACAAAGAGCCCTCTAGTGAAGGGAAGAGAATAGAAAAGGCTAAATTTTGTCAATTGTTGCTTGGGTAAAAACTCAAAGCTATCCTTGACACCTGGTAAAGTTATGGCTAACAGTAGGATCTACAGGCTGAGGAAGTTCTTCATGGATGAAATTGGGAATAAAATTCAGAATGGAAAAGAGAGTGGAAAAGTAGAACTTGATGAAACTCTTGCAAAGTTCAAGTTAATGAATGATGCTTTTGTTCATTGTTATTATGGGAAAGATTATGAATAGTCATCCTGAAATAAAGGATTTTACTGTGACTGTGATTTTGAGAGCATCTTCTATATAGCAAGCTCTCTTAGATCAAATAAATGAAGCAAACAATTGTGAAAGAGCCAACAATTTTGAATTTGAAACAATGGTGTCTTATGTATAGACTCTCCCTATGATTTGCTCCTAGAATAAGGTATAGAAATTTAGAATGTGAAGCAATGGTATATGAACAACTATTTAGCCTATCTGTTATGCTACAACAATTAACTACAGGCTAGAACATATCCATATCAGCATAAAATACTAAGTGCAATTCACCTCAAACTTTGTTGTACCTGAGTATGATAGTACCTGAGCTTTTGGTGTTTCTAGATGGAACCTATAGTAGAAAAGTGTTGTCTCAATTTGAAGGAACCATCTTTGTAGCTCTTCCCTGAAATGAGGGTTGTAAACATTAGAAGAAAATCAATACCATAATTCTAAAGTAACAATTTGTATCAAGCCAAATGTCAGAAAGTATAATTAAAAAGACAAATCCTTATAATTGGACCTCAAATTGGACCAAGTAGATTTATCATTTTATCTTTAGAATGTAGGAACTTTCTCTATTGGAGCTTCACAACCTCAAATTGGATCTCCATTTGGACCAATAAAATTTATGATTTTGTCTTTAGAATAAAGGAACTTCCTCTGTTGGATATTCAAAAATTCCTACACCTAGGTTCTACTTCCCATTGAAAACACCCAAAAGTGTTTCACACCGGCTCAAGGTACTCTCAAACTTGGTTATGTCACCGATAACAATCCAATTTTTTCTGAATTGTCCATACCTGAATGTTGCATCACAATCTATTCATCCTGCATATAAAAATGCCACATATTAACCCCTTCTAAAGAAAACTCAAAATCATCATAAAACCATAATTAATAAATCATTTTAGCTTCAAAAAGAATCTAATGTCATTTACTATAAAAAAAAGATATATAAATCAAAAAAATCCATAAATCCATTCATCCAAAGAGAAAGTACGTAATGTAAGGATTTGAGAAATGTAATGGAATCACCATAAGAGCACAATTGAGGAAAAAATTATTTTGACTATAATTATGTGATCCATAACTCTATTGATCATGTGGCACAATTGTGCTATAACAAATACAAGATGCATTCATGTGTGACCCAAGTTTAATGTGGATATGTTGTGATAGAAATGGAGGCACTCATATGAGCACAATTCATGTACAAATCACTGTCATCACAATTAGGTTTCAATCATCATTGGGTGCATTCAGGTTGACTCAAGTTTAATAGGTTATGATGTAATGATAGCATGATCCAAGAGTGATTACCTCTTGCTGCAATAAAGATCATATAACTCTGGTTGATATACAAAGTGGTTGTGTTATATCAATTATGTAGTGCATTCAAGCACAACCCATGTTTAATGGGCTATTCTAAAGAGTGATCAATATTTTCTAAACCTTATGAATGTTACTTAAAAGTGTACAACTTAAAACTACAAACCAAGTTTGTTACATACTTGAATGCAATCTTGGGTTACCACAAACTATAATAATGTGATCTACTAATAACCATTATGAAAAGTATTAAAGAAAGACCCATGATATATAGGATGCATTTCCCTGATCAAGTTTGCATACCTCAATGATCAAACACAAGCTTCCTCCACATTCTAGGATACAATCCAAGATCATACCACAACCTTGTCAATATAGCTAATTTTATGACCCAAGATTTAAGGTTATTTTTAATACCAATGAAGCATTGGTAAGAGCATGACTAGGGTACAAACCCTAGGCCTCCATAGAAACATAAACCATAACTCTAGTGGATTAGTGAGGTTGTAATACCAGAAAGATTGAGACATTATAGCCAATAACAAAATCTTGCAATCTAAAGATTGTAGCCAATAACAAGCACACTATGTAGCTCAGTGACATTTGTAAATGCAATCTATGGTAAGAAGAATGATAGTCACTTGAGGTGTGACAGTCAAAAAGAGGTTGAGCAGTGACAAGATAATAAAGCTCAAACCTTGCATAGTAAAGTGGAGATTTTAATAGCGAGTTTCTTTACCCCCTTGTTGACCTTAAGGTTTTTTTTAATGCTATTGGAAGTGTTAGACAAGGAAAATGAAATCATGGAATGACTATCCAAATGAAGTAACAATGGTAATCACAGGTTCAATGTTTCTTCTTAGCCATTGTATAATGGAGGTAGTGGATTGCACGTTTGAGCAATGTTTTGAGACTCATCAAAGATGGGAGAATAGTGAATAATACCTTGTGGAATGTGAAGTAGTGACAATAAGGTTGAAGGATCTTAAGATCCACAATACCATGAAACAATGTGTCCCATGTAGTAAGTAGGAAATCTATAGGGCATAGTTTGATTTTATAGAATGATGCTCATAAAAGGAATCTTCAAGTGACAATGAGTGAGTTGTTTCAAATTGCAGTTGAGGATGCCTTATCCAGTCTTAAAGGCAATTAGCAAAGTAGTAAATGTGCAAGAAAATAAAATTGTACATAGCAAATAATTCACAATGTTATCTTCCATAATGCCTTGAGTTTGAAGAAAAAAACTCATTGTATCTTGATGAAAGTAGTGACCTTAATGGTCAATCACTAGAAACCATGATTTTAAAACATGCTATTGTGCTTATGGAGGCAGCATTGTAAGCAAGGCAATGAGTGGTGGTTTGGAACAATGACTGGTATGAAGGACTTGCTTATATGCATACTATAGTCTAGCTTAAGGCAACATTATTAGAAGAGATTTAAGGTGAATTATGGAACTCAAGGTTTACCATGATAAAGATTAAAGTAAAGACTATGATCTATTTAAAAGCCACTATCATGAAGATATTGAAGATGTCACATGCAAAACCCTAGCAGTTGGAGTAATGAATATAGTGCGAAAGAGGACAGTGTGCTGGGAAAAATTTAGGAGATCTCCACATTATCTAATCGTGTAGGAAAATATATCATTTATTTATTTTTTAAAATTAAAAGAAATCATTCTAAACCCTATATAAGATACATTGATACTTCAAAAGCATCTAATTTATTTTTTTAAATTAAAAGAAATCATTCTAAACCCTATATAGGATACATTGATACTTCAAAAGCATTTGAAGGAATCTGAGATTATGCAAATATATGTCAATTAAATATCTAGATTACAAATAGTAGTGCGAACAATGTAACCCTTGTTGAGCAAAGTAGGAATGAGATAAACAACAATGAATCCTATGCCTCCTGTCACACAAATCTCCTTACCATTCTCTGTCATTCTTTACTAAAACACTTCTCCATTTTGGTGAGCTACACCTGAAAATAAGGTTTCGATGAAGGTTTAAGAGTATGTTTATTAAAATAAAAACTCCATTCTGGTGGGATACACTTGAAAATAAGATTTTAATGAAAGTTTTAGAGTATGTTTATTAAAGTTTTAGTGTATTTTGGCGGGCTATATTCTTGATTCCTTAAATGATTTATTCAAATGGATTGTGACTAAATAAATGACTAACTATTTAGTCATTTTTATTTGTGTGACTAAATTTTTTTAGTCAACGACCAAATTAGTCATTTATTTACTCATTTATAGTTGAGTTGCAAAAAATTAGTAGAATTTAGTCATTTTTAGTTGTTGTGACTAAAAGGTTTAGTCACCTAGTCATTTATTTTCTAAATTCTACTAGTGTGAAAACCCTTTTATGTGCACCATGTGTAGTAAGCACCATTTACCATCTATCGATTTCTTATCTATTCCATTCATTTTAAAGTTAATAGTCCATCCATATCCACTTATAGGTATCATATTTTTTCCTACACACCTAGCATGGCTTGGTAATGTACCAGTGTCTAACATGCATTATCCATCTCATCCAGTATCATAATAAAATTAATCCACTTAGCCCATAATAAAATAATCCTACACCTAACTAGGGGAATTTTTCTTAAACCTAGTTATGAGATTAAATCCTTGTTATTACCTTAAAATAAAAAAATCCAAAAACATAAAATATTCCAAAAACTCAAAAATATTAGATATTCCAAAAATCCAAAAAATATTACATATTCCAAGAATACATAAACATCAAATATTACAAAAATCCAAAAACATTACATATTCCAAAAAATTCAAAACACTAGATATTCCAAAAATGCAAAAAACATCAAATAATCTAAAAATCCAAAAACATTACACATTTGGAAAAATCCAAAAATATTAGATATTCAAAAAATCCAAAAAATAACATCAAATATTCCAAAATCCAAAAAAACATTAAATATCTCAAAAATAGAAAAAACCAATTCAACACAAATTCTCCCATCCATAATAAAATCATTACCCATAATAAAATTATCTTCACAATAACCTTTGACAAAGTAAGCAAAAGAAAATGATGCATAAATCAGAACCTAGATCATTCATGAAAATTGTGAGCTAGGATCATTGCTAAAACAACCCACTACCTACATAGGTCACTTTCCTAAATCATTTAATTCATCACGCCAATCAATATGACATAAAGGATATATCTTTCCTACAATAGGCACAATCCAAAATTTAACAATTAAAATCTTGTTGGCAATAGATATGATGGTTTGATATGTTTTGTTAGTCAGTATTTTCTTTTGATTTATCTTTTTGTCTCCTTCCACCACTTACTCAAAGCCAATTTGATCTTTCAATATCTTGGCGTGTCTCGAGGACCATGAAATGGGGCATGGTCTTTGCTTTTGTATGTAGTGTTTATGGGATGCTCTTATAATATGACCATGGAAAATACTTTTCTTGTGTGTTTCGAAATAGATTGTAGTATATAACAAATGACCTTTTCATATCAATTTCTTCATACCTTTTGTGCATATGCCTATCATGATCTAAGTTTTATTCTATCACACATTCAAACAAGGTTTTTGTAAGTTTGATATGAATAAGGATAATCCTATTTGTTTGTAGATTCAAAGTCCATGCAATAGATACAACACCACCTTGGTTCTTCATACCTTGGCACATAGTGTCTACTTGCTATATGAAAAAAAAGAATTTCTCTCTACATTTTTTTAACATAACCCAAAGAAAAATCAAAATATTTTTTCCATCCTATTTTCCAAAAAAAATCTCAAATCATTCCAATAACTATAACTTTCAATTGATATTTGATCAACACAATTCATATAGCCATCATCATCCTAAATCACTTCTTCTATCATGCTCATCATACTAACCATTATATCCATGTATCATGACACAAACAATATTTTTTATATAATCCCTACATACACAATCATTAATATCATCATAACATCATCTATACATTGCATCCATTGTCATAGCATCATTAGGATATAACATCATGGTACAATCATCACATAGGTCATCATAACATAATAAAAATAAATAAAACCATAGCATCATATCATGTCATCATCTAATGCATTGAATCATCATAATCCATCATACCATTAGTCATAACATCAAATAAATATCATCATTACATACATCAAATCATATAGATATACATCACATGCATATATAATCACATCACATCATGAACATCGTTTGCACAAAAAACCTAATCACACACACACACACACACACACACACACACACAAAGAGGGATACTCTACCTTCAAATCTAAAATCAAACACTTCAACAAGAACAAAAACTAATGTGCAAAAATCTACAACAAGATCATAGCTTTTATATTCAACTTTTCAACATAGTTTTTCAAAATTTTAGAAATGCATAGAAAACCCTCTAAAATCTGATTACAACAAATAAATCCATCTCATGGACTGATGCATGGAAATATAAATGAGTCTCAAACTGATCTATGATAGAAAATTAACAAACTACATCAAAAACAACTCTTTCCCTTCACATACAAACTCAACCCACAACCTGTAGTGGTAATCTTCAACTTGCAGTTGTTCCTATCTTACACAACAATATCATAACCTCAAATTATTGTCTCTAAACCATCATACTTGCAATAAAAACATACTTTCTACTTTCTCCAAGAAAATCCACACCTGCAACAACAACCTACACAATCTAGTCAAGAATGGCTACCAAAACCAAGTCCAAATTGCATGTAATCTTCAAAAACAGGCTCCCAAAGCTTCTCCAGTAAAAATCCACGACCAATTTGGGAAAAAACCTCCAAAAATCCATCCAAAAAACTTTCCATAATATAGAAAATTCTTTCATAAATCCACTTCCACCAAAATTGCCAAAATGGAAGTCAATTCCTAGATTTTAGGCAGTTTCCAATGTAACTCTTGCCAAATCACATTGGGTGCCCACATTTTCATGAATGAGTTAATTAATTTTATAAATTAATCATTCAAACTTATAACTCCCTCCAAATCTCACACCCAAGTATATTTTTGCAAATTTTTAAAATTGACAATTTCTCACAGTTCACTCCTAAATTATCTCCACTCCCAAAATTTGCAATAAAATAATAAAAGGGTAATAATTTAATATTTATTTTATTCTAACCTTTCAAATTACCATATTAAATTAATCACCCACCAAACCTCAAGAAAATATAAAAATTAAAATGCATTATTTTGGTTGATGTAAGATTTCTCTCACAACCCAGGATGCTCTTACACTATACACCCGAGGTAAGTGAAATGTTAAATCATGAGTTGAAAATGCATTTGAAGACCATTTTTTTTCTTTGGATTCACCATTCTTCCTTATTCTTCTGAAATTTCATCTTTCTCTTCTTCCAACACTTAGTTGGAACAAACAACCTCCTTCTTTGACAACTTTGCACTCCATTCGACCCTCCTCTCATGGACTTGTACATCCACCATGTACCATCATCCTCCTAATACCATACATTATTTTCTCTTCTTTTGTGGGATTCAACCCACCATAAACCAACCACCACCACCAAGTTTCACCTACAAGATCCTTTACAAAATCTACATTCAAATATGTAGTATCCAAATAACAATCAAAATCCACTATAGCCTTATACAAATCTGCAATTACTACTCCATGGAAATTAGAAATTTCCATTTGCATACTCTCTTCTTGCTTGAGATCCTCTTCTACACTCACCAAAAAAGGTATAGAATAATTAAAACTAATTTCAAAATGAAAATTGACCTCATTCTTGTTTGCTACCCTAACATCTTTTTCCTCATTCTTCAATGTAATATCATTCTCAACCTCATCAAAGCATTCACCAAAATATGATTTCACCTCATTACCTTTTGAGTCAATCTTCACTCCACCTTTTGTCAACACTTGCCATTCCTTTTCTATCGCTGAAATATTTTCATCTACACAAGATCTACTCTCATCTTCATCATAAAAATGAAACATATTACGCATTACCTCTTTCTCTTCAACCTTTTCTTCACCATTGCCTACTCCCATATCTTCTTCACCTTCACTCTTAGTTGCACTTTCATTTTCCATTACTTTCAAGTCCTCCAAAGGACACTCATCATCCATAATCATTGCTACACTTTCCTCCTCTTTTCCCTTTTTATCCTTTTGAACAAGGATTTCCACATTTTCCTTTTTATCCTTCTTCCTTGCACACAAAGTTTCACTTGCAAACAATCAATACCAAAATAACAATAAGATTCAACCCTTCCCATTTTATTTTCCTTTCTATCCTTATTATCTGCTACAACTTCTTTTGCCACTTCCTCTTGCCTATCCTGCAAAGGATTCAAAACATATTCTTCCCCATAATTTATGATGCTATATGTATTCTTCCTACCATCATGTAGAGATTTTTAATAATACAACCATGGTCTACCCAACAAAACATGGCATATATCCATAGGTACTATATCACATACAATCACATCCTTATATCTACAAATTTGAAAATCAACCACACATTGCTCACTTACACATATATGGCAATCTCCTTGCAACCAAGAAATGTAGTATGGGCTAGGATGCTTGATTCTTTTCAATTTCATCTTTTCTACCATCTTTTTGGATACAATATTATTGGTGCTACTGCTATCCACAATGACTTTGCAACATTTCCCACTCACTTTACACCTTGTTCAATATAAATTACTCCTTTGGATGGGATCTTGATTCTTTGTTTGTGGCTTTATAAATTCTTTCTTCATCACAAAACATTCTCTTGGCTTCCAAGACATTTTTTCAAACACTTTTCCACACTCTCTTTGCAATTGCTTCACTCTCTACCCACAGGTCCTAGTGAAAACTACCTCACATTTGCGCTTCTTCCTACACACTCAGGAACAACCAGCTCTAATACCACTGATGTGAGGAGGGATACTCTCCCTTAAAATATGAAATCAAACACTTCAACAAGAACAAAAACTAATGTGCAAAAATATGCAACAACTTCATAGCTTTTATATTCAACTTTTCAACATAGTTTTTCCAAACTTTAGAAATGCATACAAAACCCTTTGAAATCTAATTACAAAAAATAAATCGGTCTCATGTACTTGTTTAAAACAATATAAATGAGTCTCAAACTGATCTATTATAGGAAATTAACAAACTACATCAAAAACAACTCTTTCCCTTCACATACAAATTGAACCCACAACCTGTAGTGGCAATCTTCAACCTGCAGTTGTTCCTATCTTACACAAAAATATCATAACCTCAAATTATTTTCCTCAAACCCTCATACTTGCAACAAAAACATTGTTTCTGCCTTCTCCAAGAAAATCCACACCTACAACAATAACCTACACAATCTAGCCAAGAATGGCTACCAAAACCAAGTCCAAATTGCCTGTAATATTCAAAAATAGGATCCCAAAGCTTCTCCAGGAAAAAGCCACAAGCAAGTTGGGAAAAAACCTCCAAAAATCCATCCAAAAAACTTTCCATAATATAGAAAATGCTTTCATAAATCCACTCCTACCAAAATTTCCAAAATGGGAGTCAATTCCTAGATTTTAGGCAGTTTCCAATGTAACTCCTGCCAACTGATCACCTTTGGTACCCACATTTTCATGAATAAATTAATTAAATTTATAAATGCATCATTCAAACTTACAACTCCCTCCAAATCTCACACCCAAGTATATTTTTGCAAACTTTTAAAATTGACAATTTCTCAAAGTTCCTTCCTAAATTATCTCCACTCCCAAAATTTGCAATAAAATAATAAAAGGGTAATAATTTAATATTTATTTTATTCTAACCTTTCAAATTACCATATTAAATAAATCACCCACCAAACCTTAGAAAAATATAAAAATTAAAATGCATTCTTTTGGTTGATGTAAGATTGCTCTCACAACCTAGGATGCTCCTGCATCAATATATATGTACAAATAATTAAGTTATGATACATCATCAATATATACAATGTTTGTACAAAGGGCTACCAAGAGCCATGAATATACATATATACATAAGCCCATAGGAATAATAAAAAATGTGTCTACATCATATACATCGATATACAAGAAAATCCTCTACAATGAGATCCCACCCTCTGAATGTCTAGGTGAGGGTGGACAATGAGGAAGGTCTGACCCTAGCTATGAAATATCATATGTTGTTGGCTATGTGGCCACATATGCTCCTGGACCCTATCCTAGTTGTGGTTGTGTTGATGGTGGTAATCTTGAGGATTTGCTCATCATTGAAATACCCTCCAATCTAGCCAATTGTGAGGCCTTACTGAGAAACCAAACACCCTCCTATGATTTGTAGGTACATCCCTCTCATAGAGGGTTCAATAATAGGTAGCCTCTTAGGCATGTCTTCTTACCTCTCCATTAACCTAGATCATGGGAACACCATAACCCGCTACCTCCACTTGTTGATATCGAGCTATCTCAACATCCCTCTCAATCATCCATTAAGTCAACAAAATTAAGAGGTTGTCCCTCTTTTTTTCCCTATATGTCACCAAAATCGAGAGGTTATCCTCTACCTAAAAAAATTGAGGGTTTATCCCTCTTTCCTCAATATCTATGCCTCTCACTATCTCCTTAATGTCCCGCCACCTAGGTATGTTAGTCGAATTAGTTGAAATGTTTCCCACCATCTATCAAAATAGGGTGTCATCCTTGCATCCCTAACTGTTGTACCCCATGCCCACTAAATGAGCACTAGAGACTCAAAATTAGCTATAGTTGTATTAGCCTAGGCTATCATAGGCCCCCACTCACCAATTTTCCATCGTGTATGAGAAAAAATGACCTCCTCACTAGCTAGGCCCTAAATCTCTCAAAACTAGTGTCTAAATCTCTTTAGAAAATATCTCTCTATAATATGAGCAGTCTACCTAGTTAAAAACTTGTGTTGCTAACAATAAACTAGTTGGGTAGCATCATTGATCCAAGCCTCACACAATATTCATGGCATCTAATTAATGGTATCCAAATCATCCAAGGATCTCCTCTAGTGTTCGAGGTCTCCCAATCATCGATGTATGAGTGCACCCTCATATACATACATACATGCAATACTACTACCACATGGTCTCCACCCCATAGGATAGATAACTACTATATGCTCCCAAGCCCAGATATGGAGCAATATAACACCACAAGATAAGCTCACATCATGTATATAAGCAACTTGGTGCATATCATGATATAAATATGCTAGTACACAAGGACCCCATACAAACATGATGTCATTAATCAACATCCTCTACAAAACTCAACCCCATCTAATGGAAAATCCCCTTAATCTCTAATTTGGAACTAATGCCCCTCCAATCAATCTAGCCAATACTAGTGGGGGTGCATCAAATCTCCTCATAGCTCTTCATAGGTCCATCTCGACATCCTCGATGTTGTGATCATCATCTAGGAACACTCTCTCCAATGCAACCTCTCCAACATAATATCATATACCACCCTCACACTATTGATGGGGATCTTGAGGATCCTCCAAATATCCTCCAAGGTGATGGTGATCTCTCTCGTAGGCAAGATTAAAGCTAACCTCTCACCGTGCACCCTCTTGATCAAGGTTGTCATCATATCCCTTTGAGCCCAAATCTTTTGGTATAAATGTGATATTGCATAGTCCAATAGATTCCAAAAACGTGCGGTCTAGCTCATGTCCAATCCAACACTCAGTTGTAGCATAATAGAATGCCACTCTTTTGACATGACATGATCTAGTACAACTTGTGAAAATAGCACACACAATGTCAATCATATCTAAAATCAAAAAAGAAAAACCTAAGTCAACTAGCCCTAAAATCAAAAGTGCCAAATTACAATCACAGGAGGCCCATTATGTCAAATGTGCCACTTTAGAATTAAACATAATTTGATTTGTCAAATGTGCCAATTTGTCATCAAATTGCCAAATTATATGGGAATCTATCGAATCACATACAAATGTTTTCATCAAATGTGTAAAAATAACTTCAAATGTGCAAATTTACTATCAAATACACCAGTGATATCAAATATGCAATGGGAGGTTTCAATAATACAATTATGTCTTTTGGTGTATTTAACTTCCTACTTTTACATAGCATTTATGACACCTAGAACTACACCTAATGACCCAAGGTTTAGATATGTACTAGCTGAGGTGCTTTGGCTAGTCATTGGTGCTAACAAACTCACTCTACATGGTTTAGAGTTCTCAAAATCCTTGTCATCTCTACAACTACTTCGCACTCTAATGTCTTTGGTGCTTTTGAATCTTTGAACTAGGAGGATGCAAATGAATTGAAATTGACCATGATACATCTATATATAGGCATCCAAACCCTAATTTCCTCTCACATGTACCATCTTCCAATTTTTCTCTTTATCCCCCTATCCCTTTGAACCCATTCATTATCCAACCCAACCCATTTTTCATCCTCTTCTTCACTAAACCTATCCCATTACTTGTCATGAGCTCAACCCAAAATTCATTTTTTTCATTTAATCCCTTTAGGGGACAACCTATCATCTAGCCTTCATCCCTCAATTCACTAAGGCACATTGGGGTATATCATCACCTAAAATTTTTGGCCACTTTTTGAGCTATTTTGGGGCCTCTAAATTTTTATATCTAAATTTGAAGCTACATTGGAGAAATTTCTCATGACAAAAACTTTAATTTCTCCCAAACTGTGCAGGGTATTGAGGTGATTCTTTCACAACCAATTTTTTTTTTCAGCTTTGCTCCTTGGGGTAAATTTTCACGTCCATATGAGTCTATTTAGGCTGACATACTAAAAATAGTAAGTGCCTTTTTTTCACTATTTTTGGCACCTGACAGTCTTATACCCCTGAAGTGTCATCATGAGACTCAAAAAAACTATAGAAAATAAATAAAAACAATTTTTTGGGGTGATACAAGATTTCCCTACACCGCTAGATGCTCCTGCATCATAAATATATCATTCTTTTTTATTCCTCTAACTCTAAATTTAGTGAGTTGATGAAAAGCAACCTCAGTTCACTCTCACTCACTTCCACTTTATCTACCCATGCAGTCAATCATCTAATTCATGTAGCCACTTAACTCCTCAGGTCACAACCCCTCATCTTGTCACATGTCACGTGCATGTTACTCATGATCTCTCAAACATCATCATCCATTGATCTCACCTCACATACTACACCATTGATTTGATATCAATGAAGCTACAAAACATCCATCATTTAACCATTCAAAATCTCCACAGATTCAATGAATC
Organism: Sequoia sempervirens; assembly: GCA_007258455.2. Lineage (NCBI taxonomy): Eukaryota > Viridiplantae > Streptophyta > Pinopsida > Cupressales > Cupressaceae > Sequoia > Sequoia sempervirens. Next base: position 555,908,656 of record VDFB02000003.1, on the reverse strand, counting down.
TTGCATCCATACTATACTCAATTTTATACTGCTTTTTCTATCTAGGTTATGCTATCATATTGGCCAATCCACTTACATTTAAATTAGCATAATCGCATTCTACAGTGGAGTAAGACTAGGCATTTAGGTGGAGGTAAAGTAGTTTATTTTTATTTCATATTTGTGTGCATGTTTCATTGATGTAGGATATTTTGATTATTGAATTGAGCTTATTGTTATTTCATTATTTATCTTTCACACTCTTAAATATAATGTATATATAATTAAAAAATATTATTAAGTCATTTATATATAAATTATGTAATAATGTATACATTATATATAATCCTTTTAACTTTTATGTAAATAATTTTTTTTTAATTGTATTATAAACCTCTATATGTTTTTACTTTTAGGCACTCTTATATATATATATATAATATTTTTTAAATGAATAAATAAATTTGAAGTAAAAATTATATATATATATATGTATATATATATATGTATATATATATATGTATATATATATATATATATGTATATATATATATATATATATATGTGTATATATATGTATATATATATATATGTATATATATATATGTATATATATATATATATTTATTATATATATAGATAAAGGAAATATTATATATATTCTTATATAATATAGAAATAAAAGAATACTATTATATATACATATAAATTATTCATTGTTTATATAATATAAGTAATATTACTCCTAGATATATGAGAGTATTGTGTTATTTACATATATTCTTTTTATTAATGGGTAAATAAGTTTTAATGGAATCTCAAATTCAATTACATTGAAATGTTAGTAGAACATCAACTCACCCATATCAAAATAAAAATTTGAACTACAACATAATAATTTTCATGCAATAATAAGAAACCAAAAAATAATAGTCCAACTACCATTGGAAAGCACCCTAGCCAAATATACAGTGCCATACACCTATTTTCCTCCTTTAAACAATCATTTAAGATACATCTTTTTCAACTCTATTAAAGTTGGAGAGGAGGATGTTCTCCCCCATCACATCATTTTAAGTCACCTCATGTGTTGAGGAAGAAATTATACTTGAGGAAGTTGAATGCAACATATAATCTACCAATTGTTTAGCATCAAGAATCCCCACATAGCTCACTAACTAGGAAATGAGGCTAGATGGAATATGAGAAGCTTGCACTGATTCCTAACAAGTCCTTGTAGGGGTTAATGAAATAACTACAGTTTCATCATCCCTATAGAAAGCTACCTTAGGAGGAGCTTCCACAATCATATTATGATCCATTGATAGGGTGGTAGGAGCCTTGGCCACTAGATGGGTAGGAACACTAAGGGAATCCATAACCAAATGATCAGAGAGGGTATTGTGCCTCCAATTATTAGTGCTCACATTCTTATGACAATAATGTAGAAACTTTGAAGCAATATTTCCAATAAAAAAGCAGTATCTACATCTTAAAAGGGTTTCATGATGAAGTGGTTGTATCTACTTCCTATCCTCAACTATCAAGATGAACTCTCCATGAATAGCCTTAGGGATTTTTATGTCCACAAAATGAGAAAAGGTGGAGTGACCAATATTAATGTGTTTGAATCCAACTTAAAAAATGACCAATAATATTACCAATATCCCCAAAGAATTTGTGTTCCTAGAGTTGGTGAGAGAGGTAATCCAACCTTATCCAAATTGGCAAAACATTAAGAGATTCTATTATAGGGTTTAAGAAGGAAACCATAATTTAAAATAGATGGAGTGTTCACCCCACATCCACAACCAATGATTCGACTCCACCTCCACACATTTTGGAGAATGAAAATTTGAGATAAAGAAACTCTTGGCACAATGAAAATTTTCAATAACATCTTTGATGAGAGGCACCCAAGAATCAAAAACCCACTTAGACATGTCTAGGAGTGAAGGCCAAAAATTGTTAAATTTGTAAATAAGGCATTGATGAGCATACAAACCTTCATTTTTAACCACAACCAATGAGCATGAGAACAAGGAGGGTGAAATCCTTTCCATGTTGAGAATAAATCGACACATATGTTAGCAATACTACAACTAAAAATGCATAATCTTAAATATGATATTTTAAATAAGTAAAATAAATTTAAATAAAAATAATAATCCAAATCTATATATATATATATATATATATATATAATGTTGAGAGACACAACTATAAAGACACAAATAATTCTTAAATAAATAAAATAGTTTATATATATTATGTTGAGACGTAACTATAAAGAAGAAGGGGTGGAGTGTAATGACATGAGCATGTTAACAAAAAAATATTATCTTTAAAGATATTATGAAGATCATTTCTACATCAATAAAAAACTTTATAAAGTAAAAATAAAAAATAATTGTTCAATAATGAATGATATTTTTTAATAAGTGAAATTTAAATTTACATCCAAAAGTAAAATAATTCTTCCTAAACAATGTAATTCAATAAAATAAGTTTAATTAAAATAAAATAAAAAATAATTCTAAAGAAAAGTATAATAATTAATCTTCAAATAATTCTAAAGTAAAATATAATAATTCAATATTGATATTTATCATGTTTTTGACACAGATATATTTAAGATATTTATATTAGTTAAATAAAATAATTTTAATTTTTTTTGGTAAATAAAATAATCTAAATTTATAAATATATTATATTAGTATTTCTTTTTATCATGTGAATTATATTTTAATATAGTTAATTTCATTTAATTTAGTTGTATTAAAATATATTAATCATATTTAAAAAAATAAAATTTAAACGCATATTAGTAACCTACCTTCCCCGTGGATTTATAAAGAAACAAATGTTATTTGATAATAATTTAATTGTAATAATTGGATGTAAGCATTGGTTTTCGCTTTGTATGTAGGAAAATAGCGAAAGACCTACCCATGTAAATAAAGCCTTGGGAGGATAATAGTCGGTTATGAAATATCCTAACAAAGAATATTTCATGACTCCTCATTCTCTCTAAAAATGAGATTTTCGAATGAAATTTTGCAATCAAACAAGCTTTTCTAATACACATCCCAACAAGATAGATATTTTGAGGGAAGATGAAAATGATTTGTCATGGATGCTTCCTCATATTATTCACACAAAATGGTCCCTATCAATGGTTTCTTAATGTAGACAAGATCTATCAGCTCTGAATGAGGCTTTTGAACCATGGCACGTGAAAGGGGACCACTTATGACAGCTTGTCATGCAATTATCAAAAGTAAGGAATCCTGGGGGATGACATAGGATAATGATGGGAGTATAACACCCATTGATGTGATACATTTCAATTTGGTGTAAGGGTGACAAGTGTAGGGTGAAATGAAAATTAGGGTGATACCATTGATGTGATACATTTCAATTTGGTGTAAGGGTGACATGTGTAAGGGTACCAGGGGTAGGGTGAAATGAAAATTAGGGTCAAAATCTTTCCTTTCCAAAATGACTCTAACCACTCATAACAAACTATCAGTCTTGCATAGTGGACAAAATCAATTTATGGGAATCTCACATGAATTTGTCATTTCATGGGGTAGGGTCAACTTAAAAGTTTTGTGTGGGGACTTCATAGAAATATCAATTCAATTTATCAAAATCAACTAATTAATGCACTTAATTCTAAGAGCCTAGATTTTAGTAATAGATAATTGCAAATTTGACTGATAATCTCTCATACATTTTGGTTCATGTATAATGAGGAAACTTGATAAGTAGACACCATCATCATTGTTATATTTGAAGTTTAAGAGATCATGGTCTCGATATAATGAATTTGTTTTTACTAATTTAAGTACATAATATGTTAAACAACATTTATAGATATTAAAAAACAAAGTAGATGAGATTGATTAATTAATTGGTATGAATTGATTAAGGTTGATTTACAGAAGGAGAATTAGGTTTGTGAACATTAAAGTTGAAAGTTGATGGAAGGTGAATTATAATTGATGTCATGCTATAATGGAAGATTGATATTTAAAATGTTGAACTCAATAAAAAATTAAAGAGACTTGTAATTATTACAATTTGAGTTGAGGTCTTGAGATTTGATTGTACTTATAATTTCGTTCAACTAGTGTGATTTTATCTAGTTGACATAATTGCATCTTTTGTAGCAATAAATATTTGATACTAATATAAAGTGGTTTCCTAAATAATATCTAAATTTAAAGAAAATAGTGTAGTATCTAAGAAGCACTATTGGGAGTTTGTTATGTAAGGGTTCAAATTCCAAAATTCCTTACACCTTAGTTGGATCCATTGGATTGAGTTAATAATTGTAAAATAGAGAGAGTGGCAATGAATTCCATTATGTGGGATGACAATGGATGTCACTAAGCTAATCACTGATATCTTGCTAAAACTAAAAGAAAATTGATGAATGCCAATGTCCAAGGGTAAAAGTACAAACCCGTGTCACACTTTATAAAGAAATCAGCCAACAAAAGTAAAAATTCTCAACTTTGACCGCATAAAAGTGATCTTTATGTTTTGAATTTCAAAATGATGTAAACTAATGAAATGTAAAACTCTTGATGAGGTTTGTTCTTGTAATTTTTTAATTTTTTAAAATATGTTTTGATTTTTTTTTTAAAATTTAAGAGTAGATTTTGAATTGCTGAAAATTTTAGAAAAAAGTGACGTTGAGTTGACATAAACAAAATAGAAAACAATTTTATTTCCCTTGATTTTTTTCCTCCAAATCGATAACTTCAATATCCAGTGCATGAAAAAAATTTAAAAATTTTGATGTATATTTTCCTCAAAATAATGTGTTAAAGTCAAATGTATTAGAATTTGATAGTTTTCATTTGATGTCAACTATTATCTAATTTTATTTTTTATCATTTAAAAAATAAAATTATACCCTTTTAGAGAGGATTCTCTCCTCTTATGCACCATATTTTTCAAAATTTTAATATGTTTTAGTATTTTTTTTCTAGTTAGACTCGATTTTTATTTTAGCAAATTACTTGCATTATTTTAAAAAACTAACATATTAAAAATAATCAAAATATCAAAAAAATTATCTGGATTCTTGACTCCGAGCTCTATAAAAGGGTATTTTTACTTTTTTGAAAAAAAATATTTTGACTAAAGAAATATCATGTTCAAGTTGAAAATTTTAGATTTTTTGAAGAAATATGAGATGGTTGCCAACAAGGATGCCACATAAACAATTTCGGGTGAAAGGGTTTCAATCAAAACCCTTTTAGTAAAAAATATACATGCAAATTGAGTCAAATCAAAACCCTTTCACCCAGAATTTTATGTATATGGCACATTTGAACACCTCTTATCATCACATCCAAACCACACAAGCATATCTTCAACTGAAGAAATGTGGAGCACAACACTAAACACACCTCTATCACACTACACACTCTCTTATTCAAATTTTCTCAAAAGCACTTGGAAACCAAGTGAACTAGCTACATTGACAACACCACAAACACTTTCTCAACATATCTACAACATCTACAATACTTTCTCATTACAACAACCACTTCTCATCATGACCACACTAGAGATTACAACAATCTCCCCATTTGCAATACCAATAATCTCCCCATCTTCAACACCTGATCAATCACCACATTAGAGGTTGACATCAGTGACAACACTAATGGAAACATAGTACAACACATTCACTGCTGAAAATATTTCCAACACTACAACAATCTTCCTAACCATACTAGAGGTTGAGATCAATGTGACATCAAACCACAACACATCCACACTAGGGGTTGAACTATAACTCTTTCTTATGCAACACTCTTCAACAACTCCAATAATCTCCACACACTAGGGGTTGACATCAATGAAAACACCAATGAAAAAATCAATCTCCAACAATCTAGTAATTCTCCAACAATTCCCCCTTTGTCATTGATGGAAACACCAGCTCTGAAAAACCATCAATCGGCAAAGGCAACTCTACAATTCCAACACTCATACAACTCTCCCCCTTACTTTAGTCTCTCCCCCTAACTGGGACATTCCTTACACTTCTACCACTTTCTCAAGCTTTACTCTCTCCATGTTTTTTAGACTTTATATCTACGCCTTTGACATTAATGGAAAAGGGAAACAATCTCTCCCTTTGTCATGACTTGAAAGCTACACTTTAGGCAACACCAACACACCACTTTATCTCACACTTCTACACTCTCTCCATATCTTTCTCTCTACTAATCTTCTCCCCCTTAGGTGCACAAGATATTCTCCCCTTGACTTCACCAATTAAAACACACCACTACCTTCTCCCCCTAAGAGGTAGCCTTCATTAGTCTAAGACTAAGAATGTATCTTGAAATGCTCCCTAGATAGATGCACAATCTTATGCATCTAATTGAAGGAAGGGGGGGAAATCACCCCTAAATTCTAACAAAGATACTCAAATGTATCTTTTGGAAGATTCTTTGTGAAAATGTCCGCAACTTGATCCTGTGTAGGCACATACTCTAGCTTCACCTCATTATCTATAACTTTCTCTCTTAGAAAGTGATACCGGATAGAGATATGCTTTTTCCTTGAATGTATTACTGATTTTTTTGAAATATTGATAACACTTGTATTATCACATAAGATAGAAATAGGTTCATCATATGAAAACATGATATCCTTCAATGTCCGCTTCATCCACAACACTTGTGTGCAACATGATGATGTTGTAATATATTCTACCTATGTAGTAGATAATGACATTGAATCCTACTTCTTACTCAACCAAGAAACTAACCTTCTTCCAAGAAATAAAGAACCTCCACTTGTACTTCTTTTGTCATCTACACAACCTGCCCAATCTACATTTGTATATATGCACTCAAAGAGAAATTGGTAGCCTTAGGATACCATAGACCAAAATTTGGAGTTCCATTCAAGTATTTGAATATCCTTTTAACTGTTGCCACATGTGATTATCTAGGATCTTTTTGAAATATTGCCACAAGATAAACTACATGCATGATACTTGGTCTAGTAGCAGTAAGATATAACAATCCACCAAACATTGATCTTACTTTCACTGATATGTCTTAGGAAATTCATCACTTTTTCTCAACTTGCAACCAGTAACCATGAGAGTACATACTGGTTTAGAATCCTCCTTTCCAAACTTCTTCAACATTTCCTTTACATACTTTGACTATGAAATGAAAAATCCTTTTTTTGATTGACTGATTTGTAACCCAAGGAAGAAATTCATCTATCCAAACATTGAAATCTCAAAATCTTTTTGCATCTGGTCTACAAATCCCTTACACATACCTTCATTCACTCCAAATATTATGTCATCAACATACACAACCACAATCAGGATCTAATCTCCCTCAACCTTGAGGTAAAGATTGCTATCTACAATACCCTTTTTGAATTCTTATTGTAATAAGTATCTATCTAAGCTTCCATACCAAGCTCTAGGAGCTTGTACAATGCTTTCTTCAATCTACATCTACCATATCAACATCTTCTGACAATGAAAAACCTTCATGTTGTTCAATGTAAGCCTCTTCTTCCAAATCACCATTCAAGAATGCAGACTTGACATCCATCTAATACACCTTGAAGTCTTTATGTGTTGCAAAATCCAAAAATATTCTAATGGCTTCCATTCTTTCCACTAGGAAAAAGTATCTTCAAAATGTATTCCTTTCACTCGTGAGTAGCCCTTACACACAAGCCTAGCCTTGTTTCTAAATACTTTTACATTCTCATTTAGTTTGTTTCTGAAAACCCATTTAGTTCCTATCACATTCTTGTTTGTTGGTCTTGGGACCAATTCCCTAGGGTGATCCCACAAAACTGGTTTACAATTCCATTGAGGAAGGAAAATTGCAAAAACACCCCCATGAAGAAAAATTCAAATTTTAGAGGGTTCACACGAATGGGGGGTTTTCTCTAACCTAGAAGGTGTTCACTTGAACACCCCTTTGAGCGAACCCTCTTTAATGATGGAACCCACTTTTTGCATGTTGTCCAAAATGGAAACAAAGGGAAATTTTGAAAAAAGGGGTTCACATGAACCCCCCTTCGAGCGAACCCCCTTTCGCTTGAAGGTTCAAGGGGGGTTCAAGCGAAACCCCATTTTCCCCCTTCTCCCCCTCTTGCACCAAACTTCTGCAAAAAAAAATCTTTCGAAGCTCAAGTTGAGGATGAAACTGGAGGAGACTTCACAGACCCAATTGCATGATGGTAGTCCTTGAAATGATTTATCCATTGAATATAATTTTAATATGTTTTGGTTTTACTATGTATTTTTTTTAGTTTGATTAAACATAGGTTTTTCACCTAAAATCAAGCTCTTTAGTCTACACATGTGGAAAAATAGCAGATTATAAAAAAAAATTGAAAAATATCAATGCACTAGATATTGATGTCCTTGATCCAACAAAAAAAAATTGAATTTCGATACATACAAAAAAATTTATGCATTAATAGCAAGTAAATCATGTCTAAATTGTAACTAGTTTGAATTTGACACTTAATTAAAAAAAACAATATTCAATGAAATACTATTAAACCAATTCCATGGACTAGATATCATAGTTACAAATCTAAATTTGAAAAAATTAGAATTTTATCCTTCATAGAAAAAAAGTTACGTGTTAGCAAGTAACGTCACTCTTTAAAAATGGTGTTTACTGTTAAAAACAAGTTTTTGAAGGAGATAGAAAAAGAAGTGCAATCTAATTCCAAAATTTTTGAAAAAATATATTTAGAATCTACAGATAAAATGTCACAAATCACTAGTTTGCATCAGCTTAAAATTTCTCACGGTTTAGCTGCTATAGGTGCCCGAAAGTGAAGATTTAGTTAAAAAAAATCAGTTCAATGTCCAGTTTGGCCAAAAATTGTAAACTAGTATTGTGGGATCACCCCCCAGTCCGATTCTTCTCAATTTTTCTTAACTCTTCTTCCATAGCTTTGATTTAATTCTCATCCTTGCATACTTCAACTACTATTGTAGGTTCTACTTCTGAAAGTAAACAAAGGTTTGCCTATTCCTCTATCATAGTGGCTTTTCTCCTTATCAATACACCTTTTCTCTTATCTCCAATGATTTGATCTTCAAAATGATTCTTCTACACATACTTAGGAGTCTTAGGTATCCTTTTTAGAGCTTCTTCCTCTTTAACTTCCATCTCTTTTTCTTTCTCTTCTTTTTCTTCTTCACTGCAAGGGGTTTCATCAGTTTCATATCCTTCTATTAACACAAAAATTTGATGTGGTTCTTCATCTACTTCGACATTTGCACTTTCAACTATATTCTTTATCCTTTTACTATCGCATTGGTAAGCCTTTCTTTTTTCTTCATCTACTTCGACATTTGCACTTTCAACTATATTCTTTATCCTTTTACTATCGCATTGGTAAGCCTTTCTTTTTTAGAATATCCAAGGAGGATTCCTTCATTAGATCTTGCATCAAACTTTTGTCAATTTTTTTCATCTCTTCTAATATAGCATTTTCTTCCAAACACTCTAAAATATTTCACAGTAGGAGGTTCTCCATAGCATAACTCATAAGTAGCCTTTGAACTGTGCACTCTTTCTTTCCCTCTATTAAGTATGTACTCTATAGTATGAATTGCTTCTCTACAATAGACATCTGGTAGATTTTCTTCCTTCATCACGGTTCTTGTTGCTTCTTGAATTGTCATATTATTCTTTTCCACAACTCCATTCTACCGAGGAGTCCTAGGAGCAGATAAGTGTCTCTTTATTCCATGATCTTCACAAAAACTATTAAAATCATTGGAGGTGAACTCACCACCTTTGTCAGACCTCAAGCACTTTAATTATTTTCAAATTTATTTCATTCTCAACCATAGATTTAAATGTTTTAAAATTATCTATAGCTTCTGATTTTTTTTTGAGAATATTCACCTATGTCATCTAGAATAATCATCAATTAACAACATAAAATGCCTATCACCTTGAGAGCTTCTTATTCTGGTAGGTCCACATAGCTATGTATGCACCAAATCCAAAGGCCTTGTAGTAGAATGTTCTTTAGTTTTGAACCTCTTCTTGTTTTGCTTTCCAAACCAACACTCTTTGCAGATTGCATTGATAGGATTTGTAATTCTTGGTAGATCTCTCACAAAATTAGTAGAATTGATCTTTACTAGGATATAAAAGTTAATGTGACCCATTCTTCTATGCCATAGCCAACTTTCATTGATTTGTGACAAAAAGCACTTAACACCACCACCTTTGAGCTGATAAACATTTCCTTTTGTCCTTGTACCTACAACAACCAAAGTTTTAGAGCTTCCTTTTCTGATTTTGAACAACCATCATCTTGAAACACCAAGTTATATCCTCTACTACACATTTGTCCTACACTGAGAATATTATGTCAGAGACCCTTGACATAAAAAACATCATCTATTTTATTCTTACCATCAAAACTAATTGAACCTTTTCCATAGATCTTAGCAGATGTATCATCACCAAACTTAACAAGACCACCATCATAATTCTAAAGTTTAAAAAACTTAATCTCTTCACCTATCATATGATTTGAGCATCCACTATAAATTATCCAGTAGTTTCTCTCTTCCCTTGCATGAAAAGCATTCACCATAGTTCCTTCAACCTTGTGACCTATTTTTGGAGCACTTTCCTTCACACATCTTTCAATACTAATAGAATTAGTTCCAAAATTTAGAGCCATGAACAAGAATTCATCACTATCCTCATCATGATAGTATGATTCCTCATTATTAGATAGACCATTGTCTTTTCCAACATAATAACTCTTCTTGATAGATTTACCTTTATGATCCCTATGTTTATCATTTGCAACTTTGATTGGATATTTAGAAGAATAATGACCTATATTTCCACAATTGAAACACTTAAAGGGTAACTCACCTTTGTATTTTCCTGTGCCCTTTTTCAGTCTCCTTACAAAATTTGCTTCTACCTCATCAAGATCATCTAGATCTGATTCATCGTCCTTCTCTGCCTTGCTAACTTTAAAGGAAATTTCTTTCTTTGTAGCATCTTGACCAAATTATCTCAATTTATAAGAAATTAAAGCATCAAACATTTCATATTTCGAATATTGATCTAAATTTTGAGCTTCCTCAATAGCAAAATATTTATAACTATAAGATTTAGGAAGAGTTATCAATACCTTTTTTATAACTTCACTTTCTTCTAGCTTACCACCAATACCATTGATGGCATTAACAACTCCATCCACTCTAAGCATGTAAGATATAATGTCTTCATCTTTTGACATCCTTAGGTTTTCAAATTTGGATTTGAAATTCTACATATTTACTTGCTTGACCTTATCATATCCTTGATAAATGCTCTTCAACTTCACCCAAACCTCTTTAGCAGTTTTACGACTTATCACCTTTCCAAGTTCAGAATCATAAAGACCACTCAAGCTATCATTCCTTGCTTTTCCATTATTCTCATAATCCTTGACCTCATCATCACTTGTCGAACCATTAGAAGGTATAGTATATCCATTTTCAATTGACCTCCAGACTCCAAACCCTATAGAGACAACAAAGGCTTCCATCCTAAATTTCTAGTAAGCATAATTTGTTCCATTGAACATAGGAGCTTTAACACCCTTCCTGTGCATCATTCAGATCTACCTCAAGTGGTTAAGCTTCCTCCAAGGAACCTCAACTTTGATACCAATTTTTAGACACACAAGACAACTGAGAAGGAGGGGGTGAATCAATTTTACATTAAAACATTCAATCCATCATTAACTTTCAAACCCTTATCAATCTTTAAACCCGTATTAAGCATTAGCAGATTATAAACATATGAAACAACATAT
>VDFB02000003.1:555886629-555896703 GCA_007258455.2 Sequoia sempervirens | reverse complement strand
TTCATTTCAATGTCAAATGCCAACTTGTCTCTAGTTTCATCATTTGTTCTATCTTCATCATGGATTCTTCGAACTCTTTTTCCAATCTATTTAACTCTTGCTTCAACTCAACAATCTCTTTGTCCATCTTCTCTTGCCTTTTCCTCTTCTTTCTTTCCTCTTCTACCTTCTCAAATTCTCCATCTTTCAATAAGTCTCTCCTTGCTCCACAACTCACTTTTCTCAACTTTCTCACCCTCACCTAGGTTCTTTCCACTCATCCTCAACCTAGTCTTTTGGCCACCAACCAAGTTCTCTTCTCAACCTGCATACAACCACAACACAACACCAAACACAAAACCACAACTACAACTCACCAGCCCAAATATTTCCTAGGCTCTAATACCAATTTGATGTATATCTAGGAGGATTCAACAACACATCTCACAAACCTTCAACAATAATTCAAAACAATCTTTGTATAACACATGTTGTTAAGCATTCTATATCACACTGGAAACATAACTATGGCAGCCCACAATTTAATGCAACGAACAGTCATTAATAACTTCCACAAAAAAATTAATAAATCCAATCTCTCTATTGGGATTGAAGACAACATATTTATACACCTTTCCTCCAATTTTTATGAAGATCCAACGGTGGAAAAGAAAGTTACTGCATTTTTTCCCAAAACTACAAACCCTAGGTAGGGTTTAGACCTGCCCTCACAAAATGGTCATAACTTATTCAAATATTAATGAAATTTGATGAGACTTGAATAAAATGAAATTATATTCACATGGAAACAAAATAAAATTAGTTTCAAATCCAAAATATAGACTTTACAATATGTACCATCACATTTTTTAGACTGTAAATTCTACACAATATTGTTAGAATAGGGAAGTCTCACCAAAATAATAATTTCTTCCACAAAACTCAATAAAATTCAATGAGAAAAAAATAATTGGAAACTAGAAATAGAGATATTTCCATCCATATATGATACTCCATTATTTGTGTCCATACCAGGCCCTACAAAGCACAACTTCAGCCTAGAAACAATGTAAAAATCAGAAAATGCACACAAAATTTGAGGTTGTCATTCATCAAACTTCAAAAATAGTGTCTCCAACCCCCAATTCAAGTTTTGGAGGGTTTATTTATACATTTCAACCAAACCCAACTATTTTCAACCACCTTTTGATTAGTTTGTTGAAAAAACACCTTAATGACACTTTTTGACAAGTTGCTTGATAACTTTCTTGAGCAACTTTTACAAATTTTACAATATGGAACAACTTTAAACATTATTTGAAAAATAACTTAAAATATGACTTCCTAAGACTTAAAAACCTCTAAAATGGTTTGAAAAACCTTATTATAAGACCCAATACACAAAATAAAGCAACTATTTACAAATGGCCTCATGGAGGCAAGAAATCAAACAAGTGCTCCTACACCAAACTCCTGGGGGAAAAATAATTCGAGCCCCTTTGAATTGTCTTCTTCTTGATCTTCCAATTTCTTTGCACTTTTTCCATTATATTTTTAACCTTATTTTTTTCTTCTTAAATATGTTGCACCTTAACCTGCAATTTTTTTCTTGTCCAAAATATTAGCAACATAAAGAAATGAAATATGGCTTCTACCACAATACCTCTATCTTTCTTCAACTCTTTATAGGTTTCCAAACGAAATTCATCCTTGATCATTTTTTCTTCAAATATTGACACCAACTCAATATCTTCTCCCTCTAAAATCAGGTTCTTCATCTTAGCTTCTTCTTCATCTTCATGCTCAGGAACATCTTTGTCTTCATCTAAGAATTTTTCATGTGCATCTTCATATGCTTCTTCATCCTCTTTCATCTTCTTGTGTCTTCTTTTCACAATATTATTTATAGGAAAAACCATCTTTATTTTCAATGTCAAATGCCAACTTTTCTCTAGTTTCATCATTTGTTCTATCTTCATCATGGATTCTTCGAACTCTTTTTCCAATCTATTTAACTCTTGCTCCAACTCAACAATCTCTTTGTCCATCTTCTCTTGCCTTTTCCTCTTCTTTCTTTCCTCCTTTGCCTTCTCAAATTCTCCATATTTCACTTTTATCAACTTTCTCACCCTCACCTAGTTCATTTCCACTCATCCTCAACCTAGTCTTTTGGCCACCAACTAAGTTCTCTTCTCAACCTACATACAACCACAACACAACACCAAACACAAAACCACAACTACAACTCACCAGCCCAAATATTTCCTAGGTTCTGATACCAATTTGATGTAGAGCTAGGAGGATTTAACAACACATCTCACAAACCTTGAAAAATAATTCAAAACAATCTTTGTATAACACATGCTATTAGGTATTTTATATCACATTGGAAACATAACTATGGCAGCCCACAATTTATTGCAACGAACATTCATTAATAACTTCCACAAAAAATTAATAAATCCAATCGCTCATATGGGGTTGAAGCCAACATATTTATAGACCTTTCCACCATTTTTTATGAAGATCCAACAGTGGAAAATAAAGTTATTGCATTTTTTCCCAAAACTGCAAACCCTAGGTAGGGTTTAGACCTTTCCTCACAAAAATGGTCATAACTTATTCAAAAATTAATGAAATTTGATGAGACTTGAAGAAAATGAAAGTAGATTCACATGGAAACAAAATAAAATTGGTTTTAGATCCAAAATATAGACTTTACAATCCATACCATCATATTTTTAAGATTGTAAATTCTGCACAATATTGTTAGAATAGGGAAGTCTCACCAAAATAATCATTTCTTCCACAAAACTCAATAAAATTAAATGAGACAAATATATTTGGAAACTAGAAATATATATATTTCCATCCATATATGATACTCCATTATGTGTGTCCATACCAAGCTGTACAAAGCACAACTTCAGCCTGGAAACAATGTAAAAATTAGAAAATGCACACAAAATTTGAGGTTGCCATTCATCAAACTTCAAAAATAGTGTCTCCAACCCCCAATTCTAATTTTGGAGGGTGTTTTTATACATTTCCAACAAAAACCAACTATTTTCAACCACCTTTTGATTATTTTTTTGACAAAACAACTTAATGACACTTTTTGACAAGTTGCTTGATAACTTTCTTGAGCAACTTTTACAATTTTTACAATATGAAACAACTTTAAAAATTATTTGACAAATGACTTAAAATATGACTTCATAAGACTTAAAAACCTCTAAAATGGATTTATAAACCTTATTATAAGACCCAATACACAAAATAAATTAACTATTTACAAATGGCCTCATGGAGGCAAGAAATCAAACAAGTGCTCCTACACCAAACTCCCAGGGGGAAAAGAATTCAAGCCCCTTTGAATTGTCTTATTCCTAATCTTCCAATTCCTTTGCACTTTTTCCTTTTTATTTTTAACCTTATTTTGTTCTTCTTCAATATGTTGCACTTTAATCTGCAATTTATTTCTTGTCCAAAAGATTAGCAAAATAAAAAAATAAAATATTGCTTTTACCACAATACCTCCATCTTCAAATTCTCCATCTTTTAGCAAGTCTCTCCTTGCTTCACAACTCAATTTTCTCAACTTTCTCACCCTCACCTAGGTCCTTTCCACTCATCTTCAACCTAGTCTTTTCACCACCAACCAAGCTCTCTTCTCAACCTACATACAACCACAACACAACACCAAACACAAAACCACAGCTACAACTCACCAGCCCAAATCTTTCTCATACTTATATACCAATTTGATGCAGAGCTAGGAGAATTCAACAACACATCTCACAAAACTTCAACAATAATTCAAAACAGTCTTTGTATAGCACATGCTATTAAGCATTCTATATCACATTGGAAACATAACTATGGCAGCCCACAATTTAATGCAATGAACATTCATTAATAACTTCCACAAAAAAATTAATAAATCCAATCACTCTAGTGAGATTTAATACAACATATTTATAGACCTTTCATCCAAATTTTATGAAGATCTAACGGTGGAAAAGAAAGTTATTACATTTTCTCCCAAAACTGCAAACCTTAGGTAGGGTTCAGAGCTGCCCTCACAAAAATGGTCATAACTTATTCAAATCTTAATTAAATTTGATGAGACTTGAAGAAAATGAAATTATATTCACATGGAAACAAAATAAAATTAATTTCAGATCCAAAATATAGTCCTTACAATCCATAACATCACATTTTTTCAGACTATAAATTCTACACAATATTGTTAGAATAGGGAAGTCTCACCAAAATAATCATTTCTTCTACAAAAATCAATAAAATTCAATGATACAAAAATAATTGGAAACTAGAAATAGATATATTTCCAACAATATATGATACTCCATTATTTGTGTCCATACCAAGCCGTACAAAGCACAAGTTTAGCCTAGAAACAATGTAAAAATCAGAAAATACACATAAAATTTGAGGTTGCCATTCATCAAACTTCAAAAATAGTGTCTCCAACCCCCAATTCGAGTTTTGGAGGGTGTCTTTATACATTTCCAACCAAAACCTGCTATTTTCAACTACCTTTTGATTAGTTTGTTGACAAAACACCTTAATGACACTTTTTGACAAGTTACTTGATAACTTTCTTGAGCAACTTTTACAATTTTTACAATATGGAACAACTTTAAACATTATTTGACAAATGACTTAAAATATGACTTCCTAAGACTTAAAACCCTCTAAAATGGTTTGATAAACCTTATTATAAGACCCAATACAGAAAATAAAGCAACTATTTACAAATGGCCTCATGGAGGCAAGAAATCAAACAAGTGTTCTACACCAAACTCCCTGGAAAATAATTCTCGAGCCCTCTTAAATTGTCTCTTCTTGATCTCTCCACCCTTTGCACTTTTCCATTATATTTTTAACCTTATTTTTTCTTTCTTAAATATGCTTGCACCTTAACCCTCGCACTTGTTTCTTGTCCAAAATATTAGCAACATAAAGAAATGGAATAGCTGGTGTGAACATCCATTGTCAATCACCTATTGTCAATCACATGACTAATAAATGTTGTGAGATTTGGTGATAACATAGCTGGTGTGATCCGTGGAAAAGGTTGCATTTCTTTTGATGGTAAGAACAATACTGATGATGTCCTATATGTGGAAGGTCTGAAGCATAATATTTTGAGAGTTGGACAGAAGGTTGATAAGGGTTACAATCTTCAGTTCAAGGATGGAAATTGTAGAATATTGGGGTGTTCCAGAAATGTGACGTACCGAAGTACAAAAAATAAGAGGTAAATATCTTTCATCTAGGTAACGTCGCTAGTGTTCTGTGTGGATTGCCTGCTGATGAAAGTTAGTTGTGGCATAGAAGAATGTGTCATGTTAATTTTGATAATATTTTCAAGATAATTTCAACGAAGGTTGTGAGAGATCTTCCTAAGTTGGTAAAGCCTACTAATGCCATATGCAAGGAATGTCAGTTGGGGAAGCAAACTAGAATTTCATTTCAAAGCAAATAGTATAATTCAAATGAATTGTTGGAGCTAGTACATGCTGATTTGTGTGGTCCTTCTAGAGTCTGAAGTTTACAAGGGTACAGGTATTTCATGTTGCTTATTGATGATTGTTCAAGAATGATGTGGGCTACTTTCTTAAGGGAGAAATCTGAAGCTCTAGAGAAGTTCAAGATCTTTAAGGCTATGGTTGAGATGGAGAATGGTCTGAAATTCTCCCAGGATCTGGATGAGGGGGTAGGTGAATTCACTGGATGAGTTTAATTACTTTTGTGAAGTGCATGGGGTAAAGAGACAATTATCTGCCTTGGGGACCCCTCAACAAAATGGAGTTGTAGAAAGGAAGAACAAGATAGTTCAAGATGTTGCTAGAACTATGATGCTGGAAGGAAATGTTTCTCATATCTATTGGAGAGAAACTGTGAGTACTATTGTTTACATCCTCAACTGGGTACAAGTCAAAGGTGATACTAGTAAGATCCCTTTTGAGCTATGGACTGGTCATAAGCCTACTATTAAATATTTCAAAATATTTGGGAGTAAATGTTATATCAGAAGAGATGAAGATTTAGGAAAGTTTGATGTGCTAGAAGTGATGAAAGGAATCTTTTGGGGCCATTCACTAAAAGCAAGGCCTACCGGAAGCTACAATAAGAGATTGAAGAAAATGGTTGAAAGTGCAAATGTTAAGGCTGATAAAAACATAGCCAAAACCATCCGCAATCCCATGGATAAGGATTATGATGACTGTAATCGATAGTACAAAACAAAGGAAGGCAAGTTCAAACTTCAAATCAAGTTCAAATAATTTTGATGAATCAAGAAGATCAAGAGGAAGGAGAAAATAGTGGAAGTGTAGAAGAGAGAACACAAGAGTCTGAAGCTCAAGAGCGTCCTAAGACTCTGAGGTATGTAAGATTAAATCATTCATAAGATCGATTATTGGTGATAAGAACAAAGGTGTCCAGATTTTAGGAAGAGAAAGATTGCACAAGAATACTATTAGATTTTTCCAAGATTGAGTCACTAATGTGGAATTAAGCATGTAAAGATGAATATTGGGTTGAAACAATGAAAGAAGAGCTACAACAAATTAAGAAGAATGATACATGGATTCTTGTTCCTAGACCTAAGGATAAAAATGTCATTGGAACTAAATGGGTCTTTAGAAACAAACTAAATGAGCAAGGTGAAGTGGACAAAACAAAGCGATTCGGTGCGTGTATGGATATTCATAGATGGAAGGAATCTGATTTTGAAGATACTTTTTCCCCCTGCTAGAATTGGAGGATTGTTTCTTTGCTTACAAAGACTACAAGGTTTATCAGATGGATGTCAAGTCAACATTTCTAAATGGCGAGTTGGAAGAAGAAGTGTATGTTGATCAACTAGATGGATTTCAGTTGACTGATCAGGCAGATATGGTTTGTCAGTTGAAGAAAGCACTGTATGGACTTAAGCAAGCCCCCAAGAGCATGGTATGCCAGATTGATAAGTATTTGTTGAAACTTATATTTAACAAAGGCAATTAACGATAGTAATTTGTATTTTCCCCAAGAATGATGGATAAAGAGATTTGATCGGTGGAAGTTTTGTTGATGATATCATTTTGGAGGAGGAGATGATGGGTTTGTACGAATTTTTCTAAATGAGATGTAGAGTGAGCTCTGAGATGCCAATGATTGGAGATGAAATTCTTTTTGGTATTGCAAATTACTCAGTTAGAAAAAGGGCTCTTCCTATCGCAGTCCAAGTATGTGAAAGAATTGTTGAAGAATTTTAGCATGGAATATTCAAAGACAGTTGGTACACCCATGGTGAACAGATATAATTTGACAATAGATGATGATTCTTCAAAGGAAAATCAAACTAGATACATATCAATGATTGGTGCATTGTTGTATTTAACTCAAACTAGGCCTAACATTATGAATGTTGTATGTATTGTTGCAATATTTCAAGCTGATCCTAAAGAATCTCATGTGACTGTTGTGAAGAGAATTTTAAGATACTTGAAGGGAACAGTTGATTTTAGCTTGTGGTATCCTAAAGATGATGATCTTACTTTGAGTGCCTTTACTAATGTTGATTGGGCTAGTGATGTAAATGATAGAAAAAGTACTAGTGGTGGTGCATTTTTCTTGGGAAAGAAGTTGATCTCATGGTTAAGTATAAAACAAAATTCCATTTCTTTATCTACTACAGAGGCCAAATACATTGTTGCTGCTAACAATTGTACTCAAGTATTATGGATGAAGTAGATGTTGAAGGATATCAAAGTTGTGTATGATGAGCCTATAGCTATATTCTGTGATAATTCAAGTACTATTAACATTTCTAAGAATTTGGTGTTGCATTCAAAGACCAAGTATATATCTATTAAGTTTCAGTTTTTGAGAGAGAAGGTGATTGAAAAGGAAGTCAGACTGGAGTATGTTCCTACTAAGGAGAAAATTGTAGACATCTTTACCAAGTCGTTGCCTAAGGATACTTTTGAGTATCTTAGAGGGAAGTTAGGGGTGATTACCCCTCCTAATCAGAAATAAGATGCATTTCATTGCATCAGTCTGTGATTTTCATATTCATATCTTGATCTCGATTGATGTTGTGGTGGTTGCTACTCAGGGGGAGTAGTCAGATGATTCAAATGTTTAGATATGTCGTTCAGAGCTTAGAGATATTTTTCATTGATTTCAAAGGGGGAGAAAATAAATTTGAAAAACTTTATGGGGAGAAGAACCTTATGAGGAGAAAAGTCATGTGGAAGATTTAAGGAGAAAAGAGTTAGAACCTAAGGGGGAGTAAGTGTTGGAGATAGTTGCCTTAATGGTGTTTTTCACATCATGTGTTGCCATCAATGCCAAAGGGGGATATTTTTGAATTTTGTGGTCATGTTGTTGATATGTGGTTGCCATTGATGTCAACACTGTTAGCATTTATGCATTAGAAATTGTATATGTCAAGGATATTGAGAAAATTGTAATGAAATGAGTTGTAGGTTGTCAGTGGTGAAGTGAAGTTCAGTCTGTCAATGATTTCAGTACGTTGATGATTAGAGGTTCTGGACTAAAGGTTTTCTTGTCTAGTATATCTAGTATATTCATGTTGAGTTTTAGATATCCGTGTGAAGATTTTATTGAGTTATGAAGATTTGTATTCTAACAATCTTTTTGTTACTTTGGTTTGTGTTCCTAAATGCAGATGATGTGATTTCAGTTAGTTCAGTTGTTGTGGATATTTCTCTGGTGATTCATGATGTTTTTGGATGTTTCTAGATCATGCTTTATCTGTGTTGCATGTCCACATTGATCGTTGTGCTCGCAATTTCTCATTTTCTCTTGCATGTTCATGTTTTTCATGTTCTTCGCCAACAAGGTGTTTGTAGCATGTTGTGGATCTTCAAAGAATAATTTTTTAAGGTGGCTCATGTTCGAAGATATTATTTTGGGTCTTCACTAAGTTGTGACTGGCCTTGGTTGATTCACATTAATAATTGTTATTGATTTGGGCTGACAGTTTATATTCATTTTATTATTTTCATTAAATTCGGCATGTAGTGGTTTAATTTCTTGTTGTGGATATATATAAGCAATGGTTTATTTCATTTGAAGTATGTTGAATTTGTTTGTATGCGAATAATGTTCTAAATCATTCAAAAGTAGAGTAGAGTGTGAAGAAGAGTGAAGAAGTATTCATGTGCTTAACTGGAACTATGATCAGGCAATATCAAATGCTATTTTATTAGTTCAAATCCCTACGGATGTAATCCGAATCTTTTTGTAAGACAATGTGTCTTCCTTTGGGCAGTAAGCCTTGTTGTAATTGAGCAGTGAGCTCTAGGCAGTGCACCTAAATTCATGTGCATTCCCCACTCATACTTCTTTATACTTTTAACAAGGTCTAATCTTATGGACTGACCTCCACCATGGTTTTTTCCCTAACAGGGTTTCCACATAAAAAAATCTTGGTGTTATGTGTGTTTCTGATGTGTTGATGATTTATTCTTTCATGGTTAATAATCATATCTGAGAATAAGCTTGATAAAGTTAATAAGTTTTAAATTTCTGGGACAATTGATTCACCCCCCGCCTCTTAGTTGTCTTCCCTTGTGTTTCCAACAAACACATGCCAGTGGAGGTGGTCATCGAAGTTTCACTCAGGTAATATAGACTATTTATAATTTTAAAATTAAAAAAATATATTTCATAATTGAATAATGTTTAATGACTTGAAGGTTCTAAATATTTTTTAAGTATGATTTGTACTTTTTAATTAATTTGGTTTTAGGTTGTTATGCACTTCATAATCTATGAATTCCATTTGTTCATGTTTTCAACCTCCAAAAATATAGGTATTGGAATCACTAGCTTGTAGCATACCATTTCACTATTATCCTCCTAACTGTCATCACTAGCTTGTAGCGGACCATCTCTCTACTCACTATTGGGCTCATGAATGTTTCTTAGGATATTGATATTATTACTACCCTTTCCTATGTTGACTATACTTATCATGATGACTATTTTATTGCATTCATGTTATGGTTGTAGACTTTCATTTATACCTTTGAATTTCTTGATATCATAGAG
>VDFB02000003.1:555875247-555886529 GCA_007258455.2 Sequoia sempervirens | reverse complement strand
GGTTGAGGGTTTGAGGGTTGAGGGTTGAGGGTTGAGGGTTGAGGGTTGAGGGTTGAGGGTTTAAGGTATTAGGGTGGAGGGTTGAGGGATTAGGGTTTAAGGTATAGTATTGAGGGCTGATGATTTAGGGATAGGTTTTAAGGTTTGAAGGTTGAGGGTTAAGGGATTAGGGTTTAAGCATTGGGGGTTTAAGGGTTAATGGTTTAGGGTTTAAGGGTTGAGGATTTAAGGGATTAGGGTTTAATGTATAGGGTAGAGGGGTGAGGGTTGAGGGTTGAGGGTTTAAGCTTTTAGAGTTGAGGTACTAGGGTAAAGGATCAAGGGTTTATGGTTTAACATATATGGTTGATGGATTAGGGTTGAGGGTATAATGTATAGGGTAGAGGGTTGAGGGTTGAGGTTTGAGAGTTGAGGGTTGAGGATTGAGGGTTTAGGAATAGGGATTAGGGTCGAGGGTTGAGGGATTAGGGTTTAAGGGTAGATGGTTGAGGGATTAGGGTTTAAGGTATAGGGTTGAGGGTTGAGGGTTGGGGGTTTAAGGTTTTAGGTTTGAGGGTTTAAGGGTTGAGGGTTGAGGGTTGAGGATTTAAGGGATTTGGTTTTAAGGGATTGCAATTTTAGGGTTGATGGTTTAATGGTTGAGGGTTAAGAGATTAGGGTTTAAGGTATAGGGTTGAGGGATTAGGGCTGATGGTTTAATGTATAGGGTAGAGGGTTGAGGGTTGAGGGTTAAGGGTTGAAGGATTAGGTTTGAAGGTTTAGGGTATAAGGTTGAGGGTATAGGGATTAGGGTTTAGGGTTGAGGGTTTAATGTATAGGGTAAAGTGTTTAAGGGTTGAGGGTTGAGGGATTATGGTTTAAGGGTTGAGGGTTTCGGGATTAGGGTTGAGGGTTGAGGGTTGAGGGTTTAAGGTATAAGTTATAAGGTTGAGGAAAGGTTGAGGGTCTAATGCATATGGTAGATGGTTTATAGTTGAGGGTTGAGGCATTAATGGTTTAAGGGTTGAGGGATTAGGGTTGATGGTTTAATGTATAGGATAAAGAGTAGAGGGTTAAGGGTTGAGGATCAAGGGTTTAAGGGTTTAAGTGTTGAGGGTTTAATGGTTTAAGTGTTCAGGGTATAGGGTTGATGGTTTAGGGTTGAGGGTATAGGGTTGAGGGATTAGGGTTGAGGGTTGAGGGTATAGGGATTAGGGTTGGGGGTTGGGGTTTTAATGTATAGGGTAGAGGGTTTAAGGTTAAGGGTTGAGGGAATAGGGTTGAAGGTATAGGGTTGAGGGATTAGGGTTGAGGGTATAATGTATAGTGTAGAGGGTTTATAGTTGAGGGTTTAGGGTTGAGGGATTAAGGGTTTAAGGGTCAAGGGTTTAAGGGTTGAGGGTTGAGAGATTAAGGGTTTAAATTATAGGGTAAAAATAGGGTTTAGGGTTGAGGTTTAATGCATAGGGTAGAGGTTGGTTAAGGGTTGAGGGTATAGGGTTTAATGGTTTAAGGAGGGTATATGGCTTAAGGGTTGAAGATTGAGTGATTAAGGGTTTAAGGTAGAGGGTAGAGGGTTGAGGGTTGAGGGATTGGAGGTGTAAGGGTAGAGGGTTTAAGGTTTTATGGTTAAGGGATTAGGGTTTAGGGTCTAATGTATATGGTGGAGGGTTTATAGTTGAGGTTTGAGGGATTAATGGATTAAGGGTTAAGGTTTGAGGGATTAAAGGTTTAAGGTATAGAGTTGATGGATTAGGGTTGAGGGTTTAATGTATAGGTTAGAGGGTTGAGGGTTTAAGGGTTGATGATATGGGATTAAGGGTTTAGAGTTGAGGGTTTAACATATAGGGTAGAGAGTTGAGGGTTGAGGGATTAGGGTTGAGGATTTAATTTATAGGGTAGAGGGTAGAGGTTTGAGGGCACATGGATTAGGTTTTAGGGTTGAGGGTTTGATGTATAGGGTAGAGGGTTTATGGTTTAGGGTTGAGGGTTGAGGGATTAGGGTTAAGGGTATAATTTATAGGGTTGAGGGTTTACAGTTGAGGGTCTAGGGTTGAGGGATTAAAGCTTTAAGGGTTTAATGTATAGGGTCAAGGGGTTAGGGTTGAGGGTAGAGGGCTGAGGTTTAATAAATAGGGCAGAGGGTAGAGGGTAGAGGGTAGAGGGATTAGGGTTTAAGGGTTGAGTATTGAGGGGTTAGGGTTGAGGGTTGAGGATTTAAAGTTTAAGGTATAGGGTTGAGGGATTAGGGTTGAGGATATAATGTATAGGGTAGAGGGTTTACAGTTGAGGATTGAGGGTTATGGGATTAAGGGTTGAGGGTTGAGGGATGAAGGGTTTAAGGTATAGGGTTAAGGGATTAGGGTTGAGGGTTGAGAGTTGAGGGATTAAGGGTTTAAGGATTAAGGGTTGAGAGAGTAGGGTTTAGGGTCTAATGTATAGGGTAGAGGGTTTACAATTGAGGGTTGAGGGTTGAAGGATTGAGGGTTTAAGGGTTGAGGGTTTAGAGATTAAGGATTTAAGGTATAGGGCCAAGGTATTAGGGTTGAGGGTAAAATGTATAGGGTAGAAGGTTGAGGGTTGAGGGTTTAAGGTTTTAGGGTTTAAGGGTTTAAGGGCTAAGGGTGTAGGGTGTAGGGTTTAATGTATGGGTAGAGGGTTGAGGGTTTAATGTATAGGGTAGAGGTTTGAGGGTTGAGGGTATAGGGATTATGGTTTAGGGTTGAGGGTTGAGTGTTGAGGGATTAAAGTTTTAAGGGTTTAATGTATAGGGTCAAGGGATTAGGGTTGAGGTTTTAATGTATAGGGTAGAGGGTTGATGGTTGACTGATTAGGGATTAAAGGTTGACTATTGAGGGATTAAGGTTGAGGGTTGAGGGTTTAGAGTTTAAGGTATAGGGTTGAGGGTATAATGTATAGGGTATAGGGTTTACTATTGAGGGATTAAGGGTTTAAGGGTTGAATTTTTAAGGGCTGAGGGTTGAGGGATTAAGGGTTTAAGGTCTAGGGTTGATGGATTAGGGTTCACATTTTAAAGTATAGAGTAGAGGGATTAAGGGTTTAAGGTATTGGGTTTATTTATTAGGGTTGAGGGTTTAAGGGTTTAAGGGTTTAAGGGTTTAAGGGTTTAAGGGTTTAAGGGTTGAGGGTTTAATGTATAGGGTAGAGGGTTGAGGGTTGATAGTATAAGGATTAGGGTTTAGGTTTGAGGGTTTGATGTGCAAGGTAGAGGGTTAGGGTTGAGGGTTGAGGGTATAATATATAGAGTAGAAGGTTTAAAATTGAGGGTTAAGGGTTGAGGTATTAAAGGTTTAAGGGTTTAATGTATAGGTTTGAGGGATTAGGGTTTAGGGTTTAATGCATTGGGTAAAGGGTAGAGTGTAGAGGGTTGAGGGTTGATAGATTAGGGTTTAAGGTTTGACTATTGAGGGATTAGGGTCGAGGGTTGAGGGTTTAAAGTTTAAGGTATAAGGTTGAGGGATTAGGGTTGAGTGTATAATGTATATAATGGAGGGTTTACAATTGAGGGTTGAGGGTTGAGGGATTAAGGGTTTAAGTGTCGAGGATTGTGGGATTAAGGATTTAAGGTATAGGGTTGAGGGATTAGGGTTGAGGGTATAGGGATTAGGGTTTATAGTTTAGGGTTGAGGGTTGAGGGATTAAGGGTTGAGGGTTTAATGTATAGGGTAGAGGGTTGAGGGTATAGGGATTAGGGTTTAGGGTTGAGGTGTTTGATGCATATGGTAGAGGGTTTAGGGTTGATGGTATAGGGTCGAGGGATTAGGGTTGAGGGTACAATTTATAGGGTAGAGGGTTTATAGTTGAGTGTTTAGGGTTGAGGGATTAAGGGTTTAAGGGTTTAATGTATAGGTTGAGGGATTAGGGTTGAAGGGTTAAATGTTGAGGGATTAGGGTCAAGGGTTGAGGGTTTATATTTTAAGGTATATGGTTGAGGGATTAGTGTTGAGGGTATAAGGTATGGGGTATAGGGTTTATAGTTGAGGGTTGAAGGTTGAGGGATTAAGGGTTTAAGGTATATGGTTGAGGTATTAGGGTTGAGGGTTTAATGTATAGGGTAGAGGGTTGAGGGTTAAGGGTTGAAGGTATAAGGATTAGGGTTTATAGTTGAGGGTTGAGGGATTAAGGGTTGAGTATTTAATGTATAGGGTAGAGGGTTGAGGGTTTAATGTATAAGGTAGATGGTAGAGGGTTGAGGGCTTAAAGGTTTAAGGGTTTAAGGGTTTAGGGTTAATGGTTTAAGGTTTGAGGGTTGAGAGTTTAGGGACATGGATTAGGGTTTAGGGTTGATGGATTAGGTTTTAAGGGTTGAAGGTTTAGGGTATAGGGATTAGGGTTGAGGTTTTAGGGTAGATGGATGAGGTTAAAGTTTTAGGGTTTAGGGATGAGGGTTGAGGTTGTAGGGTATAGGGTTTAAGGCATAAGGTTTAGGGTATAGGGTTGAGGGTTCAGTTTGTAGGGTTTATGCTTTAAGGTATAGGGTTGAGGGTTTAGGTTATAGGATACAAGGTATAGTGTTAAGGTATAGGATATAGTCTTTAGGTTTTAGGATTTAAGGTATGTGGTTGAGGATTGAGGGTTAATGTATATGTTTGAGCATATAGGGAATTATGGTGAAACTTCATATCACACACAAAATGAGACATACATAGCATTTACAAGACATCCTAATTTCTTGAAGAAAGGTATCATAGATGTACCTCAACCCAACCCCCTATTGACACATGATAAGATTTAGAAAACCTTAACAAAATCAACTTTTTCAAAATATGAGAACACTTTGAAAAAGTTGAAATTTGGTCATTTTAAGAGTAAGCTAAAATGCGCTTGCATTATAACATGAGCACATTATAAAATGAGTGCGTTATAATTCAAGAACATTTTGTCTTGCTCTAAAAATGGTAATAAAAGCATGAAACTCGTGATCCAAGCCCACATGATTTGGTATTTTGTTGCTTTTGTGCATGATCCTATAAAAAAAATGTTTTCATGCTATTGGGGACATGCAATATTTTCACATTTCACCACCTTTGCACTAGATTTTCACCACCTTTTTCTAGTTTTTCAACTTAGGAAGGAGGAAATAATAGATTTTTTACATCAGATTTGATTATATGAACTCAAATTTTAATGTTTTTAGTGTTGCAATATTAATTATTATTGAATTGTTATAATTTAACATTAGAGATTTGTTAATTCTATAGAACTTTTAGTAATTTTATTAGAGTTATATAGAGCTAAATGTTGAAAATGAAGAAAGTTCATGAAAATGTCAAATTGTTGAGGAGTTTGATGCAATAAGAAAAACAAACTACACATAATTGGGTAGTTTCTCCAATCGAATCTCCATTTTTAAGGTATGTCAAGTCTTTATACATGTTTTTTACATTTTCCTTCATTCTCTTATGTTTCTTTATCACTTCTTATTATACATGCTTAATATAATGCATTTATTTTGTTATCATGTTGATTTCGGGATTAGCTTTTACTAATTATTCAAAATTATGAGTGCTCAACATACATAGCCTTATTTAAATGTATTATATTTTTCTAAGGGATTAGATTATATTTTGTTAATATAATCAAATATATCATATTAATCATAGATTTAACTTCATTAGGTCTTTCAAAACCATCTTAGGACAGTCATAGCTTCATTGGGACTTATTGATGGTTCAGATGAGCACAACAATAGTTAAGCAAAATATTACTATTCTTCTCTCCTGAAAGAGAAAGAATAACACATGGATATCTAACTCCCAAGGTCTTGGTAATTGGTTCTCGACTGTGTTGATTTCACTCAATGGTTGATGTGAACTATAATGTTCAAGGGGCTTGCTGGTGTTGAGCTTGTGGATTTTTCTAAGATCAAACATAAATTTAAACCTACTTTAACCAGGGTTTTTAAAGAAACAGAAAAAGATAGATCATAGCTTTGGAACCGAAGAGAATGATAATTCATCCTACTTAACCAGAATTGCTACCTTTCAAGGAATTCCTAACTAAAACTACAAAACAAAATTAACTTGTGATTAACACAGTTTCATTTATTCACAGTGCTAACTTCAACGATAGATTTTAAATCACCATTTAGACAAAACATAAAATAAAACTTCATTCCTTGAAATCTTCTCAAATCAAATGATTAACTGAAGATGAATACCATTCAAGAACACAATATGAAGTAGATTTAAATCTGGTTGCTTCTATAGTTAGTGAGACAGATAAGTAACATTTACAAATCTGGCACAATCACTAGTATACAAAAAAATTGTCTTAAGATTGTTTCCATCTATACTAAGAGAACCAGAAGGATACATTAATGCCTTCTATTGAATCTAACTCCTATTCTATTCTACTCTTAAGTTTCTCTACTTTCAAAAAATTCCTACTATTCAAAATCTATCTCTCAGTATCCTTTTTCTACACCCCTTGTCTTTAAAAAAAAATCTCCTTTTAAAAGAGGCCAAAATTCCATATATACAGAACATGCCAAAAAGAAAGTTGGCCCCTATTTTAGGGTTTACAAAAATATCAGCCTCCAGAAATATCCGCCATTATATCTTTTGAATCAAGTTACTTCTGCATTAAATTTGTATCCCCAGTATCCATATTGGTGAAGGATCGCCCTTAAGAGAAGCCTTCAGATCTTTTACAACCACAACATTAACTTCTAGCCTCTGTGTCCACCTTCAAACTTTCGTTAGAGCTACATTGAATGCCCTGGAGTATAGCCATTAATATCGATCTATCTTTTTCCAGTAGAGATCCCAGCTATCATTGAGACTCATGGCCTTTTCTTCCTTTCAACTTTCTTGTGCTCAAGATATTTCTACAAGTTGACCATCTTTGAGAAGCAACATCTGACCTCCCCTGCTAGATCCAAACACCATTGCTTCACCGAGCCGACCCATGCCGCACACATTTTGTCAATCAGTCAAACTACCAATGGTTCACCTTTAGTTCCCTTTGATTGGTTGAACGCATGCCACGTAGGCTTTCTAGGTGGTCAAAGGCTACTCAAATAGAATTGCATGTTGGTGAGACACATGTCGTGTCTCCCCGATGCGATTATACTCTACAACAACATTGACATAGCATACAACTATCGGTGAGACCTCATATCGAATGCAAAAGTTATATGGATATCACAAAAAACCATCGGCAAGACAATCATTATCAGCCAGAGGTCATAGTGAGTGTGCAAGAGTTATACCGCAACATAAAGTTGTCACCCAAACTACCGCTATCGGCTAGACCTCATAGCGATGATGCCTCCTTTCAGCGAGCTCATTTCATTTCGAGGAGACCCCATCCAGTCGGAAAGACGTTATACCGATATCATTCCATGTCGGTGAGACTCTCCCCAGTCGACAAGATGTTACAGTGAAGCCCCCACCTTTCGGCGAGACTCCGGAGAGTTGAGAAGACTTCTCCCTGAGCAACCCTTCTTTCGCCGAGACCTCCACCACTCGGCCAGACCTCTCCCTGAACTCAAAACATTATATCGATATCCCTTTTCCATCAGCAAGTGCATCACTATTGGCAAGACTCCCCATTGTTGGTAGGACCTCATGGCAGGTTCCATTAGTCACACCAAAGGTTTAAAACCATTGG
Organism: Sequoia sempervirens; assembly: GCA_007258455.2. Taxonomy (NCBI): domain Eukaryota; kingdom Viridiplantae; phylum Streptophyta; class Pinopsida; order Cupressales; family Cupressaceae; genus Sequoia; species Sequoia sempervirens. The sequence continues at coordinate 555,878,915 of VDFB02000003.1, read as the reverse complement.
CGAGACCATCGCTTGTCGGTAGGACATTATATCAAACACAAATATTTCACTCGAAGTCTCCCCGAGCTCAACCTTGTGAACCACCATTGGCAAGAGTCCCCCAGTAGGCAAGAGATTACACTGAAGGCATAACCTTCGGCGAGACATTCAACAGTCGGCGAGACTTCTCCCAGAGGCCACATCTTTCAGCAAGACTCCGCCTGGTCGGGAAGACTTTACCCCTTCGGTCAGACATCATGCCGAACTAAACCTTTTGGTGAGACTCCCCCGTGTCGGTAGGACATCTCCCCGAAACCATCCCACTTCGGCTAGACCTCACCTCATTGGTGAGACCTTACCCCAAAGCCACAACCTTTCGATGAGACCCCCATTTGTCGGCAGGACCTCATAGCGAACACAAACCACTCTCCCCAACACCATTTCATTTCGGTAAGAGTCCACCCTGTCAGTGAGACTTTACCCCAAAGCCACACCCTTATGTCAAACTCAAACCTTTTGGTGAGACTTCATGTTGACGCTACCCCCTGTCGCCAAGACCTCTATTTGTCGGGAAGACTTCTCCTTGAACCCAAATTCTTTCAGCGACGCTAGCCTTGTGTGTAATGGTCAGCGAGATATATAAAAACCCATGGCGATTAAAATGTTTGGCTGACTAGTAAATTTCAAGTGAACAGAACCAAACAGCAAGTCGGCAAGACATCGAGCTTGACTCAACGACTTTATCCTTTGAAGATTTTTATACCAAATGTGACTGAGGTATGCTTTCCAACTGAGTTCCTTGAGAAATATCATCAGGTGTATGATTTAATCCTACAATACAAATGCCTCCATTAGTCCTCAAAGCATATAAAATACACTATTGTTCATCATGCCCTCAATTTTAACAAAAAGAAACCCAACTCTGGCTGAAGTAGAACCAAATCAGATAGAACAAAAGACAGACTTAGGAGGAAAACAAAAGAACTCCTAAGACCAAACTAGACAACCAAAGGCGAAGAAAATGAAAGAAAAAGGGGGACCCATTTTGTTCCAGAATAAAATGGGGTGGTTATGCAAGGCATAACAGGACTATCATAGCTTTATTGTGGCAGTCATAATGAATCTATGATAGTCATAATGAATCTACGAACTGAACATTCCTTCTAATTATAATCTTTTATGTGATAGGTTTATACAATTTTATGCCTTGGATTCTTTAGTGTAGTTTATGAAGATGCACTTTCTTCTTCTATCATCCAATTTATGTATTATTTCTTTTGTCACAAATGCATATTCCATGTATCCTATAAAATTTGAAGTGCTTTATGCTTCATTTTCAATTTTTCTATGCTTCTTGTGAAATCATGTCACACACAGTCTTTGTGGGACATCTATTTAGGAACTATAGTATTTTTGCAACAACTCCACATTAATATTCATTTGGAATCCCCTTAACTTTCAACATATTTCTTGCAATATCCATGATGGTTCTATTCTTTTTATTTTCTACAATATCTTTTTGTAAGTATCACTAGGGCTTTGAATTCTTTGAACTTATTAAAAATTTCAGATTTATGCTTTAAGAAGTAGACCTATTGTGGAACTAGTATTTATCTCTTTTTCATGCTACAAATACAATTCTTTATCATGCTGAGGAAATGCTCAGGGATTCCTCTAACACATGATGAGCAAGAAGCTAACTATGCAAAGAAAAGAGAACAAATTCGGTAACTTTGTGAGAAGAGGAAATTGAACATGATACAAGAAGACATGCCAATTGAAGAGGAACATGAACCATCAACAAGAGATATGGTATTGGTGACACAAATGGAACAAATGGAAAACCTTTGTGCAATGAGAGATTTGAATCTCGTAGTTGGAGACACGTCCTCCACCACAAGTCAAGATGGAGGGAAACCATCTACCACATCTCGAGTTGAAAGTGCATCATCACTTACATGTGAATGAGGTACACCATCTTTCCCATCTCAAATTAAAGGTATGCCATCTATTCCATCTCTGATCAAAGGTATTCCATCTATCCCATCTCACTTAGATATTGATGAAATTCCTAATGTTGAGGAAATTTTACTTTGAGAAAACCTCCTAGAATTTTGTGTAGAAAGCCCAAGTTTTTGATTGATATTGATGAGAATATTTTGTAGCCATTGGAAGATAAGGTTCCAAAACATACTTGTAGAAGATATGCTAATAAGATTTGGAGAGTGTTCTTTGAAAAACTAAATGAAACTAGAAAATGTCAACTATTTGTTGAAATGATGAGAAATCTAAAGTATAGGTCCATTATGAAGATTCTTGGGTTGAGAACATCGGAAGCTTCAAGTGAAAAATCTATTGTAAAGAATATAATGAGTGCATATGAGAGTGTGGGTAACACCTCACACACAAAATATACTAATTTCACACAACATGTCATTACATCAACAATAGTAAGTAATCAAACAAAGAAAGCTCATCTCATTATAAAGACAAGTCAAGCATTAAGAATAAATAGAAAAATTTATTGAGAGCCATTAGAAGGTACCAAAGAATTGAGGACATTGATGACAATGAATTATGGGCATTCTTAGGGAGACTACCACAAAAAGATAAACCAATTGTTAAAGCATTGAGATTTAATAATTTTGAAGAATAACACAAGGGTATCTTCGAATCAAAGGGATGTGGTAAGAAGGAAAATTTGTAGTTGAAACCATGAGCCACATCCAAAGCCTTTTTTGGATATGAATCAAACACAATTTTTTGGTAAATTTCTAAAGATGTATCCTCAAGTTAAAAAATTTCAAAGATATTTTGAAATACTAAAGCCTTTCTATGTCAAAATAAATCACACATGCACTACTTGTTGTAGAGTACATATTGAGTCTTCTAACCATTTTGATGTTTATTGGTCTATATGTTTGTATTTGCATAATAATAATGTTTTCTAGGACTATGACATACATGCCCCACCTATATCTTCAAGAGACCTCATATCAACAATTTTATGTGAAAGAGAGGAAGGTCAATCATTCTACAAGAAATTATGCTTGGATGACACATGTCAACATTGCAGTGGCTTACAATGTATGTCAATATGTGAACATATGGAAAGTACACATGCGGTTGGAAATGAACTAGTAGAATTAGGAAAGTATAAGATAGTGGCCTACAATACAAAAGATGGTAAAAAGGAAAAAGAGGTGTGATTTGGTTATTTAAAATATTCTAGTGTAACAATTCATGTCTACATTTCGTGATAGTATAGTGTATGAGTATGCAAGACATACCCATAGAGCTCGATGGTTGGAATTAAAATTCAAGTTATGCAAGGACACTTTTCCACTTGGTAGCATTGTTTCAATCATAGAATTTGCAAAGAACTATAGTCTACAACCATAGTGTAAGGTGCAATCACAATATTACAACTCCACATAGGTTGCTATATTTGTGCACATAACATTCATTCATGCGAATGATAATATAGAGGATGACAAAAGATCATAAGGGAGTATCATTTTTATATCAGTGATGATTGCATGCATTCTATAGAGTTTGTGAAAGGTTGTTTTTAGGTGTTCTACCATGATTTGGCTAGAAGGGGCATATTATTCTGTTAGCATATCATATGGATGGATAATTGTGCATCACAATTCAAGAACTCACAGATGTTCTATTGATTGAGCAAG